>OZ012612.1:17087518-17465512 GCA_963942555.1 Aleiodes leptofemur
TGTTTCGGTTTTGTGTGTGAGGGTCGTTTCAATTTTTTTCCGATTTTATCATTCTCAAAATAACTGCATGTAAAAGCTGCTTCCTACAGTGCAAAAATAAAGGAATTAATTACAGGGGAAAAGTGAAGCAAAATGGACAACCGGTGTAACATGATTCATGATTTTTTTTCGGAGTGAAGGACTTGGTGGAAAAATTCGAAAAATTTGAGAAGATGCTCCAATATGTTGACATTGTTGGTGAATTTTTTCCAATTTTTTTGAGGAAGCCTTCATTCTCAAAAAAAATTCCGAATCATTTTCATCCGCAGGTCCATTTTGCCCCATGTTTCTTCTGATTGTAATCAGCTTTATTTGGAAATTAATTTATTAATTTTATTCTCGAATTTTGGCTATGGAGCATTCAATGATATGCAAGAGTGAAAGAGGGGGAGGGGAGGGGGAGGGGGGAGGGTGGACGCCTATGACACACGCTGTCACTAGCTTCCGTGGTTTTCATGGATAATTACTGACACGTGCGATATCCAATACTGTAACACAGGTTGAGCGGCGAGATAGAGAGGAGGAGGGGAGGGGGGGGGGGGGGGAGGTGACGGTAGAATGCCTGTATAATTAGTTTGGTTAAATTATCGGTAAGTCTGCGTGTGTACACGGAAACGAAGGTATGAGGCAAAATTTTCCGAAAGAGGTCAAGTCTAATATCCACTGTCAGTGGTGCTCTTTCCCCCAACCCTCTGCCTTCATTATCCCCTTGCATATTCATGCATAGTCTGAGTGCAAAGGTTAATCCTAATAATTGTGTGAAAAAAAATTGTATCGTCATCATTCACGAAAACACTGCAAAAACAAATGTTGGGAATTGAGATTTTTTTTTTGATTATTAAAATTAAAATATTTTTTTAGACACTTTTGAGATATTTTGGAAGCATTTTCGCAAGTGAACTTCAGTTTTGAAGTATTTTTTATTCCATATTATTGATTTATTCCATATTAAAAATAGTATGCAATAAAGAAAATGTATTTTTTTGACTAACTGATATTTTAAGTTGGGTTCATCACAATTTTGTCTCTGACAAGTCAATAATTCAGCAAAATCCTCTTCATGTTCAATAATGAATGGAAATTGAATCAATAAATCACAAAACATAATTACCAACATGAATAATAATAATCATTTACAATGATAATATTTTGAAATAATGATTTTTAAAATTACAATTCAGTCTCAAATTTTGAGATTCTCAAGACAATATAGATAATACCATTATCATCAGATATTTAAAATGACATATTATTGTTAAAGATCAAATGGTCAAGATATTTTACTCGAGATATTATAGTTTGAGATTATTTTGTCACGAGATGCTATACCGTGGGATATTTTTTTTTAAATACTTATTTAACGTTGCCATCTTTACGCTAAGATTATGCCAATCAACAACAGAGGGTCATGGTGTGTCTGTGGGCAAAGCACTTGTAAATAATTTGGCAGTAGTGATTGTATCATTCGGCAGAAACTAGGATTTGAATTCGGACCTTCGAGTTGGCAATTCGACACTCTACCGAACGAGCCGTGAAATATAATTCCCGAAATATTTTTAACGAGATTTCTTTGTCCGAGATGAAAACGTGTGTCACGTGTATGTTTAAGTTAAGATCCTTATTTTTTTACAGTGAAAATTCTTTTCCTCGACTCTTATTTACTTTCTTACAATGATAATATCCTTACCTTGCAGTATAATACTCGAAGAATGCGACGAGTATCTCCAACGATCTGGTCATTGCAGTCCACATATTTCGATCCTTCCAATAAATGTCACTCTACAAATCGGTTTTTTATATTCAACTCCTAACGATTTTTCATTTTCTAATTTTTATCCACATATAGATTATGAAATCGTTTTTTTTTTAAAATAAATATTAAAAATCTAGATTTTGATGAAAACGCGGTCTAATTTCAATTTAATTTAATCGTTTAATAATAGGAATTTTTTTTTATTCCATCAATGTAAAACACTTACCATTATACTCGAGACACTCCGCGGGTAGGTATTCTACTCAATTTCCCACCCCGCAAGTCTTTGACTCTTTTTTTATTTTTTATTTTTTTATCATTTCACAACATTTTAAGAGAGAGTGCTTTCATCTTCCTTTCGTTGAACAGAGGCATCTAAAAATATTCTGATGAAAATTGGTGAGGATAAAGGCATCATGGGTTATCGAGCCATAGAAATTCAAGAAATCCTCAATTTATCTTCTAAATGTGAATTTAGAAAATAAGATTACTTAGTTTTAATGTGTTGACTGGTAAGAAGAAATATGTAGAAGACCAAATTTTAGTTAATAAACGCATTTTCAAGAAAAAAAAAACAAAGTTGGAAAAGTAGTGGACCGATAATTCGGAGGTTGCGGGTTCTAATCTCACTTCCTGCACGAAACATACATATATGCGACCATATATGTGACATATATAAAAATCATACGACATATATGTGCGGCAAAAAATGTAATAATTGACATATATTCAACATATATATGGGATATTCCATGCCAAATTGACAAGCTCGTGATTTCGACTTCTACGATTTGATTCGCAATTTTTTATATGATTCTTCTACCTCAAAAAAGCACGCTCAATTTTTTGTTGATTTTTTTTATGTGCCTTTATTTTTTTATTCATCTTGAAAGCTAAAAACAATACACCACGCTCTAAAAATCTGAAAAAATTCAGAAAAATATTAAAAAATCTAACAATTTTTTTTTCATCGTTTACAAAATGGTCAACTTGATAGATACCCAATTCGCTGATCATATTCATGTATATGCAATGGAATTAAATTGAAAAAATGTTTATATATATACTTTCATATGCAGAAATATATTCTCCGATGTATTGTTGTCTTAGAAACAAAAGGGCGTAAGTGCTGTGCATGAGTATAGCACTTACGCCCCTTTGTTTCTAAGGCAACGATATATATGTCATTTATATATCATTTATATGTTATATATTCAGCATATTTATTCTTTATATTCATATATATATATATATATATATGCGTGTACATATATAAATTTTCATGCGAATTTGGTATTTCCTATTTTTTTTTTCCGAATTCCTTTCCTCTAGAAATTTTTAATTGATGAACATCATACTTAATCCTTCATGAAAGAGGAAAAAAAAACAATGAGAGGAAGAGACTCTAGCTTCCGGAGAAAATGGAGAAGAGCGAAGGATCAAAGGTTTAAAAGAATGAATAAATAAAATACTGCGAGCGAGTGAAATGTACTGGCTTCTTCCAGGTGAAAATAACGAAAGATTGTAGGGTTTAGTCAAGGGGGCCAGGTGTGCAACAGTTATTTGCACTGCATAGCTACCCACCACAGTGAATAATTAACAAGTTTGTTGAGAGGAGTACTCGACTTTGAAAAGCCTTCTAGTGGAATACAATACACTACTCACTTCGAGGCACTTGACGAATCTCGAAGGGATATGAAAAAATACAGAAGATACTTTCTATTGTCATAGAAACAAAGGAGCTTTTTTTGTTTGCCAATAAAAAAAATTCCCATATTTTACATGGAATTGGAAATAAGAGGAAAACTTGAATTTATGAGATTTTTGAGGGGGAAAAAATGATTTTCCCTTTAAATGTCATAAAAGAGAACACATTTCTCATTTCATATTTTATGAATATTTAACTTTGATGAAGGAACTAAAACTTGGTGAAATTACATGCCATTCTCACAACTTCAACGTCAAACACTTTTTGACTTTTTGACAAGTTTCGAGGTTTTTTTTTTAAGTCAATTTGATGATTTTCATATTATAGGTTTCTTTGAGATTTAAATTTTTCTATATACTCGACTTTGAACAATAAAATGGCTCTCTCTTATTTCTTTGAAGTTTCATTCTAAAGATCGTATTTGCGTTTTTCTTTGGTAAAAAAAATATGCATACTGTGGAAACTTTTTGCACTTCACATATGGTGAAATTTTTCAGAGTGCTTTTCTGAATTATTCGATGAAGTTTAGAAAAGAAAGTCTTTTTTACTGGAGGCAGTCAGAAGATAACGTATCACTTTATTTTGAAATCGATTTTTTTATTAAGAGATGGGGGGGGGGGAGAGTGGGGCAAAATGGTTCTCTAGAACAACGGAGGAGTGAAATTTTTTTCGGAGTGAAGGACTTCATGAAAAAATCTCTAAAAAATTGAGAAAATGCTCCAATATGTCGACATTGTCTGTGAATTTTTTCCATTTTTTTTAGTGGAGACCTTCATTTTTAAAAAAAATCCCAAATAATACTGACAAATCGGTCCATTTTTCCCCTATAAAAAAAAATGAGTATGATTCAAATTCGAACCGCTAAAATCAGTAAAATAACTCTAAAAAAAATCCTTATCCTCTAAAATAGAGTCAGTGAAATCCGAACAGCTCAAAAAAAACTCAAAAAGACACAAAAAACCTGTTGATTGAAGAGTCACGAGACAAGTCTATAATTATCGCAGATTTTTCTTCAAAAAAAAAGAAAAAAAGTGATTCCCCCGGTTAACAACTGGCGTTATATAACTACAAGGGTGTAAAGTAGTTACAGTTCGTCACGAGCTCGACCCTTCTGGTCCTCGTGGATGCCACAGAGTGTAGAGCTGTAAAAGAGAGGAATAGAGACAGACACATAGGAGAAGTAGAGATGGTGATAGTGTTGGAGAAGTGCTCTTGACTCTCCAACTCGTCCCATCCCATTGCACCGTTCACATTGGATCCGTTGCCACGAACGAGGGGAAGAGGGGGAAATGCTCGGGTACAAGAGCAAGGGGAGGGGGTGAGTGGATCGATCCTAGCTCACCATGGCCAGCTCTTGGTCCGGGGTTGGCTATGCTCGCTATTTTCCCTCTTTCTCTCACTCATCTGTCCTTTACCTATAGTACACACTGTCTGGAAAAGCGATGGGTAGACATTGGTGAGGGGGAAGAGGGGAGCAAATGGGGGCTACCAGGGAATATCAAAGAAATGTCTGTCTCAGCTGAAACAAGAAAAAGCTCAAATAAGGGAAAATGGACATAAAAGGTAACATGATTCAGCCATTTTTTTTTTGAGTGAAGGACTTTGTGGAAAATTCTGAAAAAATTTGAGAAGATGCTATAATATGTGTAGCTTGTTGGTGAATTTTTTCAAATTTTTTTGAAGAGGCCTTCACTGTTAAAAAAAATCCTGAATCATTTTGCCCCGAAAATGCATAAATTCAAGTAAATTTCGTGTTTTTTGCTCTATTAAATTTCTTCAATTACTCCCAATTTTAATAATTGTGATAAAGATGTGTCTTCAGATGCACTGAATGAAGTGGAAAGAAAGATAATAGAGTGCTTTCGGGAGCACAAAGAGACGCGTGCAAAAGAGTTTGTTAACTGCGGTCACTGCGTCCCAACAAAAAGAGCTCCTCTCTTATTTTTCGACGATAATTATCTAAATTGAGTTCTGTTCTCCTTTTGTTCTCATTCTGCAGAGGGAATTCTTACACTGCAATTTATTCCACATGCGACATTTGCGTTAATTATTTGTAAGAAACAGAGGTAGGGCTGTAAATTTACGTGGAAGACTCTTCTGGACCAGTGTTCAGACACTTTGAGCTGAACTAGATGGAATTGCTGGTGCAGAACGAAGCCAGATTGAATTTGTATTTCAATTTCATTGAATGCAAATGTGGGAGTATCAGTACCTCTTTGGAGAGACATCTGACAAGCTGTTCAATTTTTTTTGGATGAGCATAGTTGGGGGAATTGTGATGATCCAGAGGTGATCAATGTTAATGATTCGGGGGGGATGTGGTAGACAGTACCGGAATTAACAGGGCAGATGGGACTGGAAAAGTGGAGGTTAGGAGGAGCAACAGGTTACCAACCTAGAAATTTGCTACATATGTACTTAAACCAGAGCTATTCGTAGTCTCGGCACGAATCCAATGATTACTATCATTCTTCTGTGATGCTAAATAATTTCGAAACAACTCAGGAGTTTAGCACCATTTTGGGTAGGTTGTTTACACTGAGAAAAGGAGCCTTTTATTGAAAATAAGCCTTGCTTATAATTAATAAAATACGGTTGCATTCAATTATTTACTTTAATGAAGAACATTGATTTGAAGGGATCAACTATGAAGTATAATCTAATGAGCTGAAAATGAGTTCAATATCATGCAAACTTTGGAACATGTTATGGCACTGATTTTTTAAAATTTATTTATTGTAAATATATGGAATTGTGAGAAAACGAAGATCTTTAATTACAAAGTTTGAGAATTTGTGACCTCTGGTAGAGATTAAGTGTTTTCTCTATATAATTTTATGATGTATGAGTCACAGAGAAGAAACGATAAAATCTGAAGTTTCCAATTATGAAGAGATTTTCTTCTGAGCAATTGCAAAATTTTCTATAGAAGGAGAATTTTACTTTACATTAGTAGATTAGTTTTCATCTGCATGATCGAGTATTGTATTCAATCAATTAATTCTTTGAAAGAAAAAAATTTAATGAATAGAAGAAACATCATGCTAATTTTTTTTTAGCTTTCTCGTCGTTCTTCAGAAATAATTTGGGAAAGTCTAACAGAAATGTAGGTATTCTTCCTACAAATTAATATTTTATAAAATTGAACGAGAAATTAGTTGACGATAAGATTTTTTTGATTGAGAAAAATCCGAAATATTCACTTGTACATAGTAAATTCATTTGAAAGCAGACTCAATGGCTCCATCTGCTTAAGAGTTTCTTCGGAAAACTATTCACCCAATTTTATTCGAATTTCCATTAATCTTCCGAAGAATTTCATGAAAGTTTTGAATTACTTCTTGCGTTTACTTAGTCCTCTCGGTGGTTTCAATTTCAAATGAAGTTTAAGTTATTAGAACGTCCAGATTGTTATTGCCTGGAGTGTTAGAAACACCCGGAGGTCACAACCGGGAAAATGAGGATGTGATCCATCTGAAATTACGGGAGAACATCCTGCTTCACTTCCCTTCTCAACTGGCCTCTATCCTACAGGTGAAGAGCTCGTTGGACACTCTGTGAGTTGACTTGAAATGGGCAAATTACGAAAGTTTCGAAAGTATATATAACTCGTACTATCATTTGAAACTTCTTCAGAAAAAAACTCTATTCTTGAATATATCTCTGGAGTTTATGCATCGATATGGAGAAAGTAGTTGGTAAGTTTTTTTTTTTTACCTTGAAATTGGAAGTACCGGTCACGGAGATATTGTCCCTTGGGGGTTTTGCAAGAATGCTTCTAGGGTAATTGATTTTTTTCCTCATTCAAATTGAGTGATGGGAATATTCTACGATGTGAATAGAAGAGAATACGAAAAAATGAGGTAAAATGGAAATTTTAATGAAAAGGTTTGAGATGGATTTTTTTTTCAACTATTCCGTTGAAAAGTTGAGAAAATTTCTGGTGGAAAATATGTATGAGAATTGATGTTTTTGAATTTTTTTTAAGTTCTACTCTTTTGCATGAATTTTTCCCCATTTTCGATTTTTTTAACTTTTTTCAGGATATCTCCGGTTCTATTCGTCGTAGCGACTTGGGGTTGGTCTTAAATAAAAGATGAGATCATTTGCCATCGATTCATAGAGTTATTCACCAAAAATCAACGATTTCTGAGGTACTTAGAGGTTTTTTTTTTATAAAAATCAGTTTTTGCTTTTTAAATATCTGAAAAATTGATATTTTTTTTTCTTAACCCCGTAGATCACTGGCAAATGATCTCACCTTTCATTTAAGAACAATTCCGAATGATTATGACCAATAAAATTAGACATATCCTCGAAAAAGTGAAACTTTTTAATTTTGTAAAGGCTTAGAGCTTCAATTTACAGCTAAAAAAGTTGAATTTTCAAAAATTTCTCAAAAATTAATTTCAACGTGCATTTTTCAGCGGAAATTTCCTCTGTTTTTCAATAGAATCATCAGAAAACCCCTATTTGGAACATTTTCACTCATTTCTAGCGATCCTTCTAATATAAACCATCAAAAAAAAAACAAAAAAAAACTTCGTTCCTACACTTTTGATAATAATTTTATCTCCATTTGCTCTGAATTCAGGTTAAAGTCTAGGAAACAATAATAGACTCTTCACTGCACTGAAAAGGTAGTTTCAAGCGTTCAAAATTTCCGAATTGTCGTACAACTTCCACAGGAACTCACTGTTCAGTACTTGAACTCTTCACAGTAGCTTCGACATTGAGAAGTTCATGCAGAAGTTGTCCGCATTCCCGGGACTATTTTCTCAAACTGAGAGAATTTTCTCGTCCATATTCCTCTGCACTTTCATACATATGCAGAGCATCGTTGGCCTCTTTCGTCAATCGAGTTCTCGATAAAAATTCGAAAAAATAAATATTCAACATTTCAGAACTTTGAAATAATACTCCACACAAATTTGCTAAGTAAATAATTGCGTATTTGGTCAGTACTTTTTTTCAGCAGTTGAATCGTTGATTTTCAGGTGTTTGTGTTTGTTTGTGTTTGTGAAAATCAATCGGTGAGTCGAGAGTTGTGTAAACTCTCCTATGAGATAGAGCAAAAAAAAAGAGGAGGAATCACTTGAATCTTTATTTTTCACCAGAACTCTTGATTCAATGAAGTACAGTCGTTCCCTTAAACATACAGCTTGCAGTAAATAAAATTTCCTGAATTGGATTCCGGAAACTGGATCCACGTAAACTCATTTCTCACTTTAAATCATCACGAAAAAAAAAAAATTCTGATGGAAAAAAAAAATAGAAACATGATATCATGAAAAATAGATAATGTAATTTTTCGTTAAAATTATTACACAATGAAGCTGGATAATAGGGAGTTATGTTCAAGGCCATATCATAAATCATTTCTTGCGTGAGGAAGCAGTGAAAAATGGCTCGGAATATCAGTGTGCAAAATTTAGTGGAAGTAATTTCTGAATTTAAAGTTCTTTTTTTTCCTCCTCTTTTCGAGTATCTCTTGTTGAAGAATTTTTGAGGAAAAAAATATTCGATGCCGTTTGAATTTTATCCAGCCTCTCAATCGGATTAAACGAGATACTGGAGAGAGGGAGAGCTCAACTCGTTCGTAAAACGATAAAATGGAATTTTTGGATGCTCTCCAACACTTGGATTATACTTGCCTCAAGAGTAGAGTTTCATAACAATTCAGCAAGAGAATTTTCGAGTGGGGAGAAAATAGTGTGAAATAAAATTGATAATTGAAGATACGCTGCAAGATAGAAATACTGCTCTCAAATACATTTACTATGTGCAACTGAATATTTCGGATTTTTCTCGAACAAAAGAATCTTATAGTCAACTAATTTCTCGTTCAATTTCATGAAATATTAATTTGCAGGGAGAATACCTACATTTCTGTTAGACTTTCCCAAATTATTTCTGAAGAACGACGAGAAAGCTAAAAAAAAATTAGCATGATGTTTCTTCTATTCATTAAATTTTTTTCTTTCAAAGAATTAATTGATTGAATACAATACTCGATAATGCAGATGAAAACTAATCTACTAATGTAAAGTAAAATTCTCCTTCTATAGAAAATTTTGCAATGGCTCAGAAGAAAATCTCTTCATAATTGGAAACTTCAGATTTTATCGTTTCTTCTCTGTGACTCATACATCATAAAATTATATAGAGAAAACACTTAATCTCTACCAGAGGTCACAAATTCTTAAATTTTGTAATTAAAGATCTTCGTTTTCCCACAATACCATATATTTACAATAAATAAATTTTAAAAAATCAGTGCCATAAAATGCCCCAAAGTTTGCATGATATTGAACTCATTTTCAGCTCATTAGATTAAACTTCATAGTTGATCCCTTCAAATCAATTTTCTTCATTAAAGAAAATAATTAAATGAAACTGAATTTTACTAACTATGAGCAACGCTTATTTCCGACAGATTTTCTTTCTCAGTGTAGCAGAAGCAAAGTGTTTCTCCTGAATCTCGTTGAAATCAAACAATAAATAACAATAGCCATGATAGTGTTCATTTTTTCTCTCATCTTAGTGACAGTTGAGAAAATATAACAATTGTTGTTGCACAAGAGCAGACGCAATTGTTTGATGTCTACAGACATTGAAGAAATCAATGAGCATTGGTGTCTTTTGTACATGCATCACGCGCACCATTAGAATACAAACTGGGTCGTCTTATCGTTGAATTTAAATAAAACGTGAAATGAAGAGGAAAAAAATAAAAAATAAAACAAAATGAATGTTTATGAAAATGTTGGAGTGAAGAGAACATATATTTCTGATGCTTTCAATCAACAAATAGAGTAACTAAAATTGAAACAAATGAAATTTGAATATTTTCCAATTGACGAGTAAATTTCAATAAGATATTTCATTTCGTTCCATTTACCCAATGGAATATTCCATCAGGCGCGTTTAATACCATAAATTGGAGCTCCATAACCACAATATTCTCCAGAATTTCATCAGCAAAATAGGAGAGAATACTCTGGTAATGCAAGTACCAATGTAATCCATATTCCACTCCAAAACGTAACCAAATATTCATCCAATTCAATGCGGAATAATCATTTACAATGATTCCCAATAATGTTCGTAAAAATGCTTTTTTATTTGCTTAAAAAAATGGCAGAATCCGAGGAAACCCACAAAATGAATTTTCCTGTGAAAATAAAGGCGATAAAAATATCATTCCCTCTCTTTTCAAACCATTTTAAGTATCTTCTATTAAAAAAATTACAATCGAAAATTTTGATGTTAGTATAGCTTCTATTCGGAAGCAAGAAGGAGTTCAATCTATAAGGTGCTTAGCTATATTAACCATTTTTAAGCATTAACTGTTATCGAAAGGCCAAGTTAATCATCAATATTGGGCTCCAAATTCACTTGATAATAACTATTCACATTGTTGATGTAACTAATAAGGAAAAGTCACGATCACTATAATTCCGAAAGCTGGACAGAAAATGAAAATCGAACATCGACCACGATTCTGATAGTTTAGGCAACTTAGTAAATTCGAAATTGTTCATAATCTAGATAGTTGGAAAGACTTATTATTATTATTATTATTTTCTTCAAATAATTAAAATGAAATCATTGGGAAAATTCTTTACTCATCGCAGAGAGATGAAGGAATGAGCAAAAAATATTAAACAACATCGTTTATTGTTGGAATTGGAGTCTGCATAAAGAAGTAGCAGATAAATCCTCGTGGAAATTGAAGTGAAAATTTCCCAAAGGACATTATCAGAAGGAATTGTAAAAAAAAAAACAATAAAATCATAATTCTTTCATTCTTAATTCCAAAAAGTCATTATCTCAAGACATTTTATCCTCCTGCATTTTCTATGATGAAAATTTCCTCTCATATTTTATGTTTATAAATGAATAAGTAAAGATCATAAATCAAGAATATTGTCGTTTCGAATGAGAAAAAAAGAAAAAATTCTGTTCCTCACTTGTTGAAACTATATATAACGACTCATAAGGAGAATGAGAAAATATCGTGTGTTACGAGGGAAAAAAAAAAGAAGTCGACGTGGATAAAAGAGGGAGTAAGGGAAGGGAGGGGGGGGGGGGAGAAGGCGTTATGTGACGCTGCTTGTAGGTGCAATAAAGATTCCGTTGCGTGGCAATAGGGAGTCTGCGGCGAGTGTGATAACGAATCCAGGGACTAAGGGGACAGAATCTGTCTCTCTCACTCTCATTGAGACTCCATTCTCTTTCTCTCAGTACACATAAACGCCTGGGACGTACATGGGTGTTTATCCCAGGGGTTTTCGCCCCGTTCTACCGCGTTCCAGCTGTTTCGAATATGCCTCCTCTCTCTACCGCGTATTTCCCCCCCCCCCCCCTCTTTCTCTCTCTCTTTCGTCCCCTCAGCGGCTCCATTGGCGCGATCACGCGGTCAGACTGCCATAATCATAACGGATTCATGGGGTTACGTGTAAGCTGGAAATTGCAGCAACGCAACTCCCAAATTCCCTGGACCCGTGCTCTGCGTTTGGAATTATTAAATGAATTATGTATGCTTTTATCACATCATTCGTTTGGATTTTTTTCCGGGGAATTGTGTGAAAGTGGAGAGTTTTGGGGGATTGGAGGTATCAGTTGATGTCTTTTTTTTTTGATGCTGTATCAAAGATGATATTTTTTTACATTTTTCTGAATTTTTTCATAATTTTTGACCGTACAGTTTATAAGATATGAATAGGGCCGAGACATTGGTGTAAAGTTTGATCTAGGCTGAAGTTGCCTATAAATACATAAAACCCATTTTAAATGGTTATTAATGCCAAATTGACATTTATAAACATTGAACTGACTTTATGAACATTAAAGAATTCGTGTTTCGCAATAATTTAAAGAATTGGTCAACACTTGGATATCATTATTCATCGTGATGAGTTACTCTACGAGTTCTCTGAAAATTTCCTCTGGAAGTTCCCCTAAGAGTTCTCTGGAAGTTCCTCTAAATGTGCCTCTGGAAGTTCCCCTAAAAGTTCCTCTGGAAGTTCCCCTAAGAGTTTTGAACGCTCATAAAGTCTGTTTGACGTTTATAAATGTCAGTTTAACATTCATAATCATTCAGAATGTGTTTGATTCAGAGGCAACTTCAGGCTAGATCAAACCGTACACCAACGTTTCGGCCCTAGATATGAATTATCAAAGTTACTGAAAATAGCGGTGGTGGGGATAAAACGCCCTAAATCGGACAGAAATAACGAAATTACTAGAAAGCCACAGGGTTGACCCATTATTTAAAAACTATTGGCGAAGAGAACAGCATTTTAACTAAATAATAGAAGAAAAAAATATTCAATTCACCGTATAGTTATTGAGAAATTTTAATTAGAAGGTAGTTGTAACTATTTGCCCCTCTCTCTATCTCATGCATGTGATAGGAGATTGATGGAAAAAAAAAATTTGAGAAAAAAAAATTATATCCACCAGCTCTAGATATGACTTTCGAATAGTTTAATCACTTTTTCGGGTAAATTAGCACATTTTCCCCGAATTATCAGCAATTAATTGGAAACTGACCTACAAATCCTCATTTTTTTCTAATAAAAACAAAAAAAAAGGGATCACTTCGGAGCTCAATTTTTTGGGAAAATATCTGTAGTTTCATCAAGTTTTTTTTCTTCCCATTTATTTTTTTTCTCGAAGAGAGAAATATGGAGACTTGTAGTTTTTTTTTTTGATCATCAATATATTCAGCAATAGAAGAGAAAAAAATATGTAGATGTCAGATAAAAATGGGAATGATACGTCGTGTGATTCCCACGAGTCTGATATTGTAATTTATAGTCCAGAATAACTGCGGAAAATTCATGGAAATGGGAGAACATGCGATGATTTCATCGTACATAATTTTTTTTTTTGTTGGGAAAATGTATGGCACTCGGCTTTTTGAAACGATAAGAGGTATTCTTCGGCATTTACCGTATCATCGATTCACCGTTTTATTATGATTTAATTAGCTACGTTAAATTAACTATCGACCTGGGGCTTTTCTGTGGTCTCGCGAGACTACTGGTAGTTTCGGAGAGAATTTTTGATAAAGGATAAATAGAGAGAAAAATACTCTGTTATTAAAAATAATTTTGGGGCTATTTAAATCGGGAAATTTTCAGTAATTTAAATATTCAATTTTCCGGTTGGACAAACACTTTGTCAAAAAATTGATTAAATCCTTTGATTTTGTGCATTCAAGCGGACATTTGATCGGAAAGATTATTTCATCATTTTTAACAATATTTTTCATTTCTATATAAAAAAAAAACAAAGTAATTTAAATTTTTTTTAAATTTAAATATAAAAATAGAATTTTTTTTCTTTTTTCTTCTTTTGTTTAAATTGTTCATTAATGGAATTCAATGATTGAATAAAATGGAAAATGCGACAGTGTCCAGTGCTCTTCACACAGCTATGCACTATACCAAAGTGCCCACTTGAATTTTCAATTTACGTGATAATATTGAATTTATACGATTCAATTGAAATTACAAAGTATAATATCCCTCACTATTTGAGTTTTCAAATGTCAGAAATTGATTTCACGAGAATAGGACAAATAAATGAATGAATAAATGAATGAATTTCATTGATTTTATAAATTAAAAAAAAATAACAAGTGGATAATAATATTGCTTTTCAACTGATATAGCTTTTTTTGCTAATACTTGAGCAATATGCTTCCGAATGGAAGTGATACAAATTTTTCCAAACCATCATGAAAATATCTAATTTTGAAGAAATTCATTAAAACGCCAATAACTCGAGAACTAATCATGCAAATAAGCTCAAAATTGACAGGCATTTAACTGATACAACTCTCGAGATAATATATGAGTATAAATAACATCAGTTGAATAGTTTCCAGAAATTGCATTAAAAACTGATTTTCGAAAAATGGACATATCTTAAAAAGTATCGATTGGATTCTCTTCAAATAAAGCTTAAAAAATAGAGTTCATCGAGAGGAAGGTTTCCACAAAATACGAAATTTTTCTATAAAACCGTTTTGCTGTAATTGAGACTTTTATACACACACACACAGACATGCGCTAAAAATATCATTTTCTCTCTATTCGGATCATTTTAAGTATTTTCTATTAAAAAAATTACAATTGAAAATTCTGATGATTACATAGCTTCCATTCGGAAGCAAAAAGGGATTCCAATAGATTCGCCATTAAAAGAACAAATGGCTCTCGTCTATTTCACTGTCCTCTTTTTTTTTTTCTACAGAAGAATGCAGAAAGTGGTACAATAGCTTCACTGAGAGGATTGGTGGATGAATTCACCTAAGACGAGTTTGTTAATCTTTTTTTTTTTCTTTTCCCTTTGAAGATAAAGTTAAAGTGGGTGAAGCTCATTATTCGTTATCCACTATTGTGTATGAGAAGAATTGAGAAGACTTGAAGAGAGAGAGAGCTCAGAAAATAAAAATAGTTGAGTTTGAAAATCTCTCCGCGTACTGAAGAAGGAGAAGCCATACTGCTCTTGAAATCCTCGAGATAACTTTGAGATATTCATGGAAGAAAAATAATGAAATAATGTCAGTACACTTGAGCAAAAAGATTTATCACATATCTTTTTTTTTGTCAATCAATAAATACATGTTACATTTTTCTAAAATGAAAAATTGAAGATTCTCGGTAGAACATTACTCTTTTTTCACGACGTATGACTCCATAATATACGATACTTCATCACATTTGATGTGAAAAACGTTTGGATACGATGAAAGTGGAAATAGGGGCATTTTCACATCGTGAAATCTGTTACGAGCTTTTTGGTTTTTAACGATGATTGAAAATCACTTCACTTCGAGTGGTTTTACGATTCAAGTGCAATGAAATTTGATTTATCATTTGAAATTAAAATTAATTAAAATCTTTTATTTTATCGGGCTTTTGGATTTTTAAAGGGATCTCGGAGACTAAGCGAGATAGCGTGATTTGCAAGGGAACCTTTTTTGTAGCTCTTCAAATTCTCTACAAAAAAGGTCTCTTTGGAAATCGCTCTATCTCGTTTAGTTTCCGAGATCACTTTAAAAAAAGAATGCCAAAAAAAATCGAGTAATTTAATTAAATTTTATTTATTTTTGTTTAAGTAAGAATAATAATCTTTTAATGTTCTATATAGATGTCCAGCATCATCAAGAATTCTCGACGTCTCTCTTCACAAAAGTAGCACAAAAAATAGGGGAAAAAAAAGGGAAAATCCAATCCTGATTATTCCGAATGAAAGATCGTCCCACTAGATTGAATGTTTGTGTTGACAAAAAAAAAGGGGGGGGGGGGATGAAAAAAAAAGAATCATGGTAATTTTCTCGAGGGCTGAAAGAGATAATTCCTGCCTCTCTGGATTTTCAACAATAGGGTGAACGAAAATTTTGTTAGAATCAGTGGCCGGAAAATACAGCCGCAAGGTCCAATGTTAAAATCTCAGCCAACGTTTTTTTTTTTTTCCCCAATTGTTATTCAGCTGAAAGGCAAATGTTTCGATTCGACTGATCACGCAATGTCAGTGGGTCGAATAAAATATGAGTGGATTGATAAAGAGTTGGAATAGGTGGAGTTTCTCGAAAAAGGGGTGGGGAAAGAGGGAAATGAATCGATTTTACTAGGAAATCGTTATTCCAGGGGGAAAAGAAATAATTATGATGGAATTTTTTAATATGAAAAAGTTGAGGGGAAGTTTTAGTATGGACACCTGTAGCTCGAAGCGAGGCTTTTGATTTAAGGTAGTATCACAGAGTACGATCGATAATATAGAAAAAAAATGAGGATTTGGAGGTTAGTTTCCCATTAATTGCTGATAATTCGGGAAAACGTAATTTAAGTGACCCGGAAAAGTGAATCATTCAATCAATTAGTGATCAATTCATTTTGCTGAATTTCTCCTGGAAAGGCAGCTCCACAAAAAAATCTGAAAAAATTCACCAACAATGGAGACATGCCAGAGCATCTCTTCAAATTTTTTCAGATTTTTTCATAAAGTCTGGAAGACCGAAAAAAATTCTTATATATCTTTTGAAATTTTTCTCTTTATTAAATTGATTTTTACCCAGAATTTGTCGAGGAAAGGCACCTTTACAAAAAAATCTGAAAAAATTCACCAACAATGGAGACATACTACAGCATCTCTTCGAATTTTTTCAGATTTTTTCATAGAGTCCTTCGTTCCAAGAAAAAAATCCTTATATATGCTTCAAAAATTTCTTTCTATTAAATTCATTTTTTCCCAGAATTTCGTCCAGAGAGAAGTTCTTCCCGGAAAAACGTGGAAAAATTTAACAATAATTCAGACATATTGGAAGATTTTCTTGATTTTTCCAGATTTTTCTTGATCACATGCATGAGATAGAGAGAGAGGCAAATAGTTACGACTACCTTTCAACTGAAATTTCTCAATAACTATACGTTGAATTGAATATTTTTTTCTCCTATTATTTAGTTAAAACGCTGTTCTTTTCGCCAATAGTTTTTAAATAATGGGTCAACCCTGTGGTTTTTTAGTCATTTCGTTATTTCTGTCCGATTTAGGGCGTTTCATCCCTACCACCGTTATTCTCAGTAACTTTGTCAATTCATATTTCGTAAACTGAACGAACAAAAATTATGGAAAAATTCAGAAAAATGACAAAAAAATATCATCTTTGATACGACATCAAAGATAAAAAAGTTCAACTGTTCTCTCGCATTTGGGACATATCTACCTAAATTCCAACAACACTAAAATCCCATTGAATAACAAATTTTTTGTCCAAAATTACAATTCAATGATTACTAAAAATAATCTGAAACTGAAACAGTAGACATCTGACAATTTTCGGATTTTCTCTTCTTTTAATAAATCAATTATTTCAAAAAAAAAAGAAAAATATGCATATTTAGTAAATTCTAAAAACTATAAATGCGAATTTTTAAATATTTTTTTAAAAATAATTTATTTGTTCTAAAAAATCCATAAAATTTTCATATGTCTGCTAATTTCATGATTAGAAAATAATTCAACAAGTTCCACTCAACAGTTCGAAAAAAAAAAATCCAATTAATTTAATCACCACCGAACGAAAAAAAAAGCCCCCATTAATTCTTCATTCACGCAAGAAAAAATGACTTTTATAAGGGCGTGTTATTATTCTCATTAATATAACGAAGCTTCTACACTTCTGTATTTATAAACCGTTTGTACACGCTACGTTTACCTTTTTCTCAACGTTACTTCCCTTGATTTTCCGGTCACACAAACGCTCGACTGCTCTACCATATTACCCCATCGTCCAAGTTAACCCCCAGACGAGTCATGTTATCACATAGAAACATTTCCATTACACAGTAGGGTCACACGACCAATAGATGAACACTGACCAAAAGATGGACGTTTTCTATTATCAAGAATTTTCATAAATAAATGAATTCTTATACTTTTCACGTCAATTCCCGATTATTACATTCATATAGATTTATAAACTATTTATTACATACCGATTAATCGAAATTTAAAATCATACCACTGCAAATATGCAACTGTTCATCTATTGGAGGTTCAAGTTATTTTCCAGTTTTTCCTTGATTTTCTTTAATTATTTCTACATTATTCGAGTTTAATTGATTTTTAGTCGATTCACTGTATATTTTTCTGTTCATCATTCATTTCTGCAACTTTTTAACGTGATTTGCCTATTTCATATGAATTAATAAAGTCTAATATTTCCTTAACCGTCCATCTATTGGTCATGTTATCCTATCTATAATAAAAATCTATAATATTTTCTTTTATTTCAAACCAAGTAATGGAAATCCATTGAAAGAGCATTATCGTTATTCAACATAGTCCTATATATATATTTGTATTTTCATTCATTTTAAAATTGAATTTTTATGCGAAATCGATTTATGACCAACGTGTTGCAGCATTTTTTGTTGTGTGTATTTGTATTTGTGTGTTATTCTTTCCTACAACGAATCAGTATTAATGCTTCAATGAAGAAACTGTATTTGAAGAGATAACAAAAAGCAGGAATTCTTCTCTTTGTTGAATTAAATTGATGGCATTTGCTTCTTCTTCTTCTTCTTCCCTTCTTTTTTTCTATGCAATTCTCTGAGGATAATGGAAAAATAATTCAACTTGTACAGAATTTTTTGTACAGAAAAGAGAGGATTTTGTGTGTAAGTCTTGTGTATGTCAGTGTAATTTCAAGGACTCGTTCTCAATTCAGAAATTAAGTTATGTCGAGGGATTTTAGAGCAATTGTGGGCAATTGTGCGGTTTTTTTGGACCAATTGGAGATGGAAGAAGACATATATGTACTTAAATATGCACGAAACGAAAAAGGAGAAGAGATTAAATTCGCAGAAGCTCAGGGATTCATTTAGACATTTTCTTGATGCTAATTATGTTAATTTTTATTTCTATTAATATTAAAATATTAATAAAAATTAAGAAATTAGAATTTTTCAATTTTTTTCGCAATTACTTTGATTTAAGAATAATTTTCGCCTTTTTGTCTTAATTATTGGCGCATTATTAAAATTGAAATGTTGGAAGAAAAAACATTTTTGATTTTTTTTAGGTGTTATCACAGCAGAAATTATCACTTTTTAATGGAATCATCGATTTTTTTTTTAATTTAATAATTTGGGAAATTTTTATCGGGAAAAATACACTCTCCTGTTGCGCGTGGGGAAAAAACACGGTGAGTCGAGTTTGCGCGCAAATAACAGTCCGGCTCTTACGGAGTCGCACTACTAACTGGAAAAGAGGTGCTCCTGTAGAACACGAGAACACCCCTTGCGTGTTACCTTCACAACATTCGTGTCCCCTACGTCTACGGGTTTTCGATACGTTGGCGCCATCTTTCTCGTGAATATTATATTTTTCAACAGCCACAAATAACGGGGAAAATTATTGGGCTTTTTATCGTCGGGTGATTTATATCATAAAAATATATCACATTGTGATGTATATGACGAAAAAAAAAAGAAAAATCAGTTTCATTTAGATATTTGAGATTTTTCAGAATTTTTGAAATTTTTTTCAAATTTTTTTTTCAAATTTTGATTTTCAAATTTTTTTCAGATTTTCATTTTCAATTTTTCTTTCAATTTTTTTTCCAAATTTTGATTTTCAAATTTTTTTTTTAATTTTCATTTTCAAATTGTTTTTCAAATTTAATTGGAAATTTTTTTTGAGTTTTCTTAAATAAACTCTGGCAATTTTCCTTTGCCCATATAAATTTCAAAAATCAATTTTATTTTAATATTTGAGATAAATTTTGTGAAAGAATAATATTTATTGTGATTTTATGTTCAAAAATAAACATAAAATTAATGAGGTGCAATTTTCTATTGTCATGGAAAATGGAATGGAAAATTGCGTGCTGAGGAAAATATATTGTGAATGCGTTTGTTGATTTTTTGATAAATTTACTGAGATTTTTTTATTTTTCAGTGTTTATAAAGGGTAGTGTAATTATACAGATTTTAAAGGGGCTATTATGGAGTTGCTGAGTTTCATGGGGGCATTTATTATGATTAGTTAAAAGTTTGTTGAAATATTTTCATGAGCTTTGGGATATGGTAATTAGTAAAGTACGTGAAATTTGAGGAGAAAAATTGGATTTTTTTTCTTATTTTAATTAGGTGGATACTAATTAAAATATTTTCGGTGAATATATCAGTGTTAAGATTTTCCAGAGGAGAGAGAGAATTGCGAGAGAATGGTTTGAGATGGATTTTTTTTGATGATTTCATTCAAAGGACGAGAAAATTTCCGGTGGAAAACGTATGTTAGAATTCATTTTTTGGAATTTTTCGAAAATTTTACGTTTTTGGGAACTAAAGTAGGTTGAATCCTATCTAATTTCGTTTTTTTTCTCACTTTTTCGAGGATATCTGCGGTTCCAAATGAAATGTGAGATCATTTCCCATCGATTCATGGGGTTTTGAAAAGAAAAATATCGATTTTTGGAGTATTTATAGATTTTTTTTTCAGAAAATCAGTTTTTGTTCCATAAACCCCTTAAAAATCGATAATTTTTTCTTAGAAATCACATAAATCGATGGCAAATGATCTCACCTTTCATTTAAAATCAACTAATAGACCAATAGAACCCAAGATAATCCCAAAAAAGTGAATTTTTTGAATTTTGTAAAAAAAAATGTAAATTAGAAGTCTAATTTTCATCTAGAAAACTCGAATTTCTGAAAAAATTCTAAAAAAAAAATTTTTACCCATATTTTCTAACGTAAATTTCCTCAGTTCTTTAATGGAATCATCAAAAAAAAATTATGTCGATTATTTTCTCTGATTTCCCATGATTTCCACAATATAAAACATAAAAACTGAAATATGTCTATTTCCCCCCTTATTTCCTTTTTATCCTACCTTCCACTACAATTTCCCAGAATTTTTGGGGAGTTGCAGAATATTCCCACAACACGCCTTGAACATGGACCAATGAAAATTCACTATATCCAGCGTCAAGAAGAAATAAAAGAAGAAAAAAACGAAAAAAATTTAACTAAATTAAAAGTCGAAAGAATAAGACACTCAGGTTGAGCAATGTAATTTGCAATTCACGCTGGAGAGAATTAATTTGTGAGACGAAGAAAACTGAGAAAAGAGTAGAATGCCTCATGATTTCACTCGAATTCGTTTTTTTTTTTCATTCACCTGGGCAGATGTTTCCCTCGCAAAGAGACGAAAAAAACGAATAAAAGTGCAAAAAAAAGCGTATAAAGAGACAAGCAAAATAAAAGTTTGAAACTACTGGATGTCACCTCAAAGACACTCACACTCTCTCTTTCTCTCAGAGACTACGTAAATCCCACTTTTTTTTATCCTCCATAGAGCCATCTTTTCACCCTCTTTTCTTGCACGAATGAGGTAGGTTAGGGCTTCCAACTTTTTTGTACCTCATTCCCACGAAAAAACAAAAAAAAAATTGCCAAAAATAATCTCGAGGTTACTGGAGAATAAATAAAGAAGAAAAACAATTTCTTTCATATTCAGAATCCTTTGAGGCTACTAAACCGAAATTAGAAGCAAATGAGTTCCATAAAAAAAAGCGAGAAACTCCAACAAAAAAAAAAGGAAAAAAGAAGAGAAAAAAACAGGTTAAAATGATTCGAGATTTTTTTAAAGAGTGAAGGGCTTACCAAAAAAATCTGAAAAAATTCACCAACAATATAGATATAGTAAAGTACTTTGTCAAATTTTTTCAGATTTTTTCCAAAACTCTTTCACCCCAAAAAAAATTCCCCAATCATTTTACCCCAAAGATTCATTTTACCCAAGTTTCGTCTATTGATAAACACCCATTATATTCAATAATAATAATAATAATAATAATAGTAAATGAGACTTCAGTAGCCCCAGATGGTGAGTATATTTACATGCAGAATCATTACAAGCTGCGTAGTTCACCCAACCTGTGGTTTTAGTGAAAACAAGAGGATTACCCGAAAGAGAAAAGGGGGTAATTCAGTTACGGAATACTGGTGTATAAAAGGAAGAAATAAAAATAAGGTATGAGCCGATTACATAAGGATCTCGTACTGCATCGTCGAAGACTTGGGGTGGAGCGCGTGATGAAACACGATTTTCCCAAGTTTCTCGTTAAAATAGTAATGCGTTATTTATGATAAACCACGACTCCTCTTTTCCCCACTGAATGCAGCGTCTGACTATTGGTCTCCTGTTTCACTCGATACTGGTGGAAAAAGGAGAAGGGGTAAAAGAGCAAGAGGACCACTCGCTCAATACACTATACTACAACCATCACTCCTTCTTTTCTTTTTTTATAAAAAAAAAAAGCTTTGTATACCACTGTATTATTATGTATTTTTCGTTCCTTTTGCCACCGCAGATCCATTCTTTCACCTTTTTTTTCCATTACCCACCCAAACAATATCTCGCGGATGAAGAGCTGGGGTTTAAACCAGAGGATATAATACCACAGATCGATTGGCTATACAATAAATATTCATGAAAAATGCGTGGGGGGAAAATAAAATAAAAAAATCTTTCAATCATTGGGTAGATTGAAATGAATCATTTTTTTTATACTCTCACCAATTGAATGCTTCAATTTATGTATTTTTTTCAATTATTGAAAGAGTCTCGGGGGAAACGTAACAGAATATGGTGAATGCACCAATATACATTCTCGATTGTTATGAATTCAGTAGTGAAAATGGGAAAATAGGATAAGTCAATTTTTTTTGCAATTTTTCTGCAAATGTCTTGAAAATTAGTGGAGTTACGTCGATGAAACAGAAAAATATGAGGATTTGTAGGTTTGTTTCAAATTAATTGCTGATAATTTGGGAAAACGTGCTTTAATTTACTCGAAAAAGTGACTCAACTATTCAAAAGTCATATTTTCAGCTTGGGAATATAATTTTTTTTTCTAGAATTTTTTTTATATTAATCTCCTATCACATGTATGAGATAGAGAAAGAAGCAAATAGTGATGACTACCCTCTAATTAAAATTTCTCAATAACTATACGGTGAATTGAATATTTTTTTCTTCTATTATTTAGTTAAAATGCTGTTCTCTTCGCCAATACACAGAGAAAAATGTTTTCTTAATTTAAGAATGTGCAGGTCACTCAAATTAAGTGACTTTTCTCACTTAAATCAAGTGACTTTTTCTTTCTTAATTTAAGAAAGTAAAAGTTACTTAAATTAAGTGACTTTTCTCACTTAAATCAAGTAACTTTTTCTTTCTTAATTTAAGAAAGTAAAAGTTACTTGAATTAAGTGACTTTTCTCACTCAAAACAAGTGACTTTTTTTTCTTAATTTAAGTGACCTGCACATTCTTAAATTAAGTGACTGCACATTCTTAAATTAAGAAAACATTTTTCTCTGTGTAGTTTTTAAATAATGGGTTAACCCTGATTCTTTAGTAATTTCGTTATTCCTGTCCGATTTAGGGCGTTTCATCCCCACCACCGCTATTTTTAGTAACTTTGATAATTCATATCTCATAAACTACACTTTTCAGAAAAATGTAAAAAAATATCATCTTTGATACAGCATCAAAAAAATAAGGGGTAAATTGTACTCGAATTCGTTGGGATATTACCTTAATTCACCTTAGAAACAAAGGGGCGTAAGTGCCTTGTAAAAGCATAGCATTACGCCCTTTTTGTATCTCAGACCACGATATAAATAGAGTAATCTTCCAACAAAGTTCGACTTTTAATGAAACTTCTTTAATTGGACTGTGACACGACTCTAGTGCAATGAAAAGTAAGAAATGAATCCACCCACGTTCTTTTTTTTCCCCCAATGAATGTGACTCCATTGTTAGAATTCGTGGTTTTAGTACTTTGATCTTGGCATTAGAAGAGCATCGACTTGATTGCTGTTGAAGTCAGCGAAGAAAAAAAAGGGGAAGTGACGAGTGCTTGAGGCATTTTTTTTTCTTCTTTTTATCAGTCTTTTTCGACGTCGTCATTACGTATTATTAGCAGTGGGGGAGAAATCACCAGTGACTCCAGTGCTTTGTGTCACGAAAAAGTTTTTTATCGCACGAACTGGTATTCGACACTGACACCCAGATCTTTCAAGAAGAAGAAGAAGAAGAAGAAGAAGAACAAGGGGAAATGGAAGAGAAGAAGGAGAAAGGGACGAGAGATGAATGCATTTTTAATTCCGCCAGTCATGAGGAAAATTCAATTAGTGTCGCTCCCTTTCGTTCCTTTTTTTTATTCATGAATAAAAGGAATTACGATTAAAGAATTTATTAATTGCAATCCTGATACTCAACTCCTTGATAATTCCAATTAATATTTTTTATCCGCGGATTATTGAATAAAGTCTCTGAGAATATTAACGATGCTTTATGATCCCGTATTTTACATTGTTTGTTATTCCCTCCCCCCCCCCCCCCCTTTTTTTTATTTTACTGAGTACATGCATAAAAGTTTGATATTACATCCAACCTATAAATAAGTTGGATCGTAATGAATCGCTGTTTTTTCTTCGTGACATTTTTTTTTTTTTTTTTTTCGTTTCAATGGAGCATAAAATGAGAGATTTTGTGGAGTTTTTTGCGGTCATTTACCTCGCAAAATTCTCGGAATACTAGAGTTTTAGGTGTTGTAAAAAAATTCTACCCAATCTCCATGGACTATTATTGAAAATTCTTGAAAAAAAATATTGTGTCATAAGCATTGGAAGATATTTCCATAGTAAAAAAAAAACATCTTGAAATAGTTTTTATGGAAGTGAAGGAGAAAATATGAAATAAGACTTTTTTATTATGGTCTCGAGTAATCGTCTTCAACTAATAAAAAAAACCTGAAGAATTTATGCGTTTCAGTTTTATGTGTATTGTATTTTTTATGCAATATATCAAATAAAAACGTTTAATTAAATATTTCAATGAAATTCCATTTTTTTTTGCCTTTTTATTCGAGAACATCTTGGAAACTAATAAAGATACGCCCTTTTTAACCAATTCTCTTTTTTGTAACTCTTAAAATTCTTCACAAAAAGGATCAGAGTAAAAAAGACGTATCTCCATTATTTTCCATCCAAAATGATCACTTTTGTGATTAAAAAAAATAAAAATCAGTTATGTTTCTTTATTTGAGATTTTTCAGAATTATTTTTAGATTTTTTCCGATTTTCTAGTTTTTTTACGAAATTTTTGGAAATTTTGTTGAAATTATTTTTACAATATTTCAAAGATTATTTTCGTTTTTTTTCTTTATTTCTAAAGATAATCCGATTTGTCCCATTTTATCTCTGCACTGTTGAATTCATACAATTCCTAAAAAACCCATTCACTCCTCTAATTCTCGAAGAAAAAAAATATCAAGAAAAATTCAGAGCGTATGAATGCGAAAAAAGAAAGAGCATCACAATAGAAATTAGTAGGAAATTCATTAAAATTGAGTAGACTGTTGCGGGGACAATTTTTATTATCTCCAACGTCTGTGTGTCGTGCAGACAAGAGTGAAGAACAAAAAACCAAGTAAAAAATTCAGTCCATTATGAGGAGAAACAGACACGGGAGTGATGTTGCTTTTAAAAAACTAGATAAAATGATGCTCACACAGAAGTGTCTCTCTCTCTCTCCCTCTTTCTCTCTCTTTTCACCAGGTTTTTTTTTTAATTTCAAAAATGCTGTGCCTTCACACCAGTCATCCCAACCGAGATATTCAGGTCACGGTTATACACTGGGAGGAAAAATTCTCTCACCTCCTATAGCTCAACTCGTTCATCTTCATATTTGAGTTTTCCCTTTTTTTTTATCTCTCTCTCTTCATTTTCTGTCATTTCCTCAACCCATACGTGTAGTCTCGCAGTACTTAACTTTGTGTTGGATATCTCTAAATTCAAAAAGTTGCTCAGCTTATGCTGCTGTGTCATGCGTTAAATGTGTCATATGTTACCATTAGGAGAAACTATTGATTTACTCTTGAACTCTGAGAGAAAAGTGTAGGAAAGAAGGGAAAAAAAAGAGAGAAAATGTTTGAACGATGCTGGGTGTAACATGTGGTTCAGACCAATTAAGCAGTTTGCTTCGAGTGAAATACTGGAAATGAAAATAAAAACAAAAGGCACCGCCATTAAAAGAGGATAACAGATAAAAATAAAGCAAAAAACGTGAAGGAAAAAAGAAAAGAAGAGGCTTATTTAGCCGTCAGGTGAAGTTCCGCAATGAGTACAGACAACTTTTCTAATTAGCGCATGAAACTACAGACGAGAGAAGAGACCAAAACACTATTCCTGTACCTCACTATTCTGGGGGGAAACCACGTAAATACATTGCTATCGTATTTCGACTCTTCATTTAACAGACGCGTTAATTGAGGGAGAATTTAGTCACTTCAAAGCATCTGTTAATCACGTTGATAATTCATTTGGATTTGAAAGGGAATTATGATGAAGGGAGTCATAGGAATTTCATTAGATTTTTAGGGGAAAAGTGTGGAGAATTTTTCTCGCCTGTTTTAGCTTCGAATTCCTTTGTTCTGGAGCTTTTATCTCATGCTTTAGGTCGTGGATGGAATTTTGTGACGGTTGGTAAGCATCTAGTGGTAAGTTATCGCATAAGAGTATCGCGGGGAATCCCAGGGGAGCGATTTACCCGCAGCGAGAAAACAAGCGTACCACTTCACTGCTTTATCGACAGTCGCTAAGGAAAAACGCAGGAAAATTTGCGGAGAAATGCTTTTTCCAGGGGTGGACTACATGCGTGTGACTGTCGGTTTTCAGCGGAAGAAAGTGTGGATTTATCTTGCGGTTAGTTTGAAATCGCCGTATCAAAGATGATATTTTTTTACATTTTTCGGAATTTTTTCATAATTTTTGACCGTGCAGTTTATGAGATATGAATAAAGCCGAGACTTTGGTGTGAAGTTTGATCTAGGCTGAAGTTGACTATAAATACATAAAACCCATTTTAAATGGTTATTAATGCCAAATTGATATTTATAAATATTGAACTGACTTTATAAACATTAAAGAATTCGTGTTTCTCAATAATTTAAAGAATTGGTCAACAATTGGATATTATTATTCATCGTGATGAGTTACTCTACGAGTTCTCTGAAAAGTTCCTCTGAAAGTTCCCCTAAAAGTTCTTCTGGAAGTTCCTCTAAATGTGCCTCTGGAAGTTCCCCTAAAAGTTCCTCTGGAAGTTCCCCTAAGAGTTTTGAACACTCATAAAATCTGTTTGACGTTTATAAATGTCAGTTTAACATTCATAATCATTCAGAATGTGTTCGATTCAGAGGCAACTTCAGGCTAGATCAAACCGTACACCAACGTTTCGGCCCTAGATATGAATTGTCAAAGTTACTGAAAATAGCGGTGGTGGGGATAAAACGCCCTAAATCGGACAGAAATAACGAAATTACTAAAAAATCACAGGGTTGACCCATTATTTAAAAACAATTGACGAAGAGAACAGCATTTTAACTAAATAATAGAAGAAAAAAATATTCAATTCACCGTATAGTTATTGAGAAATTTTAATTAGAAGGTAGTCGTAACTATTTGCCTCTCTCTCTATCTCATGCATGTGATAGGAGATTGATGTAAAAAAAATTCGAGAAAAACAAAATTATATCCACAAGCTGAAGATATGACTTTCGAATAGTTTACTCACTTTTTCGGGTAAATTAAAGCACTCATTTCCCGAATTATCAGCAATTAATTGGAAACTAGCGTACAAATCCTCATGTTTCCTGTTTTATCGATCCTACTCTGGAACACTACCTTAACAAAAAACTAGTGGTCAGAGTCAAGTGGCCGGATAAAAAGAAGCAAGATGGATTAGAGCAAAGTTTATCGACTGAGCGCCATCTGACGTTTCCCAACATGCTTACCAACCACTTCTGCATTCCCCTTTAACAACACTTGTATACCCGATTAATCCTGCTAGTTTCTGTGACCTAAAAAACCACCGCCAAGAGCCTTCGAAAGACTTACTTGAAAATTATCCCGTTAATAAATTCGTTCAAACTCAGCGAATGAGAGGAAAAAATCGTTAAAAATACGATTTTTAGAGTAGCATTTTAAATAAAATGGAGGAAGAAAAAAAAGAAGAAGATCTTTCTCTCTTCTTTTACGGTTAGCGGTTTTAAATCCTGCTACATAAAAGGAAATGGCATTATATTTCAGTTGCAGGGAATTTTTTTTTCTCTCCCTTTTTTTTTGTCGCCAGTGGTCTGTAATCAAGTTAATTACCAGTTCACGGAGGACTGAAGATATCGTGGGGGAAAAAGAAGAAAAAAAAAAAATTTGAATAAGTAACACGTGGCGTTTAGCCACGGTGACGTTAAACTGTTATTATCGTTGGAAAAAAAATGGAAAAATCGTATAACTTTATTTTTTTTTAATGTGTTGTATAAGAGATGATATTTCTCATTGTCATGGAAAAAATTCAGAGACACAGGCTTTATCATATCAAATGTTACTGGGGGAAAATTTTATTCAAGGGATATCTTCTTTTCTCTCGTTTCATAATCCAACATTTTCAAGTTAAAAAAAATACAGATAGGGCGGTTAGAAAAGAGGGGGGGGGGGGGAGGGGGGGCCACACTTGTACCACTTCTGTAATGTTCATCCTGTGTATACAGATTTTTTCGCTCTTTTTTCTCCTTTTTTTTGCGGGGGGATGGGAAAGAGTTGCGTGTTAACGAGCAATTGAGAGGTGGGGGAGGGGGGGGGGGGGGGGAGGTTGATGAGTTCGACGCGTGAAAATGGGGAATTAATTGAATTCTATTGAAATTTAGTTGAGAAATTGGAAGAAAAAATGAAGTGCATTGCATTTTTTCCCTTTTTTTTTAAGATAAAAAAAACTTGAAAATGGAATTATCTTAAAATATCCTTTTTCACCATAAAAAACTGCTATCAAATTTTGCGGAGATAAGTGCTACTCATTTGTGCATGAGAATCGATGAAATTAAAGATTAACCCGCCATGATGAAGCATCGAGTTTAATGCCACTTCCTCTTGAATATCGATTACAGTATGTATCACTGTAAAATTCCTTGTTTAAAGAAGAAAAAAATATATATATAACTCCACTAGCATCACAACAACAAAAAAAAAAAGGTCGCATTATCGCATGCACCCCACTGTTCTGTTTATTTATAGTCGGTTGGGTTTTTCAGCTTCACGTGCTCATTCAGAGTTTCCTGTATTTTTTTTTTCACTGCTTTAATATGCATAAATTTTCGTTAAAAACCATTTTTTTCTCTATCTCTCTTCCCCTTTTTTTTTGCAAAAATTTGTTAAAAATTGTGATGAATTCTAGATGATTCTTCGTGATAATTGCTCTTTTTCCCTCAATTCATGATGAATGCACTTTAGTTGAACTTGCAAGTTTATTTTCAGACTGGAGGAAATTCTCGATGGGGTAAAACTTTTTTTTTTCAATCCCTCAGTTGATCAAAGCGCTTATTTTACCCTTTCGGGTTGAAATATTAATAGTTAACCCGAGAAAATCTCGTCTTCTGCATGTGCACATTCTCTAGACTCACAAGTCTACAGAAATCGTCCAATGTTGACACAATAAAATTCTTCAAAGCCCTGATTTTCTTTTTTTTTTCTTCTTTACACCTTAGTTTACAAACTTTTTTTTTGCATGTTTTTCACACGCTGCATGTGCAGATAAAAGGTTCACTCTTGTACTACTTGTGAAATCACTGAGCCATGCCTTTTTATTCCCCTCCTCCTCAGCTACCCCCCCCCCCCGCGATATTCTCTTCTCATATTTTTCTTTACTCTTTGTGCTTTTTCACGGCCTCAGGGGGTTATATTCTCCAATCACCTCGAATACGTGAGAATTGTTTGAGAGAAAAAGTGAAACAAAGAAAGGAAAAACAGAAAAAAAAAGAGTTGTGATCAAAGTGATTTTTCAACGTTTGTCTGATGAATTCGGGGATTCTTCCGTGAATTTCATGGGATATATATATGTTCTGGGTGTGGAGCAAACTACTGGAATGCGAATACTTTGATGTTGGAAGCTAGGTGTTCCACGATCGAATTTTTTTAATACTATTGAAGATGATAATGAATGAAAATGTTTTATATTGTAAAAATGGGGAGAAATTAGGGGAAATATTTGAGATAGGTTTTTTTCTGATGATTTCATTGAAAAGCTGAGGAAATTTCCGATGGAAATCATGCACCAGAATCAATTTGTTTTAATTTTTAAGAAATTCTGTTTTTTTGGTTGAGATTTAAAGGTAAAATCTCTTCCTTTTTTTGAAAAATTTCATTTTTTTGGAGATATCTCTCGTTCTATTGATCGTGGCGAATTGGGGTCAATCTTAAATGAAAGGTGAGATCATTTGCCATCGATTTATGTGGTTTTAAAAGAGAAAATATCGATTTTTCACGTATTTGTTAACCATAAACTGATTTTTATAAAGTGGTCTATAAATACCTCAACAATTAATCATTTTTTTTTTGTCAAAACCCCATCAGTTGATGGCAAGTGATCCCACCTTCCATTTAAGATCAATTTCAGCTTGTTACGACCAAGAGAACCGGAGATATTCCAAGAAAAAGTAAATTTTCCCAAAAATAGAAAGCAAAAGCCTTCAAATTTTGACAAAAAAAAGGAATTTTTTAAAAATTCCCAAAAATAAATTTTGGCATATGTTTTCCACCGGAAATTTCTTCAGCTCTTCAGTAGAATCATTGAAAAAATTCCATCTTAAGTCTTTCCATCAGAATTCTCAATTTACTTCATCATTTTTTACCATTAAGGATGATTGGAAGGCACAATCAAAAAAAAATTTAATTTTTGTATAAAATCGTTAATAACAATTTATGCAAGATGAAATTCTCAAATCTGATTCAGTGAATCTATAAAGAATGTAATAAGGAATAGAATAAGCCCAAACAAGAAATTGATTGAAAATTGCAAAATTTTCATTATTTTTTACATTTTTTTAAATTTTGAAAAATTTGAAAAAATGTAAAAAATAATGAAAATCTTTCAATTTTCAATTAATTTTTTGTTTCTTGGCCTCATTTTATTCCTCATTACATTCTTCGCAGATTCACTGAATCAGATTCGAGAATTTCTTCTTGTATAAATTGTTATTAACGACTTTATGCAAAAATTTAACTTTTTCTCAATTGTACCTCCCAATCATTCTCAAAAAAAAGCGAGCATTGAAAATTCATCGATTCCCTCTTCTCCCAATATGAGCCAACGGATATCCCACTAATTTCATTAATGTCTAATCACGTTAAGTGTTAATCTGCATTCTCACATCCATCACTATTCTCCTATCCAGATATCGCCTGACAATCACCACTGGGATTGCCACGAAATTATCACATTTAGCCATCACTGGAAAATCCTAAACGTGTCGATTTCATATTCCGCCATTTGGGGGAGCTATGAAACATGGGGACAGTGGGGACATTAACCAAAGCGGAAATTAATAAACGTAACTATTACTTCCGGATTTTAAGGAGGTCATAAAATGTTGTATGAGGTGGCTTACTCCACGATTTTAGAAGGTCATGTTTGAACTATCTTTGTTCACAGGAGCTTTTCTCTTTCTCTTTAATTCCTCTTTGATTAATGTGCCGCATTATTGGACGTGCATACCTCAGGCACAAAAAAAAACATATCTCTAGCTTAAACTTTGAAGGGAGGAAATACGCTTTTCCGATGAAATAATACGCCATTTAAATTGAGCTTCAAATGAAAAAAAAAGAAAAATTCTAATTGAAATATTTGAAGTAAAATTCTTTTTTTTTGGGTAAAAAAATTCTTAAAAATTTTTTTTTTTTGATTAAAAAAATTCTTTAAATTTTTTTTTGGGTAAAAAAATTCTTTAAAAAACTTTTTTTTCTTTGAAAGAGAATATTTTGGAAAATAATAGAGATATGCCCTTTTTAGACCATAATCCCCTCTTTTTGCTCTTAAAATTCTCTTCGAAAAAGATTGGGACAAAAAGGGCGTATCTCCATTAGTTTCAGAGATATTTGTGGAAATTTTTCCGAACTTTGAGTGGAATTCAATGGAAAAAATTCTTTTCGTTGAAATATTCGAAGCGGAATTTGTTCATCAATTGAATCAGTGTATCGAGGTATTTCATTAATTGTTTTTCTGCTTTTAATTCAACTAGGCGATTAAATGTCTAGATAACACAATACAAATTCGACACAAGCAAATTGAACACACACTGTTAAAAATTTTCATCTAAATTTTCCGTGTCAAATAATTTCACCGAGATATCAATGAAATACGTGAATTTCAGATAAATTGTTTCTTGAAAAATTTGATGAAATCAGGAAAAATTCAAGGAAAAATTGAAAATTTAAGTGATTTTTATTCTGAATCGTCATGTTCAGTTGAAAATTCTAGTAAGTTCTAGAATATCCGTCTTTTGCTTCCGAATGGAAGCATTGTAAACGCGATTTTTTTCGATCTCGAGATTTCATCGGAATATGACTCAGAATGTTCCAAAACGTCGAGAAATGACATTTTTAAAAAATGTCTGTATGTATGTGTGTGTGTGTGTGTGTGTGTTTGTGTGACAGACATCAGCTCATTGCTCCGGAACGATAATACTTGGTGACCTGAAAATTTAACAGTACTTTCTCTCCCCATGCAAATTGCTCTCCGTGAAATTTGAGCGAAATCGGTTGAGTACTTTTCGAGAAAAATCAAATTTTCGTAAATTCGTTTTTTCGATTTTTCTCCGCGAAAAATTCATTCACAGCCCCCACTCTCAGCGATGAAATTCATCTCATTTGAACACACAATTTTCACTCGAGGTAAATTTTACTGCGATTTTTCGTTTGCGGATAATTTCAATTACAGTGTTTTTTATCCTGAATTTTGTATACACGATAGCTCAAAAACTATTTGAGTTAGAGACTCGAAATTTCGTGGGTTTGTGCATCTAATGAACGAAAAGTTTGGTATTGGAATTGGGCGAAATCGGTCCAGTAGTTTCTGAGATATTGCACAAAAACCATTTTATGAAAAGAGGTTATATCTCGAAAACTACTGGAGCGATTTCGCCCAAGTTCAGCTTAAAAGATTCATCTCAATGAGCCCCAAAAATGGTGAGAATTTAAGATTTTTCAGAGGCAGTCTCTTGTAAGAGCTTTCGATAACTTAGTTTTTTCAAAAATCACGGTTTTTCTTAGCTTCCTCCCTAGGAACACTACTATTTTTTATTTCACCATTCGAAAGTAGACAATTTTTTCTATAAAATGATGACAATCGGAAAGAATAGGAATCCTATTTGGAACCTGAACTTCAATTTTTCAGATTTGTCGTACGATCATCCATTTATGATTGAAAAATTGATGGTTTTTTTTTTGTGGAAACAATGAATAAATAAAGTTCACCAAAGATCAAACCATCATTGAATTTGTCATCCTAAGTACATATTTGTTGAGAAGATCATATTTTGTTACGGCATTTGGAATAATGAGAGATATGAATAGTAATTCGATGAATACCGTATTAAATTTCATTCGGAAGCATTTTGCCAATTGAATTGGCAAAATATTAAATGTCGCATAAAGTGTGAGGTTTGCAAATAACGCACAGGATATAACGCCTCTGCTTGTTTTCTATTTAAAACTCATAGATCCCTTTGAATTTCCGCTAAAACTCGGAATTTCGTAATCATCTTTCAATTGAAACAAATTTAATATCAAACTTATGAAAATTCCCATCAAATCGTCTATGAAATTTCAATTTTTTTTTTAAACAGCACTATTTAAAAAAATCTAAAACTCTACAATTTACTTGAATTTTCAACTGAACATGAATATTCAGAACCAAAGTGACTTGAATTTTCAATTTTTTCTGAAATTTTTCCTGATTTTATTAATGTCTCAAGAAACAATTCAACTGAAATTTACAAATGCCGATGAAATTCTTTGAAAATCAATGATGTAGTTGATTTTTCAATGAGGAAATTGTCTGAAATTTCAGTAGAAATGTGACATGTTTTGAAATTTCTGGGATTTATCACGAAAAATTCAGATTAAAATTTTTTGAATAGTATAGTTCTCCAAAAAAACCGTAAAAAAATAGGAAATTTCTTCAAATAAATTTCACAAAAATAAGAAATTGAGATGCCAGAAAGAAATGTCATAAAAATATTGTCTTCGACCAAAAACATCTTCATGATAAAACCTTTTCTACACCAGAAAATTTCCTCCAAAAATTTGCAATAAATCATAAACCAGTGTAGATACGTAAAGTTGAGGAGAAAATACCTGAGGTAACGTACGGTGTTCCACTTGTTGAGATTCTAGTCACTAACTGTACAGAGAGTGGGAAGAGAAATAAAAAAAGAGGTCGTGAGAGAAATGTCGTGGTGAGAGCCAGGAACGAAAGGATAAGTATGAGAGACAGGATTTCTGTGGGACATTTATAACCCAGAATTCCAACTATCAGTTAGCCAGAGAGCAATAGGTGGATGCCAAGTGTGGAGAAGTGAATATATGTATTTCACTTATACGTAATGGTCGAAGGGAAACGTGGAGGGGGGGGGGGGGGGGGATAGTTCAAGCAAGGCCATGGCCAGAAGATCCGGAAGTCAACACTGAAGGACCCAATGATTTTTTCAGCATCAGTGGTTTTATCTCAGTCCAATTTTTTTTCCATCGCATTTAACACACTCCTTTTTTTCTCCCCCCCCTTTTTTTTCTCTTCATTTGGAAAAAAAAAATAAAAAAGTTTTCTTCAGTTATCATAACTCCAAAAGAGTGAATCAAGGTTGAAAAGTTCTTTTTCCAGGGGGAAAAAGAGGGGAGGGGGAGGAGGGGGGGGGGGGGGAGGAATAAATCTGTCATGGATGCTGGAACGAATTTTCTCGTCTCTTTTTAAATATAAAATGTGTGAACACAATGTTGTTTACATGTTACTTTTCTAATTTTTTGGGCGAAAAAAAGAGAAAAGGGAGTTGAAGAATGTTTCAGAGAGGAGAAATAAAGTTTACCTGAAGCTGTAAAAATGTCAGGAGTTGGTAGTTTATTTTATCGTTATTCACAGAGTGTCTAGTGGATTAATACAAAATGGTTTTTCGAAGTTTTATTCGTGTTTTATGTTTTTTTTTTGGGAAAGGATTGGAACTGGATTTTTTTCTTCATCCACTTGTTTTTATTATTCTGGAGGAATTAGAGGGAGTAGAGGAAAATTTTCACTATCTTGAATGAAATTAAGATGTTAATGAGAATCTCATGGGTGTATGCAAAATGTATCGTCGACATAAAAGATAAATGTAGTTTAGGACAGTATATAATCCTGTATTCCTGTTGAGAAATATCTCTCAGGCAAAGTGTTAGGTTCTTTTGAGGGAGAGAATCGTGACGGCAAGTAATTTCAAGACACAACGGTTCTAGTGACATTTTCGTAAATTTATGGAAGTAACCAAATATTTATCCCAAAAAAAGAAAATAAGAGTGCTTTTTCCAGGGAAAATAATGAAATTTGAAAATGAAAACAAAATAATTTTTTTCGATTTTTTTTTCTAGAATATCACAAAAAATAATGGAGATACGCCCTTTTGATTCTCATCCTTTTTTTAACTCTTAAAATTGTTTATAAAGAAAGATTTGTACAAAAAGGGCGTATCTCCATTAATTTCTGAAATAAAAAAGTTTGGGACAAAATTAACCTTCAAGGTAACATGATTCAGGAATTTTTTTCGTAGTGAAGGACACCACAAAAAAATCTGAAAAAATTCGAGAAAATGGTCAAATATATGGAAATTATTGGTGAATTTTTTGAAATTTTTTTAGAGACTCCTTCACTCTAAAAAAAAATCCCGAATCATTTTGAATGTAAGGTCTATTTTACGCCGATTTTTCTCATTTGGAAAAAAAAAAGGTGAAGAATGAAACCTCTTCATTAATTAAAAAATGAAGCACTGAACGAGCCTACAAAAAGCTATTATACTTCTTAATTGAAGTATTTCTTGCTTCATAATTACTCGAGTTTTATTCTGCATGAAATAATTAATCCTCTGAGTGAAAAGAACTTATCATGCCTTTTTAATCAAATATTTCCTTTCGAAAGGTGAAAGAATCGATGAAAAGTCAGCTGAGAAATGCTGAAAGATTCACTTTGTGTCAATAATTTTTCTTCTCATTTTTCCATACTATCTTAAAAACTAATGAGTAAAGAATAATTTTATAAGAGGATTTTCCCCTGTCGCAAGTTCCTTTGGCTTTACGATGAAACTTTATTATTCTCCAGAAGTTTGCTTGAATAATAATTGAAAGAAACTGATTAAACTTTACACGAAGACGAAGAAATAGTGGAAAAAAAACCTATTTTTATCAATTTTTTCGAAGTATTTCTATTTATAGAATCCCATAATTTTTTCAAATTTTTAATTAAGATTTTTCTGTGTCCGAAAAATGTATCCAAAAGAGAAATGGCTTTTTTTTCCCCTTTTTTTTTTCTACTTGACCCGGATTCTAGCCGCGTCTGTGCCCCAACACGTCACACACATTTTCCAAGATTGAAATACAGTGTGTGGCCAGTTTGAAACCCATTTGAACTTACTCCTTCTCTTCTTCTCTTTTCACCACTTCTCTTCATTTTATCTTTCGCGTCAAGTGTAATCACAGGAAGGACACTCGCTCAGTCTTTCTTGAAACCCTCTCGACATTGAATTCACACAGTAAATCTCAACGGGTGAAGAAAAAAAAAAGAGTGTATCCACTTTTTTTTTCTAACCATCAAGAGAGCCTTTCATTAAACAGAACACTGAAGAAGAGAGAAAGAGAGAAATGTGCATTGACGAAAAAATAAACAGAGTACGCTTTATTTTCACGTTGGCTAAACGAACGAGGAAGTTCCTATTGTGTCACGGGTGAATGTCAATTCAAATGGGGGGCAAAGTCTTGTTTTGAATAATTGATGCTACTGAATTGTTCGTGAAAACAGATGAAATTGAATTGCAAAAGCAAACAGAAGAAAGACAGAGTGACGTCTAATTTTTTTTTGTCATTTTTTAAAGAATATTTCAGAAACTAATGGAGATACGCCCTTTTTATCCCAAACCTTTATTGCAAAATTCCCAGAATTACCTGGAGATACGCCCTTTTTATCCCAAACCTTTATTACAGAATTTTAAAAGTTGCATGGAGATACGCCCTTTTTATCCGAATTTTTTTTATTGGAAAATTTCAAGGGCTACATGGAGATACGCCCTTTTTACTCTAATCCTCCTTTACAACTCTCGAAATTGTCTGCAAAGAAGGACAAGGATGAAAAGGGCGTATCTCCATTATTTTAGAAGATATTTTCACGAGAAGAAGGCACAAAGAATAAGATAATTGAATAAACGAAAAATTCTATATTTTTTTTTTTTAACTTAATGACAAAATATTTCACTGGATGATTGGCCTTGCAGTCATTAATTAAATAAACTCAATTAATAAAATGTTGAATTTTTATTGTCAACTTTTCGGCTCATTAAACATGAGCCCTCATCAGGACATTAAAATTCAACAAAAATAAACTTTATTAAAAAAAAAAAAAAAAAGACATTAAAATTCATCAATTCTACCTGTAAAATAGAGGCAACATTATGAAATTATCAATAAATGTGAAACTTTTGAGACAATTAGGAATTTAAAAATGTTGTACATACAAAATTGTGTCAAAAATTAATGAAAATTAATGAAAAAAGTTGAGGGTTTTTTTTTCAACGGCAATTATTCAACTTCTGTTATAAAATACCGTTCTTTGAGCTCACCTCATCCATCAGCAACAAGAAACTATCTGCAATTTAATTGTGAGGAATTTTTAAAACTCTAGTAGTAGCTCTAGTCAGATTCTTGTCTCAACTTTGCAGATATATTCCTTGAAGAAAAAATAAACTTCTCAAGTCTCGTATTGTTTCGTTTCTTTCACGATTTAGCTGTTGTTCCTCAAGGGTCCAACTATATAGGCAGTGTTTCCAATTTTCCTGAACGACAAACCCTTGTTCTTTTTTTACTGTTTTTACAAGCCGAGAAGGATAAATAGGAGGATACGCATTCAGCAAAAATACGGAAAATTCCAGTGACAAAAGTTATGGATCATTCGTCCTGTGGTAGAATAAAAGTGAATGCAATCCCCGAGAGAGAGATTATCCCGAAGGCAACACACACACACATACACACAATCTCACAATTCTCTGTGAATTGCCTCATAAAGGTCGTGACTCACTGTGAGTTATGTGCTTCAGTATTAGAAGAAGAAAGAAAACGCGTGAGAAGAGGAAAAATAGCGAAGGAAAATAATAAAAATTCTCATTCTCTTAGTGATTCAAAGGCGCTTACTCTTCTTTTCCCGGCAACATCCACGTGTATTTAATTTCTTCATTTTAAACATTAAATTGAGGTCACAAGCTATGGCTTAAGCTGCTGGATGCTTTAAAAAAGCGAGAAGTGAAAATAATGATTAAACATTTGTGTTGGATAAAAGGAGTGAAAATTCAATTAAAAAAAAAATTGACGTCATTTATTTTTTCATTAACTAGACTGGTTGATGGACGTTGGGTATTAGAGGAGAGACATGAAGCGTAGGTTGATCGATGTCAGCGATAAAAGTAGTCCTCAATCGAGTGGGAAAATATCAAGTGGAAAATTTGAATTAATTTAATCGTTCGATTTGAATAATCTCTTTTTCTATTGGAGAAAAAAAAAGAAGTGTCAATCAATTTTCTGATGAAAATTATGGGCAATTGATCAGTTGGATTGATTAATTGGGGAATACAGAGAGGGGGAGAGAGGGCGCCTGTAGTCAATGGGATTTGGGGATACAATTTGCACCCTTTAACGGCGATTTTTTCATTTGATGGTTAAGTACTGAAATAAAGGTTCGCAATAAGAAAAATAATAATATAAATTAAACTGGCAAACTGAACGTTTTCAGGTAAAGTGTTTGCTAATAATTATATGAAAGAAATGGAAAAAATGTGACAATAGGAAGTTTTGATTTCAAATGGCCATTTTTTTTCCAAAACAGTTTTATCTCATTTGACATTTCATCGCCAGTATTCACCAAGAAAAAATTCATACCTTGACTTTTAATCCTAAACAATTTCATTTTTCATATTTATTTGAATTTTTTGCTCTTATTGAGAATATCATTCATATCTACTATCCTAATAATAAGATAATGAATGAATTTGACAAAATAATGCACAACTCTCCATCTAATTGGACTTTAACTTGCACGCTAAAACTACTCTTAAAATAAAAAAAAATATTTTCTTTTACTTAATAAATTAAATGTATCTTTTCATGATGAATATCATGTAAAATCCGTCACCAAACCTTCATTTTGGCATAATTCGTTAAAATAATATTTTCTCATACTTAATACATTAAATGTATCTTTACATGATGATCTACATCCACGAACTTTTACTATTCTGATTTCGTATTGTTTTGTTTTCCAATAAAATCAAGGCGTGTACTTGTCGACGTTTTTCTTGAAACGTACCACCGTTTTTTCTTCTAGCCTAATCATTCCACCCATACAGGGACTGTGCAGGTAAAGGAACGATCATGTTGCTGGCACGTGGAACCAGACGCCTGCTATATATTCCCCCCCAGTTACGTCGAGCACAGCTATGCGGAACGGGTGGGGGAAGCAGGGAGCGGAAGAGTGGGAGACGCAATTACACCAGTGGGTGTCCTGCATCCGACAAGAGAACATTAATCAGGCAGACCGGCTGCGGATACACGGACGTGCTCCTTTCACTTTGATTCTGGGCAAATGTCACTTTCCATAATCGTAATCTGGAAAGATTCTCCTTTTTTCCCCCTGAGAAATAAGAGAAAGATAAGGTGAATTGTTTGGGGAATTAATTTAATAGAGAAATAGGTGGAATTTATCTTTGCGGGAGAGACGTGGCATGACAGGAGGCTCTCAATGGACACAGCTGGAAAAATTCTGGGGTTCAAACTACGTGGTAGAGCTTCTTTTTTTAGTTATCAGCTGAAAATGCTTTAGGAGTTGAAGCTCCTTTTTTTTCTGCTCGTGATTTATCTCACATTTCTCTTCATCCGGAAATATCTCCGGCCCTCCAATACCACTCTCGTGTGTTTCCTCAGGGCCTTTCATTCTCTTCGAGATATATTCAATGAAAAATGATGAAGAACTCAGTAAAAACATTTGTCGTTCTATTCATTTCTTCATTGGACAATATGTTATCTACATTATTCGGGGGCGAAAAATTTCACACGTCAAGATTCTAATGAAGTGTTGTACTTTAATTGCAATAACTCCCGTCGTCTTTTACCGTGCCAGAGAAGAGATGAACGATACGAAGGCATTGCTGGGAATGTATGCTGTTCTAAATCACTATGTAAGTAGCGATATAAATATTAAACTTTCGTCGTAAACTAAAGTTGCACAATTCATGAAGAGGAAAATTGTTTTCTTCAGACAAAATGTTTTTATTTAATATTTCAAAATTCGAAGTGAGACGAAGAGAAGATGGGTTCATTTTATATTGTTGGCTTACGTAAGTGTTTTTTTTTCCTCCAAAAAAACAAGATCACGTGTGTTTTTTTCGCTCCAATCAATTTTTTGGGGGAAATTCATGTTAAAAAAAAACGGAAAATAAAATATAAACATAAGTGTCACCTATTACGAACAAAAAGACGTATCTCCAGCACATGCCTGTTTTTGTTTTAATTAACATAGCCTGTTCCAAATATTTTCATGCCAGGTTAAGTAACTATGAAAACAAAAAGGCGTAAGTGCCAAATTAGGATTTTTTTTAAATAAAAAAGTGCAAAAAAAGAAAACACGTAAGTGCAAATATTTTTGGCATGGTTTTGGGAGATACGCCCCTTTTATTCCGGAATCTCGCATTTTTAGCACTTACGCCCCTTTGTTTCCAAGGCGACGATATGTTTAACAGATATTTTTCATGAGTCCCATAATTTTTAATGAAATATTCAGTTTTTTTTTGAATAATCAATCGAGTCACGCTCAAAGTGTTGAATGAACCGAAAAAATAGATATTCTGTAACAGGTGCTCATGAATTTCGTGTCCAATGCTCAAGCATCAAACGTCATAACTCAAAAGCCCACTCATCCACCTGACTGTACTCTAATGCACGGTGAATTCCCCTCACTTTACACTGCTGCAGCACAGTAACTGGAATTTTAATTCAATAATGGAATTTCATTGTAAATGACAAAGCCACAGAGAGCATGTAGGACACGTCGAGTATTCTTGTTCCATTTTGCATGCCATTTTTTTTCTTCCTTCATTAAAGAAGAAACTGGAAAAAACTTGACTTTAAAATGTGAGACTTAATGTTCTCTTATGTTTTCTTCATTAAAAAATAAAAAAATAAATGAAATGTCAACTTTATACTGTGAGATGAAAATGTTTTCTCTCGTGTTTTCACTTCAATTCTCCACTTCTTCGCGATTGTGGAGAGGAAAAATGAAGAAAATATTTGTTTTTCTCAAATAGAGATAGGAAAAATTGGATTTTTTTGGGTCGAAATTCATTAATTAAATTTACTTATCTTCAATTTTATCACCAAATTAATAAATCTCAGGGAAAAATCATCTATTTATAGAGTTAACTGTTCGCTTAATTTCCATTTCAAAGCATTCACAGGATATCGATAGATTCAACTGTCCGGATGTGGATATATTTATCGTTTCAACTGAATCGTACACTTTGCCAATGCCTCTAAAGCTGGACTGATATATACGTGTTTACTACCAACGTGTTCAATGAGAACAAAAAAAAACGGAGGAAAAAAGAGAGGAAAATGCTTTGAATTCGTCTAGTTACACTGTTGTTGTGTTTTTTTTCCTTTTTTCTTCGATTCCCGAGTGATTTCTATTTTTCTTCCCTTTTTTTATTTATAAAGGAAACTGGGGCAAAATGGACCTACAGGTCAAAATGATTGGGAATTTTTTTTGAGAGTCAAAGGGTCTTCGAAAAAATTTGAAAAAATTCACGAATAATTTTCACATATTGCAGCATCTTCTCAAATTTTTTTAGAATTTTTCATCGAGTCTTTCAATTAAAAAAAAATTCCTGTATCATATTTTGCAATAAAGGCCCATTTTGCCCCGCTTTTCCCTGTATAGTGGCGAATAAAAAGATTGGATAAAAATGCATTGATTCGTGTGATTCCAAGTTTATTAACCTCGTATTCGAAAACTTAATAAAATTCCATATAAAATCCAATAAAAATTGGAAAACTATTGAATATGACTTTATTCCGAGTTTTTTTAATTAAAAATTCTTTACTAAAGCGAATGTGCCGATAATAATCATCAAAAAACATTTGCTTCTGCCATTTGCACGTTAATTCAATGCAAATACATTTGATCCTCGACTTTTCACCGAATTTCAAAGGAAAAAAGAGGAAAATTCACTATTTTTGCAGAGAAAATATAGAGAGCTAAAGTTTACCAGAGAACGATCGATGTCGAACTCGTCCAGAGTAAATGCATAGCGATTCCCGTACGAATCCACTCGGATAAATTCCGCTCATTTCATGATACCCCTCTCTAATACTCTTTTCTCAGTCTCTCCCCCCTCTTAACCCACTTGATTTTTTGCCTCTTCAATCCTTATCCTATGAAGAAAATGGACAAAAAATAAAAAAATAAAAAAAACCATGTATTGAATAAATGCATTGGAATTTTTTTTAAAGAATGAAGACCTTCTCGAAAAAATATGAAAAAATTATTTGATAAGCTTGACATATTGGAGCATCTTCTCAAATTTTTTCAGATTTTTTTGCCAACTCCTTCACTCCAAAAAAATTTCCTCAATTATTTTGCCCAAAAGGTCCATTTTACCTCAATTTTCTCCTCAATTTTTTTTGCCAATTTTTTAAATTCATTTGCCCCATTTCACGTGTTAGCCATTACAACTGATTAAAAAACATGAGAAAAGAAGAAATGAGAAGAAAAAAAAACGAAAAATGAAGATTGACGGAATAACGAGTAAGTCCATGAGACGTGAAGAATCTCTAGGGAAATCGTACGATGAAATTTCCGGTATTTCTAATCTTTTTGTGTTGTGCATTTTTCACTCGTAACTTTTCTTCATCTCCTCTTTTTTCCTTGCACCCATTTCTTTTTTGGCTCCTTGCAAATACGAAGGCCCATTTTTTTTTAAAGAAAAACGAGGATCGATATAGAACGAGGGAATTAAGGGCGCACTTGGGCGTCTCTCTCTCTCTCTTTTTCTGTGACGTATAACTGGTACACAGGAGGCTTTATTTCGTCGTTTCGTATGGATGGAGAGAGTCAAGATGAAGAGGGGGCGGGGGGGGGGGGGGGGGGGGGGGGGTTGTGTAGAGGGCTACAAGGCATCTCTTCGGGATGTGCTGCACGGAGCCGTTACTCTTGGGTGTACGTGCATTAGCTGGAAGGCGCATTTCCTACTCAGAAGAACTAAGTTTGTGCCCAACCTCCATTTCCCAACTCCTATTGCACTGCCTTTATTCAACTTCCTCGAACAGGCCGAGTTTTTATCCTCATCTCCCCTCCCCCCCTCCCCCTCACAGTTTAGTGAGAAATATTGTAACTTTAGAGGTAAAAGGGCGTATGTCCTGTGCATAAGCATGGCACTTACGCCCCTTTGTTTCTAAGACGATGATATCATCTTTATTGGGGAAAACCAAATTTGAGATTGGAAAATTTGGTCAATTCAAAAATATTTTTTAAAATAAAATTATGTTTTTTTGACTATGAAATTTAATATTGAAGTAGATGATTGGCCTTGCGGTCATTAATTAAAACTCAATTAATCAAAAGTTGAATTTTTTATTGTCAACGTTTCGGTTCATTCAACATGAACCCTCATGGACATTAAAATTCATCAATTCTACCTGCAAAGTAGAGACAAAATTATAAAATTCTATTTTTTTAAATATTTTTTAAAATTATAAAAATCTATTTTTTTTTTCCTATTTTTGTTGTTCATAATGATGAATATTGAATTTTTAGGTCAATTGGGATATTGGACAGATGAATAAATAGGAGAAGTCAATCTTCACATTTATTTTCTATAATCACGACGTTTCCGTTTCTTCAGACTCTCTAGATCAATGTAAATTGTCATAATATCATTAAACTTGAAGAACAAATCTGTTGTATTGTATCATTCTTCATTGTTTTATCTATTTGTTTGTCTAGACGATCTAACGAAATAACATTTCAATAGATTAATAAACAAATTGACAAACTCTATTTTTTCTTTTCTTTGTTGTTTTTTATTTCTCGAAAAAAGACTTTTATTTTTCGAAAAAGACCTTTTTTTGTCATTTAATTTTTTAGAAATATTTTGGAAATTAATGGAGATACGCCCTTTTTACACTGTCCCTTTCTGTAGTTCTTGAAAATCTCTAGAAAAAAAGGGATCGAATAAAATCGCTCTATCTCGCTTAGTTTCCAAAATTATTCAATTGAGAATAATCATGGATTTACTCCTGAATTGTCAATAATTCAACAGAAATACAAAGGAGAAATTGTAAATCCCTGTGGACAAATAAATTCACAAAATACCTTTTATTTAAATTTTGCAATTAATTCAATTGTTGTTGATTAAACAAAAGAAAAGATTTACAAAACTTTTTTTTGTATAAACAATGAAATACTCACAGACTCTGCGAGAGAAATCGCGAGAGTGCCAGTTTTCCAATTCGATTGTTCTTGAGTCCATCCAATGCCGATGCAGCGATTTCCATTGCGAAAGTCTCTTCACTTTTCTCCCTCTTTTTTTTTTTATTCTTCAAAACTAACTGAAGAGCTTCGAGTCACGTGATTGAAATTATTTTTTTTTAATTCTATTTTGAAAAACGGGCTGAGTTTAAATGAATTTTCGAATGAAATTTTTTTTTTTAAATCTACACACGTGCGTCCTTCAAACTCGTGCCATCGACATCACTTCACAAATTCCACCGAAAAAAAGAAGACAAAAAAAGAGAAAAAGCATTCCTCCAGTTTTAATTTGTTTATTTGATTTTCCATCAATTTAAAATTTCTTTTAAATTTTTTTTTCATATCAATACATTCTCATTATTTTTCCACACAATTACTCACTTCATTTTCACTGGACAATTTTTTCCCCTCTATTTATTACTATTATTATTATTATTATCTATCGAGACAACTGAAACAGCAAATAAACATATTTCTCCCCAATTAAGTGCTGATATCTCGATTTTCCTGTATTTTTTTTCCTTCTTCCCCTTTCGTTGATTGACCTGTTGTGGAAATGCTCCACGTTTCTACTTCGTGCACAAAAGGGAAAAGTAGTGACTGACAGTAAACAGACACTAGGGAAAAAGCTAAAGTTAAGGAGAAAAAAAAAAACTTTTCTCTTGACTTAATCGATGAACATGTCCATGTTGAATTGACCTTAATCGATGACTGTTACGTTTCCTTTTTCCCTCATTCTGTACAATTTCGTAAAAACAATACAGAAGTGGGGGTTGGGGGAGGAATGAGTGTACAAAATGTTCTGAGTGGCAAGTTGGTATGGTTTGGTTAAAGTTTGTACTGATTTTCCCACGATGTTCTTTTTTTTCCAACAAAAATGAGACACTCCCCCAAAGGATTTCTCCACTCCTCACATGTCACAAACACATACACACGCACACGTTTAGAATATCAAAAAAAGTACAATTAGTACATATTTCATGTACTGGTACTGTGTAGACCACTCATTACCATAACAGCACTGGGCAATGTTTAGCAAAAAGAAAAGAAATGGCTGAAATTTCTGAAAACGAAGCCACAAAGTCAGAAAAACGTAAAATCCTCAGTTTTTCGCAATTTTTCGCGGATTTAATCACTCGAACTTTTTAATAATTTTAATACAATATTTTATATAATAATTTACTATTTTAATTTTTTTATTTAATCTTAATTTAGATTAGGCCTTTGGAAACTCTTCAATTGCGCCGATTTTTCGACAATATATTCAACAACAAATATATATATATATACGTTTAAGAAACTTTAATTACCAACAAATTTCTCTTTTTTCTATTCAACAATAAAAAATTCTCCTACATCTCTAATTGTCTAGTTAAAATATTCCACACATCAGTTTCTTCTTTTTTCCTTCAAATTAAAATCGCGTAATTAACAATTAGTTAAAAAAAATAAGGAAATAAAAAAGAAATTGTTTTTCAACCTCACGAATAAAAAATCCACACCACTTCTTTCTTTTTCGTTTTTTTTTACATTTTTTATTAGTCCCCTTCAATTCATCCTTCGATTTAATTATAATTTTTTCAAATTTAATTATTACGTAACACTCACAATTCACGTGTTTATCAGTGGATGAGGGAAAAAAAGTGCTCGCACTTTTATTGTTATTGATAAAAACAATCGTGTAATGACATTTGTTTGTCATCGACAGGGTTCTGAGTCGAGCCCCAAACGCGGACTCTACCGCTGTGGTCGACTGTGTGACCTACTCGGGGACTCTCTCAGCTGCTTCAACCCATCGTGTGCTTTTCCACTACCACCCCCCTCCCCCACTCCTCTTTTCTCTCAACTAGCAGCGTGCTCTTTCATTTCTCTTTTTCTTTCTCTCTCTTTCTCTGTCTCTTTCTCGCGAGAAAGCGCTCTTCTTCTCCCGAGTGAAACACACATACACACACAGACACACACACACATAGAAACACAAACACACACACGCAGACACACACACACATAGGCACACAAACACACACACACACACACACACACACACAAATACCCACATCCTCACACACATACTAACACACACACACACACACACACACACACACACACACACACACACACACACACACACACACACACACACACACACACACATACACACACACACACACACACACACACACACACACGTGTATATACACATACATATACACACACACATATATATATACACACACCGACACATACACGCACACATACATATACATACACACACATATATACACACACACACACACAGAGTCTCTTTCACGCGCGCAACCTCACTCCTCACTGGAAAATCCTCCACTGCCTTCATCCCCTCCCTTCGCGCCCTTTGAATGGGTGGGGGGAGGGGATGGGGGAAGGATCAACGTGTCTCTAACATCGTGGCAACCATGCTTTGTCACACAACTATTATCCCACGAATAACTGTATTTTTTTTTTTTTTTTATGATCGCTTGGAGAAAAACTAGGGTTTTTTTTAGAGGGAAGTCATTTTTTAAGGAGATATTGACAGGCAATGGGCGGACGGATTTGATGGCCATTAATTGTGGAATGGTTTTCTTTTTTATTATGGGAAGGACGAAGAATTTTTCAATGATTTTTTGAAATATGGAGAAAGTTTTTTGGGGGGAGGGGGGGGGGGGATCTTTATGGATTAATTGGGGAGTTTGAGGGCTATGCTATGATTTTATTAATGATGATGGAATATCGATTTTTCTTGGGTGAGTGATGGTAATAGAATTTTAAGGGAGTTTAATAAATTTTTGGGGGGAGTTTGGGGAATTTGTCACTTGCAATATGCACTTTTGAATTTTTGGAGAACAAATTTTTTTAAATAATATATATAAATTTTTTAATAATTAATATTCTGCGTAAATTTCACTGTTTTTATTTTTTTGGAATTTCGTGTGAATAATAATGGGATTTTCTTCATGAAATTGCGCAATTTCATTAAATGGAAAAATGTCTACGCGTTTTTTAAAAATTAAAATACAAAAAAAATTTGCTTTAATTGAACGAACAAAAATAACGGGATTTTCAGTTTTTCCTAATAATTAATATTTTGCTCACATTTTATCGTTTTTAATTCCCGGAATATCATGTAAAAAATAATCATCTTATTTTTTCAATAAAATTGCGAAATTCAATTAAATGCCAAAAATATCTCTTTTTTTTCAATAATTAAATTGTCAAAAACATATTTCACTTGAATTTGACAAACACAAATAATGAAATTTCCATTTTTTCCTAATAACTGATATTATTTTTAATTCCCAGAATATCATATAAAAAATAATCATCTGATTTTCTCTACAAAATTATACAATTTAATTAAATGAAGAAAATATCTCGTTTTTTCTTTAATAATTAAAATGCCATAGAAAAAATTTCACTTTAATTGTACAAACAAAAATAATGAGATTTTCATTTTTTCCTCTCCCTGAAAAAAAAATCTAGTGTTCTCAATCAACGAAAGCGTATTTTATTAATTGAATAAATAATCAAATTTTTAAAGCAGTTGAATTAGATATTTTTCTCGAATTTATTCAGCTAGAGAACTGCAATTCACTTTAACAAACTCGGAAATGAAATTAATGCACTACCAACTGTTGTTTCCTTTCTCCCCCCCCCCTCCCCTTCCTTTCTTTTATTCACATCCATCTGTGCGTCTGATCGAATGCTCCTTAAACTACTTAGCGAAAAGTGCTGAGTTACGAATGAGAAGAAAAGAAAGAAAAGTGTATAACACAATAAAATCGACAAATTTATTTCCAATATTTATCAGTTTCATGGGAAATTGGAAGTTGGTAAATAACAATACTAAATTATTGTAAATTTGCGATGTTTCGCTCAATATTTAAGCTTCCTCGGCTCTGAAAGACGAAATTACAAATTATTCATACACATAAAAAAAAAATAAGAAAATTGAACACAATCTTTCGAATTTAACAATCTCGTACGTTTACCTCACTTTTGCAACCATTACAACAATTATTCTCGAAGTCCTTTGCAATTATTAAATATAAACAGAGATCGGCAGAAAAAAAATTCGTATTTTTAATTTTTCATTTTTTTTTATTTCTGTATTTTCCTTCGAAAAAATTTTAATTACTTACTTAATGAAAAATTTGGATTTTTAAATTTTTCATTAGTTTCAAAATTCATTTTTTTTTTTAACAATTCTGATTACTGTTGTAATTTAAAATTTGACTGATGAAATTTTATAATTCTTTTTCTTATTCGAAATTTTGATTCTTCCTTACTTATTAATTGATTGGGATAATTAATTTTATAATAAAATCAACGCTACTATGTTTAATCTTCCCAAATATAACCGTCTTTCAGGCAAAAATTTTGAGTTGAGAGTGTTAACTAAATGTAACACAAATAAGAACTTATAATTTAATCCAATCTAAATAATGCTAATATGACATTTATAATTCAATTTAACTAATAAAAATGTTAATAAGTTTAATAAAGAAAATAATTATGAAATTCCAACAGTCAAATTTTAAAAAACAATAGTAATCAAAATTGTTAAAAAAAAAAATTAGTTTTCGAACTAATGAAAAATTTAAAAATCCAAATTTTTCATTAAGAAATTAATTAAAATTTTTTCGATGGAAATTACAGAAATAAAAAAAATTAAAAAAATAAAAATGCGAATTTTTTTTTGCCGATCTCTGAATATAAATCAGCATTAAATTACCTTGACATTTTTCTTTAGTATTTAGTCATATTAATCCCAAATAAATTCATGGTTTCCCATGAAACTGAAAAATATTAATCATGAATATGGAAATGAATCCACTTATAAATTTATTCCCAATGTTTTTTCATAAACTCGAAGACTTTGCCTATCAAAGACATCTAGTGGTTGAAATAACCACGATAAAAAGGAAATCCACTGGATTTTGATTGAACAGTCGTAAAATGGTAATAAAATGAGGAAAATTCGTTGGAGAAACGACTTTGCAAAGGGGTGTGGACGTTTCGAGAAAAGCAGAAAGATTAATAGGTTTATAGCGTCTCTCAAGCTTTCACTGTGATCGTTTTTTTAAGGAAGGAGGGGGGGGGGAGAGAAATTATTGAATCCATGATTGCCACGATAGATACAAGCAATGTCGAAGCTAGAAATCGAATTTTCATCAGTTCCCCCATAAAATAAATGCGAACGAAAAAAAAACAAGGGAAATATGGGAGTTTATTGGATAAAACTTTTATTCATAGAAATTTACTTTCTCATTTATTTTCATTTCCCTCGAAAATTTCATTTCTCACCCAAGAAAATTGACGCCTTTGAACCTTCCATTTTTCCCTATTAAAAAAAGGGAAGAAAATAAATTATTTGAAGCCACTTTTTATTTTTTTTTAATAAAAAAAAATCTTTTTTTTTTCATCGAAGATTAGAAGTTACAGTCACAACAAATGAAAAGTAAAATTGACGGAAAAAAGAAAGAAAAGAGAAAAAAGAGCGAAAATAAAGGAAATCAGAGTCTTTTGTCCTCAGATTTCGCTGCTGAATGAAAAAAAAACATATATATATTGAACAGTCATTTTCCCTGATTAATTTTCCAATTAAGTGTAAAACAGTAGAATCGATGAGACTAGTCTCTCTTTTTCTATCTCTACACGCCTACATATACCGTTTAATTAGTGATAGAGTTGCAGGTGGGTGTGGTTATATATACATCGATGCTACTCAATGTCTGACCCATAACTCGACCTATTCCACTATTTTCAATCAGATCTATTGCACGTTTGCGCATTGTGGTAAAACCACAAAATTGCTCGAATGTCCTGAGGTTTTTTGGTAATCAGAAAAAGAGGCAACGAGTATTGACGGAGTTGAAGAGGGGGAGGAGGGGGATGTTGGAGGTGTTTTGCCAGACGGTGGGAGATGAAATCACGTGTACCAGTGGAGATGGACACAAAACGAGCAGCCGACTGTGACATTGAGCCAATTCAGCGGCTGACTGAGCGCATTTGTATCACTTGCCGGATGAAAACGACAGTGTGTATGTACTGAGCCGTTATAGTTGCCAATAGCCCTCGTTTCTATACCCCCCCCCTCCCCTGAATTGACACGTGTTACACTTTCATTTGTGTTACATCATGAAAACGAACAGTGGGAAAATTGGAGAAAAAACAGATCATTCGTGAATTCTTTTGATTTTTTTTTGATTTTTTTATTTAGTGCATTGAAAACTATGAAGTAGGTTTATTAGCCATAGAGGGAAATGTGGGGCAAAATGGACCCTCATAGTAACATGATTGAGGAATTTTTTTAGATATGAAGGACTCGACGAAAAAATCTGAAAAAATTTGAGAAAATCCTCCATTATGTCTATATTATTTGTAAATTTTTTCAGATTTTTTGAAGCAACCGCTGCTTTTAAAGGAAAAAATCGCGAGTCATCTAATCTTCTAGGTCCATTCTGCCCCACTCTTCCCTCTATACAAACCAAAAAAAAATTTTTTTATTTATTTTTATCAGTGAAAATGTAAAACAGAATAATTCGTTTTTTAAACATTTTTTTAATAATATTTCCGGAAAGTAATGGAGATACGCCCTTTTTGTCCTAATCCATGTATGTAGCTCTTAAAATTCTCAACAAAAAAGGATTTGGTATAAAAAAGGCGTATCTCTATTAATTTCAGAGACATTTTATTGCGAATGATCACAAATTGATGAATTTTCGGTGAAAATTATCTTTAACACACAAAGTTGAGATTTTTTTTTTTTTTTTTAGTGAAGACTCTTTTGGAAAAAGTGCAAAAAAAGAGCCAATAATGTAGATATACTCGAGCATCTTCTTGAATTTTTTCAGATTTTTTAAAAGAGCCCTTCACTTATTGACGATACTTCTTAGAATTGAGAAAATACAAAGTTTGCTGTATAGTTGAGTGAGAATGAAGCTTCTAAGTAGCAAATCCGATGAATAAGGCTATTAAGCTTTAACGAGTTATGTAGAGCTCTACAAACTTTACACTTTCAGCTATATCCAACGCATCTCTTAGATCTATTCAATTACAATTTTGTAGAAAAGCAAATTAGTTTGCTGAAGTAAAAAGGCAAGAAAATGCACTGAATGAATTGTGTGTGTGTAATTTTCATTAACAGTGTCTGAGATAATATTTGAATTTGAAGATAGTAAAAATGTACTGAAAGCAATTTTTCCTCAAATAAAGGAGAAAAAAAAATTAATTGTGCAAATAAGTGGTTTTATCAAGAATATTTGAGGTTCATCGAATATTTCCTCATAATTATGTGAAATTTCTCATTTGTCAAGATTAATTCAATTAAATTTGCACCGCAAACTTCACGTGAATAATTTCACAAATTCTCAGATGAAAGGAGTGATTAGTGTAGTTATGGAGTAATTGGAAACTGGATTATTATCATTTGAAATTGACTTTGACCATTAAATACACTGATGAATGACAAACGACCACTTGGTTATTATCAATGCATTTGTGTATTCAACTGTCTAACCATTGATCTCAAGCAGCATACTCCCTTGGGTCTTATATCAGACCCGGATATATCAAATGTCCCAGTTGTCCATTAGCATTTGACCACATACAAAACCATCATTGATACTCAGAGATCATGGTCGATTTGAGTCTTAGGTTAAATTTTCGTATCTCTTGTCTTGTTATTCCGCATCAATTCTAGATAAAGCAATTTAATATGAAGATAGCTATATAGTAAACTATAATTCAAAAATAATTTAAATAATTCAAATTATTAATTAAATTATTATTTAAATTATTTTAATTTATTTAGTCTAAATAATTTAAACTAAAAGCAAATTTCCGTGGATAAAGCTTTATAATTCAGTAGCGAAGAGAATAAATGGAGTAACTCCATTTCCGCCAGATCCATTTTCTGAAAATATCTTGGAAAATAAAGAAGATACGCCCTTTTGGACCCAGATCCTTTTTTCAGCACTTAAAATTTTCTGCAAGGAATTGAAGCGGAAAAGTGGGTATTTCCATTAGATTCTCTTAGAAATTGATGGAGATACGCCCTTTTTAATTAATAATTAATGTTTGCTAAATAATGAAGTAGCTTTTTTGTCTAAATAATGAAAATACGCACTTTGCGCCTTTTTCCGTGTTTATGGATCATAAAATTCTCTGTTAAAGTAGATTAGATGATAAAAATAGATTAGATTCTTGTAGCTCTTGAAATAATCAAAGGAAAAAGATTAGAGCAAAAAGGGCATATCTCCATTAATTTCGGAGAAAAACTAAGGGAGATACGCCTTTTTTACTTTAATTCTTACTTTGTAGACAATTTCAAGAGCTACAAAAATCTAATCTATTTTTATAAAGAATTTTATGAGCTACAAAAAAGGATAAAAAGACAAAAAAGGATGTATCTTCATTATTTATGGAAATATTTCTAAAAAAAAGAATGACAAAAAATTTGTCTTATCCTATTTTTTTTTCATGTTTTCAGTTCTGAAGTAAAAAGAAAAAAGATCTCGGGGAAAAATAAAATTCTTGGAAAACTGTATTTTTTGAGAATCGCAGTTTATCCTTGACATTCTCAATAATTCATATCCTCGTGAAAATTAATTGGATGAAAAATGGGAAGAAAAAAAAACGAAAAAAATCCACTTGGTTTAGCACGGTTATATTCAAATTTCGAGAAAAAAAACAGATTGCAGGAAATTAATTTTTCCTGTAATTACCTCAGTGACTTTTCTGTACTACGCTTAATGTCGCAGTATCAATTTATTTTAACGTTTTGACCTCGATACATTTCTCTCACTTTTACACTATTATAATTATAATGATCAGTACGAAGAAGAGATGGGCTGTATGAGCGGTAAATGTTAATAGACCACTACCTAGTATCAATTAATGAGCCATTGAGTGTATAATTTTCATCCGCATATAGATTATGATGCTGGTGGATAAATAAATTCCATGGAATAGTTTGCCGGTTACGCAAGATAAATTCCGTTGTTTTCATATTTATGAATTTTCAAAAGATTTTGTGGAAAATCAATCAATTTTCACTTTTAAAAATTTTCGTCTGAATTTTCTGTGCAAAATGCCGGTAATTTCACAAAGAGTCACATTTCTACTAAAATTTCAATTTTTAGTTTTTTATTGGATTTTCATCAGTAAAAAGGTAAAATAGAATAATTTGTTTTCCATAATTTTCCATTTTTTGAAATAAATATTTCCGGCAACTAATGGAGATACGCCATTTTGTCCTAATCCATGTCTGTAGCTCTTGGAATTCTCATGAAAAAAAGGGTTTGGGATAAAAAGGGCGTATCTCCAGTTATTCCAGAGAAATTTTATTGCAAATAATCACGAATTGATTAATTTTTAATGAAAATTATTTTTAAGACACAAAGTTAGAATTTTTTTTTTAGTGAAAGCTCTATCAGAAAAAGTGCAAAAAAAGAGCCAATAATGTAGATATACTAGAGCATCTTCTCGAATTTTTTCGGATTTTTTAGAAGAGCCCTTACTTTATTGACGATACTCCTTGGAATTGAGAAAATATAAAGTTTGGTATTTTCCGAATGATTTTGTGGGAAATCAATTAATCAATTTTCACTGTTAAAAATTTTCGTCTGAATTTTCCGTGCAAAATCCTGGGTATTTCAAACGAGTCACATTTTCACTGAAATTCCAGATAATTACGTCATTAAAAAATGAATACATCATCGATTTTCAAATAATTTCACGCCTTAATATCAATGAAATTTCGTGAATTTCAGTTTGATTGTTCCTTGAAAATTTAGTAAAAATGGGAAAAATTCGAAAAAAAAAATAGAAAACTCAAGTCATTTTGATTCTGTATATTCATGTTCAGTTGAAAATTCAAGTAAATTGTAGAATTTTCGTCTCAATTCTACTTAAGACTCATAGATTCCTTTGAATTTCCTCTGAAACTCACAGATTTCATAATCATCTTTCCATTAAAAAAAATTCAATGTCACATTTATGAAAGTTCCCATCAAATTGTCTATGAAATTTTTATTTTTTTCTAACAGCGTTCTTATTCGAACCATAATTGAAACATATTTCTTCCATTATCATTGAGGAAAAAAAAAATATATTTTGTATTATCAATCTTCACGATCAGAGCGATTGATCAATACTGAATAATTCAGAATCTGTACGTGTCTATCTGAAATACTTAAATCTCCGGAGAATCTTTATACTGTCGAGATAATGCGGAAAATGGAAAGAAGCGAAGAGGCGTACAATTTTATTTCAGATATCAATAATGAATGCAGGCTAAGAGAAATAAAAAATTCTTGAAATTCATCAAGAATACAATTTCCACATTCTGGTGGGAAAAATGGGGTAGAATTCCGGAGAAACGGCTTTAGATGGAATTTTCATAATAATTCCATTGAAAAGTTGAGAAAATTTCCGGTGGAAAACATGTGTCAGAAGAGATTTTTAAGAATCTTTGGAAAATCTGACGTTTTGGGTCAAGATTTGAAGGGAAAAAATCGCAAAATCAAAGAAAAATGAGTATTTGGCGTATATTTGTGCCTTTTTCGATCGTAGTGACGTGAAACCGTTCTTAAATGAAAGGCGAGACCATTTTCTGTGAATTAATGTCATTTCAAATTTTTTTAAATCAATTTTTCAATTACTTATAACTTTTTTCTGATGAAAATCAGTTTTTTCATTATATCATCTTCAAAAAACGATAATTTTCTTCTCAAAATCCAATAAATCAATGGCAAATGATCTCACCTTTCATTTAAGATCAACCGCAGTTCCTTGAGACCAATAGAACCCGAGATATTCCCAAAAAAGTGAAATTTTTCAATTTTTCCTTGAAAAAGTAGATTTTTTCAAAAATTCATAGAAATAAATTTTGATATGTTTTATAAAGGAAATTTCTTCAACTTTTTGATAGAATTACCAAAAAAATATTATCTCGAATATTTCCACCAATTCCTAGTAAATTTCATCATGAAAAACATAAAAATCCAACTAATATATGTCCATTTCTCTTGTTACACCTAATTCACCCTCTGACAAAGAGAAAAAGTGACAAATAAATAGTCTGAGAGAGTAATGTGCCATGATAAATCCTCGTGATTAATGAAATAATAATCAGAGCATTTATGAAAGAAGATTAAAATACGGTAAATAATAATTTATATAAATTTGCTGGTTACCGGATTTTCCAATAGAAAGGAATTTAACTTTTCCAACTGTAAAACTTTTATCCTGAACAAACTTTATGTCCAGTTTAACCTCTCTCTCTCTCTTTCTCTCTGTACATTCGAAATTCCACTGTAACTTGAGATTGTCAGTATTTCCTGCTTGTAACCGTCTTTTTGGAATAGAAAGGTAGAAGGGAACACATATACATTGCCTACATTGCCTATGGCCATATATTTCTCTTCATAACACTGAACTTTGTTCAACTATCAGCCGATTTCTCGGCCGGTGGTCCGGAAATCTTCGGAAACTCACTCCATGTTACCCCGTGCCTATATCTATCGATTTGTAAAGCCTCAGCTTCACTGATTCTATTCAAAGAATTTATCTTTAAATTTTTCTTCTACAATTTTTTTTCTTATTTTTCTCCTCGAACTTATAAATTCTGAAAAGTTTTAAAAAGTTTCATTTAGCCAGATGCAAGTATTTTTCATGTGTCTGGGGAGATTTTCTTTTGAAGATACATGATGAAGTGAATCTGAAGTTTGGAAGATTGAATGATTCTTAAATACAGAAAAACTCCACTGAAAGGAAAAAAAAGTAGTGAAAATGATCAAATATTTGTTCCATTTGTTTCAAAAAATATTTTTTGGACATAATTAAAAAATATGAATTATGACAATATTGATATTATAAAGATTTGCATTTATCTAAAGATAATTAAAAATAATAATGAATATTTATCAGCCATTCTCGTCAAAAAAAAAGGATTAAAATGAACCAAAAACTGAATTTCGAATTTTTCGAGATAATAAAATTGATTTTTATTATTTGATTCATTATATATATAGTTACCTTAGGATCAAAGAGGCGTAAGTGCTGTTTATAAGCATAGCACTTACGCCCCTTTGTTTCTAAGGCAACGATATATGCTGATTGATTACTTTAGAGCCTGAAGAAGCTTCTAATCAGCAGCGAAACGTCACAAATTCGGTAGATAAATGTAAAGATTGACATTCACCATTTATTTTACTTGGGCCAAAATCCCGTTTAACTTAAAATCTAATAATTAGAAAAGTTGTTGAATTTATCTAATTTTGTTGATTTGTTTGATTGAAAAAATTCAATAAATTCAACCAATGGCTTTATTCAAATGAACAAAATTCAGTAAATTTAACTTTTTTTTAATTATTTAAAATTTTTTTTTGTTAAAAACCAATGAAACAAATATTCAATGGTTTTTACCGTCTTTTTTCTTCCCAGTTTACTAAATTCTCGTCAAGATGAAAAAAGTATTTATTTAAATCTGTATATTCTCCCGTGAATTGGAAAATCGTCGTTTCGTTCAACATTGATAATTTTCATTCAATTTGCCTCATCAAATGAACATTTCATGTGAAAAAACCTGGGGAAAGAGAGGGGGGAGGAAGGAGGGGAAGGAAATACTTTTCACATTGAATCGTTCAGAACGAACGCGTGAAATTGAGTTTTTAAACTCCTCAATTTCCTTCCTTTTCATCATTACTCTCATTCTGACACAAATAAAAAAATTTCCGCACTACTGAAAAGTGTGCAAATTTAAAAAATTTCTAAATCTAACTTTTAGACGTTGGAAAGTTCCATTGAACTTGTATAAATATTATCTCATATGTGGAGATACATGGAAGAGGCTGTATGTATCATCTGCAGTTATCCTTAAGCCATTGGAAAAATTGGAAAATATGGGATTTGAGAAAAGGAGTTGTACTTGAAGCGAACATGGTGATATCATACGAAGAAATTTCTATTCATAACTGCCATCTGCTGCACCTACTGTGCCTGCATGAAAATACATGGAAAAACCAGGGAGAAATGAAATTTTGTGTTAAAGTAGTTCAGGAATTTTTTTAGGATTGAAGGAGTTTATGAAAAAATCTGAAAAAATTTGAGAAAATGGTGTAGAATGTCTTCATTTTCTGTGAATTTTTTCAAATTTTTTTGAAGACCCCTTCACCCGAAAAAAAATTCCAAATCATTTTACGTTGTTGGTCCATTTTGCCCCGTGTCTCCTGTATTTATGCAAATCTTCTAAATGAGCCTTGCGAATGTTTGCATCATGTCTATCTCGATATTTGCATCGTGCCCCTTTTTTTACCTCATTATGCACACGTGCAGTTTAATTGACGTTGACTCAAAAAATCCTCAAAAAATTTTCTCTTCTTCAAGAAGAATGATGAATTAAAATGAGTTGCTCATCAGGAAAATTTGGAGATATTTAAAATTCAAAGCAGCTGAATATATATTCATAATTTTCTTTTTGATTTAAGAGATGTCAGTGTAATTTCTTTCATTCTCATATGCAAATTACAATGCTCCACGAGATACAGAATTACGGAGGTGGAAAATGGCACAAGCTCCTGAATATTCAGATTAACGTGAGAGATACTGATGAGAAAAAAAGAGCAGAGAATTGATTGAACCCAATGATCTACCTCGCCATAAACTCTAGGTATTATAACATCTTCAGGATGTTATGAATGAAACAGGAGTCCAAGTTAATTGAAATACTATTTGCATAATACATAAAACAGAAGTAAATTCGAGAAACTAAGTAGTCAGACATTGAAAATAAATGGCATTTGTGGGGATATTTAATGCAGAAGCGTTGCTAGAGAAAAATGGAAGATATAAGACTTCAATTTTTATGGAATTAATAAAAAAAAATTATGGAGTCAACTTTTTTTTTGAAGAATATCTTTAAAAATGATGAAAATACGCCTTTTTCATTTTAATCTTCTGCTAAAAATGATCAGCACTAAATCATTCTATCTTGCTTATTTTCCGAGACTCTAATTGAGAAAAAACAAGTGGAAACTTACATCATTATCCACATCATTATAGCTTTATCTGCTAATTTATTAGCAAGTCGCTTCCGAATGCATTTATTTTTCTTCACTTCACTAAATCGTTTCATATAAATTCCCATTTTTGTTTAAATTTCAAAGGAGAAAAGTATTAATAAGCTAATCTGAATTATTCGATGATTTTATTTAAATTGCTATTCAATTGCGCATTCCATTATTATGTTATGTGGATATCGATTAATTTATTCCGTTTTTTACGTTTCCTTGGTGACCAATTTTCAATAAACTTTATTTTTTATATCTGATGAAACGTCATGCCTGAAGGTTATTTCTATTTTTCATTAATCGAATTATTATTGTTATAATTTTTTTTCCTCTTCAATTAATTGATTTTATATAATTTATAAGGAAAGAACTAATTCGAGCGATATGTCTAACATTAAAAGTGAAAATAGTGGAACGAGCAGTGTAAGTCAGTCAGATACGCGTAGTGAATCTCCTTCTCAGTCAGGGTTTTTGGAAAGAATATGGGTTGAGAGCCCCAGATAATCAAGATGAATATTAGGTCCTATAGAGTATTAATACTCATCTTTATTGCTCTTAACAGTTACATCAAACATACTGATTCATAATCACTTTGCATAATAAACAATCTATTCAATCAAGACCAAAATATGAGTGAAATTCGAAGCTCATATCTTTACTACTTCGGTTTTTATAGGGTTTTTTTATCGAACAAACAAAATTTTTCATGCAATATTAGTGAAATCAAAATAACTCAAAAACTAATGACGAGAAAAATCTGAAAAAATTCAAACAGTTATATAATATAGTGTCTAATATTATTCCTCAGTCTGGATGGAATCACTCGGAAACTTATTGCAAATTTTGAAAAAATGAAAAATTTGAAATTTTGAAAAATCACTCATATTTAAAAAAATATTTCTCCAATGCTGTCCAGTAACAATCCCAAGCTGCAGGTTCAGAAGACCAATATGTGAGCCAAATTTTGAATTCTTATCTCAATTGTTCCGGTTGTTATTGAAACAACAAAATTTTGCAAGAAAAATTATAAAAATCGACATAACTTAAAAACGAAGCATTAGAAAAATCTGAAAAAATTCCCGCAGTGACAGAATATGATGTCAAATATTATGCATCAATCTGGATGAAATCGGTTGGGAACTTTTTGAAAAATCAATTTTTTTCAAAAAATCGAAAATTTGTCATATCTCAGAAAATATTGAATGAATTCCAAGTAACGAGGTCTCGAAAGAGAACATTTATCACAACCAATATACAGTAAGAATATGAGATTGTTCGGTTGAAATTTTACCGTTTTTAAGTGAAAAAAAAAATCCACACAGACACACATACATACATACACACACACACACACACAGACTTTTTTTCTAAATATCATTTTCAGACTCTCCACATCATTTTAAGTGATTTGCAACAAAAAAATCGAAATCGAAAATTCTAACGATTGTTAAGCTTCCATTCGGAAGCAAAAATAGGAGAAAATTGATGCAATAGAATCCTTTTTGCTTCCGAATGGAAGCATTGTAAACGCGATTTTTTTCGATCTCGAGATTTCATCGGAATATGACTCAGGATGTTCCAAAACGTCGAGAAATGACATTTTTAAAAAATGTCTGTATGTATGTGTGTGTGTGTGTGTGTGTGTGTGTGTGTTTGTGTGACAGATATCAGCTCATTGCTCCGGAACGGTAATACTTGGTGACCTGAAAATTCAACAGCACTTTCTCTCCCCATGCAAATTGCTCTCCGTGAAATTTGAGCGAAATCGGTTGAGTACTTTTCGAGAAAAATCAAATTTTCGAAAAATCGTTTTTTCGATTTTTCTCCGCGAAAAATTGATTCACAGCCCCCACTCTCAGCGATGAAATTCATCTCATTTGAACACACAATTTTCACTCAGGGTAAATTTTGCTGCGATTCTTCGTTTGCGGATAATTTCAATTACAGTGTTTTTTATCCTGAATTTTGTATACACGATAGCTCAAAAACTATTTGAGTTAGAGACTCCAAATTTCGTGGGTTTGTGCATCTAATGAACGAAAAGTTTGGTATTGAAATTGGGCGAAATCGGTCCAGTAGTTTCTGAGATATTGCACAAAAACCATTTTATGAAAAGAGGTTATATCTCGAAAACTACTGGAGCGATTTCGCCCAAGTTCAGCTCAAAAGATTCATCTCAATGAGCCCCACAAATGGTGAGAATTTCAAATTTTTCAGAGGCAGTCTCTTATAAGAGTTTTCGATAACTTAGTTTTTTCAAAAATCACGGTTTTTCTTAGCTTCCTCCCTAGGAACACTACTATTTTTTATTTCACCATTCGAAAATAGACAATTTTTTCTACCAAATGAGTACATTTTGTTCTGACGACAATCGGAAAGAATAGGAATCCTATTTGGAACCCGAATTTCATATTTTTCAGATTTGTCGTAGGGTCTTCCATTTATGATTGAAAAATGGATTGTTTTTTTTTTTTTGAAAAAATGAATAAAAAAAGTCACCAAAGATCGAACCATCATTGAATTCGTCCTCATAAGTACATATTTGTTGAGAAGATCATGTTTTGTTACTGCATTTGGAATAATGAAAAATATAAATAGTAATTTCATGAATACCGTCTTAAATTTCATTCGAAAAAAAAAACAAAAAAAAAATTTCATTCGGAAGCATTTTGCCAATTGAATTGGCAAAATATTAAATGTCGCGTAAGGAGTGGGGTTTGCGAATAACGCACGAGATATAACGCCTCTGCTTGTTTTGATATTATTTCGGAAAATAATGGCTACGCCCTTTTTATTTTGATCCTTTTTAGTAGATTTTAAAATTTCCAACAAAAAAAAAGAATTCAGACATAAATCGCTCTATCTCGATTATTTTCCAAGATATTTTCGAGAAAAAAATTAACAAAATTTTTTTTCTAATTTGAAAAAAAAAAAAAAAATTGATGCAGCTGAATCCTCTCTTGTGAATTATAAAATTCTCCATTAAAAAAATCAGAGGAAAGAATTTCTTCAATTTAAGAAAAACAATTAGCAGAAAAGTGATGTGATAGCATTCTTTTTTTTTAAATATTCCAGACAACAATGGAGATACGCTCTTTTTGCCCTAATCCTCTTTCGTAGATAATAAAATTCTCCCTAAAAAAATCAGCACAAAATCTCGCTTAACTTCTAAGATATTCTCAAAAAAAAAGATCAGCAGAAAGAATGTTTCTGATGGAAAAGAAAAAATGATGAAATAAATTTCCACAATTTTCCCCGGAATTTGTTCCATAAATTGATTTTCCATAATGAACTTTTCTGCGAGATATCACATGAACATATTGAGAGTTCAGAGTCTCTGTACGAAAAAAGCAATTCTAAACTCGAAAGCCTCAATTCCCCTTCCCCCCCCCCCTTTTTTTAAACTCTTTCTCTCAATCTCCAATACGTCCACGTGTGAAGAGGAGCCGTATGGTGCTTTAAATCTAAAATCCGTAAATTACTTTTCCACGTAAGCTGGTAACAACTGGAATGGAAATTGAAATCTTCCAGATTCTCATTCCAGTATTATACAGAATAGGTGGAAAAAGGTGGTTGACGCTTTTCTCAACTCGAAGATCCGTTTTTTGGGAAAATTAATTGATAGTGAAAACAATACTCGAATGTTTCCCTGTAAATTTTCAGATAGAATCAGTGGCAAAGTGCTTCTCAGAAATTGTTTCAATGTCTTCTCTCGTAATACTGAGGCTTGTATTTCTATACGTAAAGACACCTGACACTAGATTTGGAGTTCAATCCTGATTTTATTGGCCCAATCGAGATATTTCCAATTTAAATTCACAGAGAATCAGGTTAAACTCGGTTAATTTTATAGTCTGTGAAAATCTCAAGGGAACTAATTAAATTCACGAAATCATGGAAAGCCAGTGTTGAGAGGTAAAATCCAGCTTTAAAAGAATTTTCATCCATTTTTTTTTTTTTTTTTTGCAATTTTAATGAAAGAATTTTGTAATTAAGCAGTAAATTGCAATTATTCGAATGTAAATTGTGGAAAATTACGTGCAATGATATTGAATCCGAATTGATGCAAATTTAATTGCAATAAATATCGAAATACCAAATATCAAATTGAATTGCTTTTGTTAGCATTGAGATGAACAGAATCGATCAAATATTCATTCTGTCAAATGAAATACCACTTATTAATTATTAATTCAAACTGAATTCGCATTTACTTCGTCAATTACGTATAATTAATTCGCAATTAAGTCGAAACTGGTGGAAAGTAAATGGAGCGAAAGAATAAATTAGAGAAAAAAGGGGGAAATTGAGAGGAAAAAGAGGAGAAAAAAAATTTACGTTAGTTTTTGAGAGACATTGAACATTTGTTTTCAGAGTAACTACAACTTTTTCCTCTCCAAGCAAAAATGAACACTTCAATCTTTCGAACCAAGTGCTCACTTTTTTTTCAACTTCCAATATCTTGGAAAGAAAAATACGGAATTGGGAGAGAAAGGAAAGTTGGATAAATACAGAAAATCATAAGGGGATACTGTGTAAACGGAGAACATAATGGCGAACGATATACTGATCGATGTGTGTGATATAAGTAAGGGAAAATGGGAATTTTGGTGGAAGGGTTGAAGATAGAATTTTTTTAATGATTCCATTGGAAAGCTGAGGAAATTTCCGATGGAAAGCATGAGTCAAAATATTTTTTTGAAATTTTTTGGAAATTCCACTTTTTTGGTCATCATTTGAAGAGGTCATCCTTTCAAAAATTGATAAAATTGACATTTTTGGGGATAGTTCCGGTTCTATTGGTCGTACCGACTTGGGGTCGATCTTAAATGAAAGGTGAGCTCATTTGCCATATATTCATGAGATTTTGAGAAAAAAAGAAGCTATTTTTGAAGTATTAATGTGCATTTCCATGAAAATCAGTGTTTGCCCATTATTTACCTCAAAAATCGATATTTTTCTTTTCGAAACCCCAAAATTAGTATAAATCGATGGCGAAGGATCTCATCTTTCATTTAAGATCGACCCCAAGTCGCTAAAACCAATAGAACCGGAAAAATTTCCAAAAAACTTAAATTTTTCGACAACGAAGAGGATTTTTCCTCAAAAACTCGATCAAAAAAATCAAATTTACTAAAAATTGTAAAAAATTAATTTTGACATATGATTTTCATCTTAAATTTTCTCAGCTTTTCAATGGAATCATCAGAAAAAATCTATCTCAAATATTTCCCAGACTTGTCATGATTTTTATAACATAAAACGTTGACACGACGACAAGATTTTCAAAATGAAGAATTTTCCTTCATATTTCCGCATCTCAATGATGCATTTTTCCCGATATTTACTGGTAATTAACTCCTCTGCCCTTAAGACATTCAAGAAAAGCTAATCAGTGAAGCACAGAAAGGCTATTATCGGGTCACTGATAGAAAGCAAACGAGGTAGTTGGCGCCACTCTAGCGTCCTCAATTCCTCTGGCGCCCTCTATCTATCTACTATCGTTGAAAATTTCTATCTCGTTTGTTATCCACCGTGCTCTTAAGTGATTTATTGCGTCTGTAACGAGGCAGTATCGATAATTACACTAGGCTCCTGTCCGTGACAATTAAAATGACTCGATGAGGGTGATAGAGAGCTGTGGTAGAGACAAGATTAATTGGTAGCTGCCATCACGTTCTTTTTAATTATGTATCCTCAAGCTTTTTTTTTTTTTGCTCTCTTCATCTAAATCAATTCATTTTTTATTGAATGCAAAAAGTGATAAATTTCGAAATTTAATTAATTATGAAATAATTTATTACAAAATAAATTAATTTAAATTAAATTTATATTGAAATAATTCTTCAGAAATTAAATTAACTTAAATTAAATTTATATTGAAATAATTCTCTCAAAATTAAATTAATTTGAATTGAATTAATTTTGAAATAATTTTTTTTTTCAATTAAATTGATTTGAATTAAATTAATTTTCGAAAGAATTTATTAGCAATTAAATTAAAATTTTTAATTTAATTTTTTTGATAAATTTTGAAGTTTATCTGAGATTAAATCAAAAATTTGAACAAAAAAAAGCTTTCATCAACGACCTTTTTCTCATTAACTGTTCAACTCTAGTTATTGCTATCTATGAATAGACTCTTTTTTTTTCATCCATTTTTCGATTATGAGAATCTATAGAATATGGCTTTTTTCCTTCCTTCGGCTTTTTATTGAAAACGATAAACGAGTGTTGAGCGTGTCCTAGTTTTTTCGTCACGCTCGTAATATTCACGCGTGTTATTTGGAGGGACGAGAGTCTAGAAAAAAAAAAAATTGTCGACTGAAAAGAATATGAGACAAAAAAAAAGAAGAGAGTATTCAACATGAACATGATGATACATTATGAAAGTATGTATTTTCAAATACATTCATAGAAATTTTTTTTTTTTTTTCAACTCCTACATCACCAAGTTTTTTTCCATTCAGTCGAGAATAATTACGCGGATGAGTAGATGTTATTATGAAAATCTTTTTTTGTAATAGCTCTGCAGTATTTCATTTTGGAATTACGTGCAGTGATTTAAATGGATGGAATGTTAACAAAATTTTCCACCCTCGAAATTTCCCGAAGCAACTTGGTTAAAGTTCAAGTATTGATTCACCCAGATATTCACGGTTTAATAATATCGAATTAATTCGATACGTTCAATGATTTTTTTTTTTCATTTTTTTTCCCAATAAAACGCGAGTGGAGTTGAGGATTCAAAAACAATCCTAAATACTAATTGGAATTGAGTTTCAACGAGCCAACTGTTTTTTTCACATTCACGAAGAGAAAAAAAAAGGAAAATAGAACAAAAAAAAAGAATGATTAGCAAAATCCTTTAAAAATTATTTTCAACCTTTTTTCAAAATTTTTCTCAAATTCCACGCCTGTAACCTTCCTTTATCCAAATATTTTTAAAGAAATTAGCTATATTCGAGATTTTTCACTATTTGAGATTTTCAAAAATATTCGAAATTTTTTTGAAAATTATTTCCAATAATTTCCAATATTTTTTCGAGATTTTTCTCAGATTTGACTCCAGTAACGTTAATTCACCTACACTGAGGAAAAAAATAGTGATAAAAATAAACAAATATTGATACTATTGGTTCTTAGCAAATATTTCTTGAAATTATTAAAAAAAATTGTTGAATTTACTTGATTCACTGAAATTAGTCAATTTAAACAGATTAAATAGTGAAATTGACTAATTCTAGTGAATTCAACAGCTTTTTTTTGAATCATTCTTTAAAAAAAAAACTTTCTAAGGACCAATGACATTAATTTTTGATCATTTTTCCCACTTTTTTGTTTATCTATGCACTGAGAAAAAAAAATTTTTGTTGTAAGAAAATTTGGTAATTCCGCAAAGAAAATTTTTTGCTAAAATTATTAAAAAATTTTATAATATCTGGCAGAGTGAAACTGATGAATTACCGAAAATTTACTTATTTGAAGAAAATTTACTTCACTCCAGAAAATTTCAATGTATATAGATATAAAAATTTTGAAGGAAAATTTTGTTAAAAGGGAATTTTTTTGCTGCAAGAATATTTTTTTTCTCAGTGTGTAAATATTTTCTAAAAAATCCCCTAAATACTAATTGGAATTGAGTTTCCAAAAGCCAACTGTTTTTGTTTTCTCATCCACGAAAAGAATGAAAAATGGCTGTTCATTTCAACCCGAAAAACAGAAGTGAAACTGAGAGACTGTGTTTCGTTGTTACGAGAGGAAGCTCTGTACCAAACAGGCTTGTGGTTTCACATTACCAAAATCTCAGCAAGTATACATGTATCCTGTGGAGGATATTAACACACACACACATACATACACAACATTTCCCCTCTGTGTTATAAATGGATGAAACTTTTGACCACGTGCGTTACACAGTGAAATTTACTTCAAATGCAAATTTAGTTGATGGCTTTTGTTGATTTTACCAATGTAAATGTCAACGGGAAAATTGCAGCATTGCCATAGTCCAGTCTGTAATTTAGTGCTGCTATTGACAAAGTGAATGGTAAAGTGCAGAGAAGAATTGAACGATTTGAAGTTAATTGGAAGTGAGATAATTTCCATTTCATTCGCAAATGTGATTGAACATAAAATAAGGAGAAATCGAATTATTGTGATTATTTTAATTAAAATATCTAGGAAATTAATGGAGATACGCACTTTTTGCTATTATTTTTTTTTTGAGAATTTCAAGAGCTACAAAGAAGAATTAGTTAAAAAAATGACATATTTCCAGTTTCTAAGATATTCTGAAAAAAAAATTAAATTGACAAAAAAAATTAATTCATCCAATTTTCCTTCTTTTCTACTAAATTACTCGGAAAATGATAGAGATACGCCTTTTTTATCCGAATCTTTTTTCCCAAAAATAGTGAGAGCTCTGAAAAAAGGCTTGGAATAAAAAGGGCGTATCTCCATTAGTTTCCAAGATATTCTCAAAAAATCTGAAAGATAAAAAAAAAGTTAATTTATCCATTTTTTCTTCTTTGCTACTAAATTACTGAAAAATTCATGGAGATACGCCTTTTTTGCCCTAATTTTCTTTGAAGAGAATTTTAAAAGCTAAGAAGAAGAATTGGGGCAAAAAGGACGTATCTCCCTTAGTTTCCAAGATATTCTTAAAAAAACTGAGTAACAATAAAAAAAGACGATTTATTCTATTTATTGTCTTTTTGCTACTAAAATTTACTTTAAAATGTACGTTATACATTTTTCTTGCCTTTATTGTTAATCGTACGAGAATGTGCATATTAAGCTTCATTTATAGGACAAGAAAGTTCTATATTTCAAAGGAAAATGGCGGACTCATGCACATGTACAAAGTAAACTTGGCATAAAATTTTATCACCAGGTATCATAACCCCTTTTCATTCGATTCTAAGTAGGGGTATGAGGTGAAAAGGGATATTCCTGAGCAATAACCATGTTATGGGTAAATACGAGTGAATTGCAATCGATTAACCATCAATTTTATCAAATAATAAACGTCTCCATGTAGTTTTCTATGTGGATTTTAATTCTCTCCAGTCCATTTGTTGGATGGCCATTTGTTTGAGTATGGTAAGCAATTTTTTTTTTTCCTTTTCGTCCCAATTTCCTTCGCTTCGTGGAGGAGAAAATGGAGAAAATATGCAACGAGCTAAAGAAATAGTCTTATCTGCAGCCCATTCATTTTGATTTAGTGAGTATTCAGGTAATTCGAAACGCTTGCGGTACATTCAAATTCGTCGACTCTATGAAAAATGCAATTTAACCATTTTTTCGCGTGAATGTAAAATAAACAGAAGAATAAATTGCTTTTGTTGTGATTGTACAATGAATTTTTATTGCAATTGCTTCTCTCTGGGGTTAAATTTTGAAGTTTAACAATAATTCAGTAGCAAAGAGATAAAACAAAGATGATAATAAAATTAGCGCAATTCTCACAATTTTCTGAATTTTTTTAGCAAATAAATTATTTTAAAAAAAATAATTGAAAAATTTGCACTTATAATTTTTTTTGAATTTTTCACTTCTGCATATTTTTTTACTTCTTCAAAATAATTTATTTGTTGAAGAAAAAAAAAACTAAGAATAAAATAAATAGAATAAATTGGTCCATTATATTGCTCATTTTTTGAAAATATGTCCAAACCTAAGCGATGCAGCCAGTTTATCTACATCCTTCTTTGTAGCTCTTAAAATCCTCTACAAAAAAGGATTCAAGCAAAATGATGCTATCTCGCTTATTTTCCGAAATACTTTCGGAAGATGCTCAAGGAGGAAAAGAAATGATCCTTTTTTTTTCCCTTCACTACTGACTTCACATAACAGTAAACACCCACGTTTTATTTACAGACTCGAATCCATCATCAGAATCGTGAAATCTGATCCCAGTGTTTGTCCACCAACTTCAGGCTTCACATCATTTGAAGGAGGAGGAAGAAAGGGGAATGACCTTTTACATGATACGACACTCAAGCTGTAACTGCGAGAACGAGTGTCATCATCATTTTATGGGTAACCGTATCCATCTCCTCGTGTAGAAGGAGGAACAAAGAAAACCCGTATCTTCCAGAGTGAAGATAGCGAACGATAAGGATAATGTAATGGAGACTTTGGAAACGTAGAGGAAAACATCTCGATTTACTCTCCCTCCTGCATAAAGCTGTGATGAAGGGAAGAAAATGCTGAATATAATGAAAACAGAGGAAAGCTCATAGGCACGTCGTTTTTTATTCTTTTCCTCAAACGAGCGGTAATCCTAACTTGTCAGATTCTGCTACAATCGTTTTTGTCCATAAATAATTAAAATTCGACCTTTTCCGTCATCGCAATCATAATAATAATAAAAGAACAACTCTAATTTAATGTAAGTCAATTCCGATCTAAGTTTTGAATCTAAGTTCCAATTTCAATATGGAATCATCATTAGAATGCGTATTTTATTCATTCAAACTCTATTATGAAATTAACGAAAATTGATAATTATTAAATTATAAAAATATATTGCTCCTTGTGTTTTATCAGAAGTTCTTCAAGGATTTTTTTTTCTATGAATACTTTAAATTATAAATAAGAGAACTGTTCTGGAAAATTTCATTATGACAACTTCTTATGTAGGGATTCATAAATTTGTTTCTTGATATGATTTGGTCTAATTATATCTAATTCTATCCAATTAGAAAAACTTAACTTATAAGAAGAATTAAAAACTTATTAGACATAATTAGATCTGCAGTCATATCTGTGAAGATAGAAGCAGCTACACAGAGAAAAATGTTCTCTTAATTTGAGAATGTGCAGTCACTTGATTTAAGTGAGAAGAGTCACTTAATTTGAGTGACTTTTATTTTCTTAAATTAAGAACGAAAAAGTCACTTGATTTAAGTGAGAAAAGTCACTTAATTTAAGTGCCTTTTACTTTCTTAAATTAAGAAAGAAAAAGTTACTTTATTTAAGTGAGAAAAGTCACTTGATTTAAGTGAGTTTTACTTTCTTAAATTAAGAAAGAAAAAGTCACTTGATTCAAGTGAGAAAAGTCACTTAATTTAAGTGACCTGCACATTCTTAAATTAAGTGACTGCACATTGTTGAATTAAGAAAACATTTTTCTCTGTGTATGCTAGTAGATCTGACCAGATTTGATGAATTCTGAGAGCCCCACAACGAAAGGGCCCGAATCTGCATGAGATATAGTTATCTATAATAAGATTTTGGCAGATCTGTAATTTGATAGAATTGGATCTAATTAGATCTGAAGTGTAGAATTGGATCTGATCAGATCTGAAGTTTAGAATATTCATGCACTATTCGAGATCTAAATATATCTAATTCGATATAGAGAAATATCAAAAAATGTTTTCCCTGGTAATTTTTAATCCATAAGATCGAATTGTAATTATTTATAAATCAACATCAAAATCGGATGAATATTAATTATTAATCCTCTTTATCCAATGCTCCAAATGCCACTGGAGTAACGCAAAATATCGAGAATTTTGAATTGAGTGGTTTTACCTATATTTCATATGATGTATTAACTACACGAGAATGTTGATCACCGTGATGTATGACATCGGTATGAAACTGAAAAGCCGGATGCTGAGAGAGACAGAGTGGATTGGATATCAAGGGCAGTAGTTGAGCGCATGTACCATCCATTTGCTTCAGGATGTAGACGACCTATTCTTGTGCATTGGAAGTTGATGCATATTACATTAATCATTTGTCTAGAGTGCTTCAAGAATGTTGAAATGAGATTTTGAATTATAGCAGAATGTTGACTCTTCACAGAATATTCCATGATTGATTCTACGATTCTGTTTGCTTTTGATAAGTCGAGATTGATGATTGCATCAACGATGCTCTATGACACATCTGTTAAATATTAAATCCAGATAATGCATTTTCTTCCATCAGATTCAAGTTATTTGCTCTCGTCATGTTCTTTCATTTTCTCGACAAAAATTAATCAACATTACCATTCTACTAAGACTGTATTTCTCCAACTGGAATAAATGATAGCTTGAAATGTTCTGGAATTCAATCAATAGAAAATACGAGAAGCCTAAACAGCTGATGAGGCAATAAAGCAGATTGTACATGCCTCTAGTACTTCAATTTCTTTACAACAGAAAAAAAAATACTTGAGCCTGCTGAGTTCAGACCATTAACCACGACAATCGTCAATCGAATCTCAGCATTTTTTTTTTCCTGAGAAACAGCGTAATTATCTCGAAGAATCGTATTGATTTTTAAACGAATGAATTGCCAGCGGCAATTTGCCGAATACTCATTATTTGAAGCTATGAACATTTTCATATTGACTTTGGTGTTATGAATGCTTGCTATTAATTACTGTTATTACACACGAAATTTCGATTAAGTCCTCGATCATAGATTAACATCGGTGAAATGACTTCAGTATGTTGTGTTCATGAGACAACGAATTCCAGTAGCACGTGTTGACCGTTAATTTTCAACTAGCCAATTTACAAATGACCAATTTACTCACTCTCTCTCTCTCTCTCTTTCGATAACAAAGATAACGAGTTAACGTTGAAAACGTAACAAGTGGCATCTGTTGCGTTTGTCGAATGCTTCAAGTGAGCCACGAAACACTTGACTTCCTGGCCAGCTTCCAATTGGCACTCTATCAATTCCAATGCAAGTAAAAAGCTTCAGAAACATAAAATCATAGCGCAAAAGCTCATTCTTATGATGATTCCATTGCACTCTATCGTAAATACATAAGATATTCGTTTCACTATTTTTCTATGATAATTAGATATAAATATACGGTTTTTCCTTGTGTTCGTAAAATTATCCAACTGTAAATAGTTGAGGGAGCTGGGTAGGGCATGCTCCACTGGAGTCCATTAGTTAATCAATTTCATTTACTTTTTCCAACCCATTCTCTCTCTTTTTCTGCTAACCCGCAATTTTTTTCAGTCTAACTCCAATTAAATTTAGAAAATTGAGGCAAAAAGTTCAGGCAATTTTTCCGCGCAAAGGGATTTGTCGTTGTAGCACTTCCATCAGTTTCAAAAAGTTGTGCAAAAAAAAAAGAGGGGGGGGGGGGGGGGTTTGGAAAGTTCAGACTAGTGATCGGGGAGTGGGATACGGATTTTGAGGAACACAAAATCCCAGATGAAGTAAATTCATTGTCGGTTGTAACTCCCTCGTGGGCTTTCGGTGTTTTCCAGTTGACCCTCACTGCAAATTTTACCTCTTGCACACATTCAGTATCTACTTTAACTCCCATTGGGAGATAACTTTAACGTGAACACTAATGGCATACTATGGAGAAGTCTGCTTTTACATGATACATTACATCAGTGCATGTAAAATTGAGTGCATGACGTCTTTGAAAGGATAAATTTAGACATTTTCACAGATATATTGGAGTTTGGTTTTTCTTTGGAACGACTCTTTGTTACTTGCCATTTCAAGATATCCATTGAAAGTTTTGTGAACTTAATTGTCGGGAGAACGAGGCTATTGTGGTATCCAACAAAGTCTCATTACTGGTGAAGGAGGTGGAAACTCGGTTATACAGTGTGTGCGCAATTTGCTGCACGAGCTGACTGGACCATGGACACACTGAAGGCGTTGTCCAGGGAACTATGTAGGTTGGATGAGAGAAGTTTATGTATTTGTGGAAAACTCGATGGATAATCGATAGGACAATGGATATGCGTTAAACCAAAACTTTAATCTTGGATATTTTGCCATTTTCGTGATAATTTTGGAAGATTCATGGATACACAGAGAAGGATGGTTTCTTAATTTAAGAATGTGCAGGTCACTTAAAATAAGGAAGAAAAAGTCACTTGATTTAAGTGAGAAAAGTCACTTAATTTAAGTGACTTTCACTTTCTTAAATTAAGAAAGAAAAAGTTAATTGATTTAAGTGAGAAAAGTCACTTGATTTAAGTGAGAAAACGCGCTTGATTTAAGTGCGAAAACGCAATTGATTTAAGTGAGCTTTACTTTCTTAAATTAAGAAAGAAAAAGTCACTTGATTTAAGTGAGAAAAGTCACTTGATTTAAGTGAGAAAACGCGCTTTATTTAAGTGCGAAAACGCAATTGATTCAAGTGAGCTTTACTTTCTTAAATTAAGAAAGAAAAAGTCACTTGATTTAAGTGAGAAAAGTCACTTGATTTAAGTGAGAAAACGCGCTCGATTTAAGTGCGAAAACGCATTTGATTTAAGTGAGTTTTACTTTCTTAAATTAAGAAAGAAAAAGTCACTTGACTTAAGTGAGAAAAGTCACTTGATTTAAGTGAGAAAAGTCACTTAATTTAAGTGACCTGCACATTCTTAAATTAAGAAAACATTTCTCTCTGTGTAATTCAGTAGATTTTTATTTTTTTTTCAATAAATTCTAAAGAATAGTGGAGATACGCCCTTTTTGTCTTAATCCTGTTCTGTACCTCTTTCAAATTATTGTCAAATACTAAATTGTGTTATTGTTGTTGTTGATATTACGTATGTTGAATTTTTCTGTGTTGAAATGTACAGTGTTAACATTTGCTTGTGTTTTATACATGATAACCAAAAAAAAAGATCAGGAAAAAAAGGGCGTATCTCCATCAGTTTTGTAATTCTGAAAATAGACATCTTCCAATTTCTTTCTTTTTTTTATAACAGATAAATTATTATTTGAAAAAAAAAATAAGCACATTTTGAAGATTCTCATAACTAACAGTGCAATTTTATTAAATATTTTTTAGACTGATTTTTGGACTTAAAAAAAATCCAAAAATGATATTTTTAAGATATTCTTCAATAAAAATTGGAAGAAATGAATTGATTTTTTTTTGAAAAATTTACGGATAAATTACTGAGTTTTTATATTCACTTGAATCACGAAAATGCAATTAAACGTAATGGGAATGCTCAAAGTCCACAGTGAAGAAGTCCAAGGATCTCTGACAATTCGAAATATTCGAATATACTGTGGATTGTGTATTGAGAAAGCTCGGAAGGAGGTGGGTTAGAGAATACTCGCTTTCACGATTTTCTACCGAATGCTGAATGTCTCAGATACGTGGAGCACTCGAATGGCCTTCGAGGACTAATGCCAGCTGACGTTTATGTCTCTGTGAAATTAATTAGAATCTCTTGAATCGTGTGTATTATAGAATATAAGTGCTTACCAAGTTAGCTACCATCGTGCACTTCTGCTTTCAATTTATCTCGAAACCTCCGAGTTTACAGAGTGAAGCAAATATTTTTTTGAGTGAGTACTCCTAATTTTACTGTAGTATCATATGAAGATTATGTGAGTATTTCAGCCACTTCAGAAATGAATTCCTCGTCATTATGACATGTGAAATGTATATAAAAAGATGAACCATCCTCTCGTATAATTAATTAAGTTCTCTTGGTAGTAAAATAATTCTAACGACAGCATCTCATTAAAATTAATTAATATCCATGAAGAAAATAATTCATTTACTGAGAATTTCAAGGAGTAAAAAAAATATGCAATAATCCTTGAGTTTACGAGTTGATTGAGAGTTTCAGTGTAAAAATTTTAATGAGTAAAAAGAAATTAATTAAACGTAATAATCCTGAAAATTCCAATTTTTCATATAAAATTTTTAAAAAAATCTAAATATAAATCATATTTTGATTTACGGTGAAAATTAAAATTAATGAATTTTTCAGACTGCTAATGGCTTCATTTTTAATGAAAAATCGCTGTTGAATTTTTTTTTCATGACAAAACGTAATTACGCGCTTTCATTAATTGCTTCAATTGGTAAAGCGTATTTGTGGTGCGAATTTATGTTTAAATTGGAGTGGACTCGACCTGCAGAATAAATCATGGTTTCAATTTTTTTTTAGAATCTATTCCAACAAAAATAGATGTTGGGTATTATATCAATGATTTTATATGTTTTTTCTATAAAATCCGACAAAGCATGAAATATACGAGAATGCATTGACATACATGCATAACATGCGCAGAATGCATGTAGAAAAAGTGCATAAAGGGGGGGGGGGGTTCACAGTTACTTTTGCCTCCCGCAGACTTAATCGGAGAATGAAAGCTGCAGAAACGAGGAAAAACGCCGGAGAGAAAATTTCTGAATGTCGAGGCTCCAACAAATAGAGAAAAATGCAGAGACTCATAATTTTATTTTTTATATGTGTGTGTGTGTGTGTATCTCGTGTGTCATGCTCTACTCACATGAATTGATAGAGTGATAAAGATAAAAATATGAATATGCATTGAACTGTCGAAAAAATATGGATACACTCTACCTATCAGCAGCTTTGACATGAAAAATTATAATGGAAAATAGAAGAGCGAAAGAAGCTATGAGTATAACAGATGAAAAAAGAAATGTCAAATTTTTTTTATTGGTCTTTGTTTTTTTTTTTCTGTGGCATCAAAGACGAGATATCGACAGTTATCTCAAAATGGTGGGGAAAAAAAAAGGAGAAAAGTCTACCTAGAGGCACGTACTAACACACATGTCAACAATGAGGACATAATTGGGGCGACGTGACAAAACTTGGTGGTTACATATTTTTTTTCATCCCTTCCTTATTCTCATATTTTTCACGAGAGATTCTTCGTCACTGGAAAATACTTTTTATCGTTTTTTTCATGAAAGAAAAAAAAAAACTTCTGCATTTGAAACAATGAATTTATCGTTAAAGTTCTTTGGGTTAAAATGTGTTAAGTCAGGAGTGATGTTATAAATATATGTATTCACATTGTAATTTTTCTTTGGGAAATTCTAAAGAATTGTACTGGAGAGAAAAACTTCACAGCGTAGAGCTGCATTATTCGAATGAAAAGAATTGATTTCTCCAAAACAATTGAATCAAATAGGATAAAATGTATAAATTCATCAGCATTCATTGAACTTTTGTACAAAAGGATTTGGGAAACTTTGTTGAATTACTCTCGTCACTATCCAACCGAGGAAAGAGTAGAGATAATGATAATTGATTTTTCAGAGGAAAAAAGAGGAAGAAACCTTGACCCAAATGGACGCTCAACGAATTCTGTATTCCGAGATTATTCTCACTAAAATATCTGCGAAAAATAATAGAGATACGCCCTTTTTATCCTCATCCTTATTCGTAGAAAATTATCAATTGTAAAATAAAAGTTCATTTTTTGAAACAGATATGCGTTTTTTTGACGTTTTTTGCAAAGAATAATCTCTTGTTTTATTGATTCTCAAAAAAAATAATTGCTGGGTTTTTATGCTTTCGTCTCTCTGCCTTTTCTCGCGGAATATTCATTTTAAAGGCGGAATATGCAACAATATTCTCTCAAAAAAAAAATATTTTTATCATTTTTTTATCACTAAAATTGCGAATGACTATGAGAAATGTGGGGCAATTAGCTTCCGTAATTTCTGCAAATCGTCAAACATCTCCAGACAATTGGAACAGTTGAGATACCCTCTCAACAATCCCAATTCTCCACGCCCAGTAGTCCCCCCCCCTCCTCTCCTCCTCCACTTGAAGTCATCTCCCCCAAGGCTAATCGTGTGCTCCGTATGTAGAAACAAGAGTCTACCACAACAGAGACATAAACATGCCATTCGTACTGGGTTAACGATATATCAGAGCATATCGGTATTCACAGTTTGAGGGTGAACACATGCATATCCCACCTATGCCACATACTCTGCATCATCGGGCAACACCCCGTATCGTTCGTGATTTACATCTTCTATTTCCTCGATGCCAACGATGCAACTCTCTCTCTCTCTTTCCTACAAAATTGTATGCTTGATAGTAAAACCAAAAAGCTTGTGAAACTAAATTCAATTTACGATGACAGGTACATGGAAAATTTTCATATTTTCGCACTACATGGATGATTTCGGAAGTGCAAGGAAAAATAGTCGGAAGAGTGGTTTCTTTTTGCAATGGAATATCTCGGAAATCAATGGAGATACGCCCTTTTTATCTGAACCCTGTTTGCAGATCTTTTGAATTTACCGACCATGTATAGATTATTTTTATTTTTCGTGACATAACTTTTGACGGCAATTTTGGTCATATATATAGGCGTTCGTTCATGTGAGCTTCGATTCTCACCCGAGATCGAATCCGATCACCTCCAATTTTTTTGGGGAAACTTGTGCACTTTAATCAATTCAATTTATTCAATTCTTTAATTTAATTGATTCATTTAATAATTTAATTTCCATCTTTAAGCGATAATATGAGATTTCCACTATTGTAACCTGAATAGGTTAGAAGATTAAATACTCAGACATTTTGAGCCTTCTCCATTTAAATTCGGATGAATTTCTCATGAACGAACGCTTATATATATGACCAAAATTGCTGTTTACAGATCATTTTAAGAGCGAAGAGGAAAAAGATTAGAGTGAAAAGGACGTATTTCCATTAGTTTTCAAAATATCGAACTTGGAGAGAATGAAAGCAAATAATGATTTATTTTCTCAGAAATTGCGGAAGAAGCTCTTTTTTTGCTGTGGTGTTGCTTATTTTTGATTATGGTACATTGGCATTAACGGATATTTCTTACAGTAATTCTGTAAAGTTCGAGAGAACATTCAATGCGTGTGTTCGTTTCGTTGCTAAAAAAAGCGTTGTGATCATATTTCAGCCGTTAGAAGACAGTTGGAGTGGTTAACTGTGTCTAATCAAAGATGGTATCTTTTCAGATGTCAAAATGATCAATCTTTTTCGAATCTATAAAATGATCAATCTCAGTGAAGTTAGCCTCATTGGTAATGATTTACGTTTTCGTTCTCTAAGTACATCCCAAAGATCAAGAAATCTTCCAGAAACATCGAAGGTTCCCACGATAAGACTCACACTTTATCGAAGATTGTTCTTGGTTACTGCTATGTAATTTTGGAATCAGCTCCTACGGAATATCAAGAGTGCTCCTTCACTATCAATATTCCGCAAACTTTGCTTCCATTATTTAATGGCTGAAGATGCAGCAGAATCTTCTGTTTAGTGTGCTAGGGTCTTAATAATGATGGACTTTATTGACTCTATTATGTTGTCTATTTATATGAAGATTTTCATTTCAATTTTGTGGTTCATTCAGTTCATTATAAATGTGTTTATGATGTTCTTTATGTACTGTGCATGGCAATTTATAAAATTATGTTTTTGAAAAGCTTTTGATGGGTTTCGAACCTGAAGTCTACAGTGTAATACATTCTTCATAAATTAATAATCGGATTCATTTCCATGTAGTAATTAATTAAATAATGACAGAATTAATTGATTGTGTATTTTATTGTTTGAATAACTTGCAATGTTGTTGGGACTCAACATGAATGTATTTAAGTGTAATTTGACAAAATGCGGAGAAATGTCAAGAGCCTGATGAAGTTTAAATTATAAGCGAAACGTCGCGAATTGACAATATTTTAGTATTGAATTCATAGCCTTCCAATCTCCCATGCCACTTATTTAATTAATTCTTCATAAAGGAAGGAACAAAAATATCCTCGAAAAAGTGAATAACTTCACCCCTTTGCTATTGATTTTGTTTTATGGACTGAAGTCTAGAAATTTCGCTTCACCCTTCTACTTCGGTCAATTTAATTCGATTACAGTGAAGGGACGATAATGCAGAGGATTAATCCTCCAAGTAGTTCCCCTTCATGAGCATCTTGTTTTTGAAACTGAGGGGATGAGCCCTGGAATTGAATTTATTACAGGGGAAAAGAAAATTTTCTCTGTACCTCAGGCAGAATCAAGAAACTCGTAAATGATGTTGGGGGGGGGGGGGGGGGGGAGGGGTAATTTTGTTACATAAGTAGTTTGAGCGTTCATTATGGAGATTAGGATGTGTTTTGAATGGAATCATCAAAATGGATTAGGGACAGGCAAATTAATTGTTTAGAGTACCGGAATAACCCCCTGTGACGTGAGGTGGATAGTTATGGCTGTAAATCACGGGTAGAAGCAATCAGTAGGTTATTGTCCATGGATCCTACGAAAATGGATGAGAGAAGCGTATTACATACGCTTTTGTTAGAGAAATGAAAATCGATTTTACGTTAACGAGAGATATTTTCTTCATGGACAATAAACTTCAATGGCTTCCTCAGAGAATTGAACATTATTATTGATCTTTCATTCAGTGGAAGTGTCAATACCAACTATCTGATGAATTCATGTTCTATTCGCTGTTTATGGTGATGAATTTTCTGGAATTGATGAGAGAAAAACAATTTCTACAAAGATGACTCGAGCATTTCTGCTCTTTTCTCGAGTTTCTTTCTTCTAGAAATTTTAATTTATTTTAATTAAAGGGAAATCTAATTCTAGGGAATTAGAAAATTGAATTCATGTTCTATTCGCTGTTTATGGTGATGAATTGTTTAGAATTGATGAGAGAAAAACCATTCCTAGGAAGACAACTCGGACATTGCTGCCTTTTTCTCGAGTTTCTTCTTTCTGGAAATTTTCATGTTCTTCAAGGATGTGAGGGCCAGTTGGTCGGACATAACCTTAATTTTTTGTATAAAATCGTAAATAACAGCGTATACATAATAAATGTCTCAGAAATCACTTTCTTGATGTTTCAAGAATGTTATGAGGAACAAAATGAGCCGTAGAAACAAAAAATTGATTGAAAATTGAAAAATTGGCTGCATTTTTTACATGTTTTGAATCTTGAGAAATTTGAAATATGTTTTATCTATAACTTTCCTCTAAAAAAAATCAATTTACTTTCATTTTATTTCTCCTACAAAGAAACGACTGGAAAATATTTCTACATGCTCATTGTTGCGTTAATGAGAGCTTCTTCCATTATGACCGGTAATAATCCCCCCCAGTCATTTTTTCACATCCACAGCTCCTTTAAAAATTCATTCTCCACCTTTTATTTCTGTCTTTCATTAAAATGAGGATGAGGACTTTTCCTCAGGGAGAGAATAAAAATCACAAAGAGCTTCTCTTTTAATATCGCACAGATTTTTTCAAAGCCTTGAAACGCGATATGTGAAATTGAGATTTTTTTAAGAAAAAAAAGAGCAAATGACGAAAAGACATTTCCAATAGACTGTACCGGGTGTTAACTCGGTGAAATCAATGAGATTTTCTTGGCTCCGCATTTTTTCCCCATTTCCCTTATTTTACGTCTTTCGATCTCTCCCCCGAAACAATAAGTCATCGGTTCTTCGCTCGAGCTTCTACAAAGAATCGTGATTCAATCCTTTTTTCTTCTTTCTTCTATTTTTCCTTGTGAAAACGAAATTTTTAGAGATAGAAATTTGATATTTTTGTCTCTACAATAGTACTTCTTTTTTTTTTTTCGTTGATAAATTATTCCCTGTCACTCGGAATTCCTGTGCTCGTGGAAGAGATAGTGTCATTTGCGATTAAAGATGAGAAAGAAGAGTGGAAAAAAGAGAAAAATGAATAAAAGATAAATTTAAAAACATTTCGTTTCCATTAATACACACACACACACACAATCGGACGTCTCCCTCTTTTCTATCATCCCCCCCCCCCCCCCCTCCTTTCTCTATATCTGCCTCTCAATTTGATAATGGAGCAAAAGACAGACGATTCAGCTTGACACATTGACGATGAAAAAAAAAGGCGCCTGAGATAACTGAAACATAGATGAAAATAGATCGGTGTAAATTGAACCCCCCCTTTTTTTATCCCCTAATCTTCCCAGCGATAACCCAATCATAAATTGACATCGAATGTAATGAGGAAGAAGGGAATAGGCAAGAGAAAATCGATCACATTTGGAGGAATTGAAGGAGCAGTGAGATTGTTCATAAAACCGTGATGGTTATCTGTAAAAAAAAAAAATAAAGACAAAGGCCGGAAAACAACTGGAAGAAGAAATGAAAGAGGATCAAGGAGGGGGAATAGCTCAGATCGATACACACGCGTATTGTACTGTATTGGATTTGACTTGCACGCATGTGTAGAATATTAAATTCAAACGCATAAAAAGCTCCATTTCATTAAAATTCAAGGAAAAATACAGGAGTTTATTAATAACGCAGAGAATTTAATGAAAATTGAATAATTATGAGAAACAGAGGTAAAATGATGTTAGATTTTTTTTTGAGAGAGAAGGACTCTGCCGGAAATTTTGACAAAATTACACAACAATGAAGTCATTATGGACCATTTTCTCAAATTTTTTCAGATTTTTCCATGGAATCCTTCAATCTGAAAAAAATTCCCGAATCTTCTCTGATATTGAATCGATAAAATGAATATAATTTTATTAAATTCTTTATTTTTTTTTGATGATGTAAAAAAGGGAGAATTATGAAATATCTATCGATTGAATTTTTATCCCCCGATAAATTAATTCAAAGTGACTGGAACTGATTCCCTCGAACTAAACCTTTAAAGTGATCCCTAAAGCCCTTCGATTTTAATAACGCGCCAATTAATCTCATTGCCACAGGCCGTGAGTAATAAATCATCCATTTTAAAGCCTCTGCTGTTATTACGATAGTCAAGCTACTAGCAAAACGCTATTCGAGAGATTGGATTCAGGAATAAAGGTGATAAAATAATGAGAGGGGAGAAAAATGAAATTGTACAGTGGTTATCGGTAGTTTACTACGTCGAATTCTCCTTTTTTCCTCTGTGCGTCAAAAATGTGAATGTGGTCCAGCAAATGAGAGTAAAAAAAAGAGGCAGACGTTTATATCAGTATTGGAGTGGTTGCGGTCAATTTTAACGGAAGTAAAGCTCGTATTTTCACGCGTATTTACATCCAGATAAAAGGGGAGAGTATCGGTATGAGGAATGGACGGAAAAATTCATGAAAAAAGAGGAGTAAAGAGAGTTTAGGATTTTTAGAAAGGCAAACGAAAAATACTCTCTGTGAAAACTCGAAATGAACTGAAATGATTCCTCTCCCCCCCCCCTCCCTCTTCTTCTTCCCCTTCTTGTGCCTATTGTCATCCCTTTTTCCTTTTTTTTTTTTTCTATTCTATATATAAAAGAAGAGTTTTAGATTTATGGATAGCATGAGGCACTACTGCATGTGGCAGTGACTGCATCCCTTAGACGAAACTCTTGCAGATGTATTCTGCTAAAGTTTACTTTGTTCTGTCCAACCATTGTACTAGAGACGTATTCACGTTTCACTGGAGTTTCCGGTCTATATATTAACACTTTCTGCGTCTTTCACTGTATGTTAAAGTCTATGAACAAGAGACAGATGCATTTAAACATCTTCAAGTTTCTTAATTTTTCATGTTTTAATATGACTTGTGTTACTACTTTTGGCAAATGAAAATCTGTGAAATTCAGTTATGAGTTACTTTATAGTGTGACACAGAGTGTGTTAATATTTCTTTTTTAAAGAAAGTTTTGGGAGAAGTGGAAGCTAATTATTCAAATGTGAAATGTTAGTTCGTTTCAACTGTGTCAATTGAATTTCGACGATTTTTGCTTCCGAATGGAAGCTATGTGATCGTCAGAATTTTCGATTGTAATTTTTTTAATAGAAAATACTCAGAGATCGGCCAAAAAAAAATTCGCATTTTTAATTTTTTAATTTTTTTTATTTCTGTAATTTCCATCGAAAAAATTTTAATTACTTTCTTAATGAAAAATTTGGATTTTTAAATTTTTCATTAGTTTGAAAATTCATTTTTTTTTTCAACAATTTTGATTACTATTGTAATTCAAAATTTGACTGATGGAATTTCATGATTATTTTCTTTATTAAACTTATTAACATTTTTATTAGTTAAATTGAATTATAAATGTCATATAAGCGTCATTTAGATTGGATTAAAGTATAAGTTCTTATTTGTGTTACATTTAGTTAACACTCTCAACTCAAAATTTTTGTCTGAAAAACGGTTATATTTGGGAAGACTAAACATAGTAGCGTTGATTTTATTATAAAATTAATTATTCCAATCAATTAATAAGTAAGAAAGAATCAAAATTTCGAATAAGAAAAAGAATTATAAAATTTCATCAGTCAAATTTTTAATTACAATAGTAATCAAAATTGTTGAAAAAAAAAATAATTTTCAAACTAATGAAAAATTTAAAAATCCAAATTTTTCATTAAGAAAGTAATTAAAATTTTTTCGATGGAAATTACAGAAATAAAAAAAATTAAAAAATTAAAAATGCGAATTTTTTTTATGCCGATATCTGATTTCGAGCTTATTTGCATGATTAGTTCTCGAGTTATTGTCGTTTTAATGAATTTTTCAAAATTTGATATTTTGATGATGGTTTGAAAAAAGTTGTATCACTTCCATTCGGAAGCATATTGCTAAAGTATTAGCAGAAAAAGTTATATCGGCTGGAAAACGATACTATTATCTACTTGTTTTTTATTCCAAATAGACGAAAGTGAAATTAATCAAGTGGAGGGTCCTCTGAGAATGTAGTCGACTACATGAGGAAGAAAAAATTAAACCCCAATTTTTTTTCAACGTAAAATAAAAACACATGTACCTGAACGTATCAAGATTGATTGCTACTATTTTCCACACGCTTGGTTTCTGCCATTTCACGAAAGAAGTATTTATCGTCCAATTTTTTTTTCTAGACTGTCTGACCATGGACCCATATCCACTCGTTCTCTCGACAAATTCATTAAATAAGTGGATCGATGTTAATTATAAAAAAAAGAAAACATCTGTGAAGATAAATGCGAGTCATCTGTAACTTTTAACGGGCAGTAGCATATGTTCAAGTAGTGTAGATCAATATTTGTGGAGGCTGAGTAGAAACTCTGCTTATTAGTCAGCCACGAAAGCTCAGTGACTCACGGTCGGTAATAGAGTCCTGCACTATCACCAATATAGGGAAAAAGCGCGGGAATTTTTCCTACATTACCTGAAGATGGGCGAGAGCTTGCAAGCTCTGGAGGTTCTTTCTTAAAAGCTGCAGTCGATATATCCATGTGCTTTTCCTTGGGAAGATTAACGGAATGACTTTATCGACAACTGGTAATTGTTCGAAACTAGTTTATCAAATTGTTTTCCTGTTGTCGATAAAGTCCAATAGCAATTAAAGTAGTTTGGTCTTCAATCGAACTAGTCATTGAGTGTTTAGGAGAAGAAAGAACGAGCAATTCTTCCATTCGGAAGCAAAAAACACCCAGAAATTGATATTTATGATTAAAAACTGATTTTCTGATATTAAAAGCGAATTTGAAGAAGAATTGGAGAATTATATTGATTATTTGTCATTCATTACTTAGATAATAATCATCCTATTACTAAAAATATCAGTCTGTTGATAATTTTCATATTGGATCGTAAATTTTTGTTTTTTCTCCTTTTCTTTGAAACATTTTCCAGATTTTAATCTTTTGTCTGATTTAAAAGTGCAAAATCTTGTATTGGCCTATAAGACACTGTGCTATTTCTATCTCTTTTTCATTTATTATTGACCATAAAAACGGCTGAATTGATCATAAAGTTCATGAGATACTTCAGATTTATATAAACTTCCATTTAAAATTTATTTCAGATTTAAAAATTTAGACTCGTGTAGTGACCAAACTACCTTGAAAGGACAAGAAACTGCTGTGACTTACCCAAGAGCTTTCGTGCTGATCAGCGGCGTTTTGAGACTTAGGAATCCATTCTTTTTAGTCTGCTGCGGCTGACTGCAGCTGGTTCCCTCGCCGTTATCCATTTGATCCTCGAGATCACCGTCACGTCCCTTGGACCTTCTGGCCCTGAGATAAAGCCAAGCAGCCAGGCCTAGACCGAGTAAGACGCCTACGGCGCCGAATGTTCCAAATACAGCTGTCAAGATCAGATCTCGACGCTCCATAACAACCTGTAAACAGAACAAAAATTAATTCACATTTTTTTTTTAACATTCTTAGGAGATAGGAAGGTTAAAAACAACAATACTAGATGATTGTCAATTCGCGACATTTCGCTTATTATTTAAGCTTTCTCAGCCTCTGGAAGACAAAATTACAAATTATTCACTTATGACGCATTCCACGCTATTTCACTTATTTTTCGAGATTTTTTTCCGATTTTGTTCATTTTTGGATATGCTGTTGGAATGACTTAGGAAAGTCATTTCCCATGCGAACAAAAAAAAAAAAAATTCAAAAATTATGACCATTTAAAATTTTGAAAAAACAGTAAAGATGCCTATTCCACTTCAGCTTTGAGTGCTTCTATCTCGTTAAATATCAGTTTTATGAAGGAAATGGAGGAGTACTTTTCTATTGCGAAAGAGCGTATAATTACAAAAAGAATTATTTCGATTTTTAAAACTCAATATTTCTATTTGTTATAAACAAATTAAATGAAAAAATGGCTGCCAATCGATGTTCTCACAATTTTAAAAATATGAAAAAAATATATTATATAGATTGAACTCTTTCTGATTTTTCATCAAATTTTCATTCTACTATCTCTCACGGTTCGGGAGATATCGCTTCTCTAATCTCCTTTTGTCGTCCGCGGCCCAAACCGAAAAACCAGGCGCATGCGCACAGTACACTAGCCACGAGTCACGTGATGGCTAGCGCGTAAGTTGAACGCTGTCAATAGTTAGTTCTCTCGAAGTCATAATTGTAAAGTAATATTAGTAAATACATAATGATACAAAAACACCAACGATGAACTTTTTGAGCTTTTAATTAAAGTCATGTTGTTATTAATGTGTTTTGGCATTATTTCGTTTCTCTTGCATTCCAAATAAGAACACTCTTCTATTTTTTAATGACGCTAATTTGTTCATGCTGTTCTGCCAATCTTTGATTAATTTGCAAATCTGGTCTCCATATCATTGTTTGATAATATTTAAAAAAAAAACAGTTTCTTGAAAAAATGTTAAATAAATTCTACAAATATGAAAATGAATCATCCCATGAATTAAAATCAATAATCATCTAATAAGTACCACTCAAATATGTTCATCAGTTTCGAAATTGAAATTGAAACATTACTATTAGAAATGAGAGAGGAAATGAGAATTTTCCTCGATTAGTTTCTTGGAGTCCGAATGAAATTATTCGAGGAAGTTGCTGTCATCCGTGCAGAAACGAGTGGGTGAAATTCGCATGTTCATTGAATGCTTCAATGATTCCTCCACCCGCAAATACACATGGGATCCACGGAAATTCCCAAATCCAATTTGTTCTGAATTTTTTTTCCTCAATTTTCTAGAGGCAATTGAAAAAATCATAAAAATTTAAAAACTTCAGAGATAAATGGCCTGCCATTTATTCAACGAAAGAGAAAAAAAAATAAAAGGGACGACTGACAGAGAGAGCATGTATGACGAGACAACAATGTCCAATGAAATGTGTAACGAAAGTTAAAGTGTCATGAGGATAAATGAACAGTGGCATACAATATTCACAAAATGGATTTTTTTTCTGTAGTCACGAGAGTAAAATTGAAATGGGGAGAAAGAGGGTGAAAACATGACGTGACCTCTAGTGGTTCGTTCTTTATACGAAAATTATGATGCACTCAATGAAGAATTGAGGGGATTGGACAATAAAGAAACAATATGACTCTATTTTTTAGTGCTCCACTCCAATCACTTTTTTTTATCCTTTTTTATTTGTTGAGAATCTCTTTGCCTTTGGAATTAGATACCTTTTATATAAACACACATACACACTCGTGATCAATGATTTTATGCCTTAATATAAACAAGTTATGTGAATCAATTGGATGAGGATATTGCTCATAAAGAGGCAAGGTTTTCTAGAAACATTAACATGTTATGAGCACAAGTCTCCTTTCACCTTTTGCCCCTCTGTGTCTTTTTTTTTTTGTAATGCACATAACACCCACGTAATGCTTCTCATTCAAAGGCGGAGATATTCCTTTCAAGTCAGGCTTGAAAGGAATAACTTTCATGTCTCCTAGCTCCTGAAGATGAGATGCTAATGAAGTAATGGGGTAGGCAAATGGCTATGTAATATCAAAATAGTAGAGTAGACTTAGGTAAATATATATATAACGTAAATTGGCTCACGTGCATGTAAACGAGGCATTGGTCTATCAGATCCAATTAAATAGGTGGTAACACAAAGTGAAGCTCTTTCCCCCCCAGTGACCGAAAATTTCGGTAGTTATAGAGTAACACGAGCAGGGGTATTGCTTTTGTTGTTTACTATTGGTATAATATTCGCATTTGTGTAGTACATAATTCGTTGGAAATTAGGATTTAATGCGGCAGTGAGCAAGCAAAGTTAGCATCATTACTGGACCATATGAATTACATGTCTACATGACCCAGTAGCACTGTTGGATACAAACTCTCATTTTAACAATGAATATTCTAGTCTAACAATGCCTCCAGGGCATATGGAACACCACTTTTCCGATGGGATAGCATGGAATACTTTAGCAGCATGAATGTCCATTGGGATTTGCTTATGTAATCTCTATATCCATTTCTTTTTTTGTAAAATTTGAAGGAAAATTCACAACGAATTTTGCTAATGTTTCTCTGAATTTTATGAAGAGCACTCAAGCCATTCATTATTCATATCCACGACTTGTGTATTTAGAAGGAAAAAAAATTCAAAGAATTTTTAAAGAATTTTTTTCATTTTCAGAATGAATACTCGAGTAATGGAGTGCTAATTCTTTGAGCTTTGTGCATTTTGAGGGGAAATACTCAGAAACCCTTTTTTAATTAAATGTTTTCTGCATGGGGTCACGGATTTATTATCAGAAATTTGTTATTCCGTGGAAACTTTCAGGAGAAGCTTTTTCCTCGTTTCATCACAAAGGGAATTTTACTTTTTTTTTTGTTCGAATTAGCATCAGCATTATTATTCTCATTCTCAGTCTTATTTGGTTCAATAGGATGGGAAAAAGATCAATGCAAGGGGCGGAGGTCAGCGATGCACGGAGAATGTTTGATAACGACGAATAACTTGTTGCTATCATTGCAGAAATTATTGGAGTTCTTGGACAATCGTGGAATACAGAAATTGGACGGTCCATTTATGTGTTATTTTGCGCCAGGGTACCGGTGGCTTTGTAGTTGAACTTGCGGGTTGCCCTCCGGGTCGATACCAGGTTCAGTTGATATCTATAGAGTTTGTATCTCTACAACATCCATTTTCCTAGTTTTCTAGGTATTCTACGATAAACAGGGTGAATGGCAGCGCTACCAAAAAGCGCTATTTCCGATTAGAGTTGATTCAAAAAAAAAAAGGGTCTACTTGGTATCAATTCAATTTCCATTTGAATTCATATTTCTGTATCCAATTATGGAGGGCGAAATCAGTTATACAAACGGGATACAAAAGATGATCATTGATTTATTCGACCATTATCCATAATCTGATATTATACACATTTTGAATCCAATTATACGGTTATGGTTCTAATAACGAAAACCGTAGTGAGTTTTATAGAAATACTTTATTTTTTTAAAGTTAAGTAGTTTTCGAACATATGACTAGCTTTATTACTTACTTATACTATTGGATAACTGTTCGAATACAGTTTTGAGATTATGAGTCATAAGTAAGTAGTGTTCGAATTGTGACTGCAAGTGCTAGATTGTAACTAACCGAATTTCGAAAGGAAAAGAGTTTTTATATTGTTGCATATCCAGCCAAAACAAAAAGGAATAAAAATGACGTGAAGGAAGGCTCTGAACAAAAAGGAAAAAAAAGAAGAAGAGAGCTTGAATTGACAAGAAAAACAGTTCGCCTCCTAGATTAATAATATCACTTCGTCTCCTGTATTAATAAAATCGCTTCGTCTCCTGTATTAATAAAATCATTGCCTCTTGTTAATTAATTGTGTGTTGGTGTTGCCCTTCATTTGGAAGTAACAATATCATCACTTTAGAATCAAAGTGGCGTAAGTGTTATCCTTACGAATGTACAAAATATCAAATTGTAAGGGAATCATGTCGAAATTTGTTCGACAATGACAGTTTATGAGCGATTATGTCAAACTCTGACATAAGTTCTCTCTAAGATTCAGTTAGAATTTGTCATATAATAATTTTGTCAGAATTTGACATTTTTTGACTGAAAATAACAAATTTGGAAAACGAGTTTGGAAATATTTTGTAATTACATGTTGGAAAGTCTCAGATCATGATAAAATTTGTCGTTTTCTGTTATTTTTTTTTTTTTTTGACTTTTTTTGTCAATTGTAGTCCTTACTCGCAGCAGATACGCCCCTTTGTTTCTGAGACGATGATAGATCCTTAGAACATTTAGCTTTTTTCTAAATTAGGGCTTCTTAGGGATGAAGGATTTAGTTCTTGGAAAAGTTAAGTTGAGATTTACACTTTGGGGCCTAGATAAAGGCTTAAGATAAAGGATTATGGATTAGGTTCTTGGGAGAGTTCTTTTGGGGCCTATAATTATCGAGGATTTGACGAAGTTTGGGGTGAATCGAGACAAACCAACGAATGATGGTCGGGACATATTGTGAATATATGAAAACCAAATATTGTAAAAGGAGAACGGGGCAAAATGGACCTGGTAGTCAAAATGATTCGGGATTTCTTTTGAGAGCGAAGGAGTGACGGATAAAATTTGAAAAAATTCATCATCAACTTCCACATATTGAAGCGTCTTCTCAAATTTTTTCAGATTCCCTCATGAAGTCTTTCACTCCAAAACAATTTTTGGATCATGTTTTTACCTAGGTCCATTTTGCCCTACTCTCTCCTATGTGTCGCGCCTGGTCCTAGGTCAAACTATCCTATAAAAACGATCCCAATACATTTCATCCCGGACAATCGATCCCACTGATAATCCCATCTGCTAATCGATCCCAAATTTCATAGTAGCAACAATTGCACAATCAGGTAGCATAATGAAAAAAAAAACACACACAAAACAGAAAACAGGAATATTTCTACACAGAGAGAAAAGTACTTGAGAATTCGTGGTGAAAGTTCCGAAAAAATTACCGGGCTGAGTCGTAACCGTGGAACAAAGTGGCATTAGTATGAAAAATACGAAGCTAGTCCGTTAGAATTTACCACTGATGGGTTACACTAAAAATTCAATGCCAATGTATTAATGTCGCGCCTTAGATTTAGATAGATGGTGTAGAGGTAAACAAGAATATAAGCACGAGGCCCCGATGACTACATGAATTTCAAGTTTAATCTCGATTCCGACAGACAAGCGATGTCAAAAAAAACGTGTTTGAAAATTTAATCCCCGAATTTATGTCGATATGTAAATGATAATAAAATTTGAATAATCCGGAAAATCAATGCCTGAATTTGACGTCAAAAACAGTTTTGAATAATCAGATTAACCATGAACTTTCCAAAGTTACAGTCCACGAAACTTCGTCTCCAATGCATCTACATCTTTAGCAAAATCCCAAAGGAAGAATAAATATTTATTTTTCTCATTAATGAACCCGTAATTATCTCCCTCAAAATGTCACGCTCTATTTGAATAAGAAAGAAACTTCGTTGTAATTTATTCAAAGTAAATGTTCCGAGTTTTGTACTCATTTCTCAGTAATTTTCAACTCACTTAAATGTTCCTCGTTTTTTTTTCCCTGTTTTCTAAAGGGTAAAAATGGATGAAAATAAGTAATTTATTCCTGTTTTAATGACTTTGCTCTTGTACTGAATGACCTGTATAATGTAAAGGCAAAAAGAGAAGAAAAAAAAACACAATATTAGTGGATCCTTAACAACGGGACATTCAATTTCCCATTTTCGTGATTTTATGAGAGATTTTATGATTATGGACGTAACTAGCTTTTATGCTGTTCGGATATTGTAAAGAAAAAATGACAATTCACGGAGTACTTCGCTTCACCGAGCTCAAAAAGAAAATAGATGTATTTTATCTCTCTGAGCTACATTTAATCTTCACAAAAGATTCTGAGAAAAGGATTTTTGAAGTTACAGTTCTTTTTTTTTTATTTTTCATTTTCTTTCCCCTGAACTCAACATTTCTCGTGTTTAACCTGCATTCACGACAAATATTGATATGACGGTGCATGTGTGTATAGGGTTGAGAGTCTCCTCACTTCTCCACTCGTTCTTTCACGTGGAACGCATAAAGGAGAACCTCAAGGCGTAAATCCTCAACGAATAAGATGAACCGAGTGATGTTGAGTGCTGGAATACATTTAACATGATGAGATTTTCTAAAATTAAAAAAAAATATCTCGGATTCTTGGATATTTTTGATGTCGGGCTTTGATTCCAATAGAAAAATTCTTCGACAAGAAATCCTTTGATGCAGAATTTATTTAGGATGAATGAAAGAAGTTTTTCGATTGAGATTTTTACACAACAAAGTTTTTCATGATCTGATCTCGATTAAAGCCGACTTTTAATACTCACGAGATCGCGGAATTTATATCCAGAGATCGGCAAGAAAAAAAATTCGCACTTTTAATTTTTTAATTTTGTTTTTTTTCGGTAATTTCCATCGAAAAAATTTTAATTACTTTCTTAATGAGAAATTTGGATTTTTAAATTTTTCATTAGTTTGAAAATTAATTTTTTTTTTTAACAATTTTGATTACTATTGTAATTTAAAATTTGACTGATGGAATTTCATTATTATTTTCTTTATTAAACTTATTAACATTTTTATTAGTTAAATTGAATTATAAATGTCATATAAGCGTCATTTAGATTGGATTAAATTATAAGTTCTTATTTGTGTTACATTTAGTCAACACTCTAAACTCAAAATTTTTGTCTGAAAGACGGTTATATTTGGGAAGATTAAACATAGTAGCGTTGATTTTATTATAAAATTAATTATTCCAATCAATTAATTAGTAAGAAAGAATCGAAATTTCGAATAAGAAAAAGAATTATAAAAGTTCATCAGTCAAATTTTTAATTACAATAGTAATCAAAATAGTTTAAAAAAAAAAAAATTTCAAACTAATGAAAAATTCAAAAATCCAAATTTTTCATTAAGAAAGTATTTAAAATTTTTTCGATGAAAATTACAGAAATAAAAAAAATTAAAAAATTAAAAATGCGAATTTTTTTTTGCCGATCTCTGTTTACATTTGATGGTTCGAATATATAACCGAAAAAATGTGAAGATCTGCGATATGCTTGTGTCAAAATTCTGGCAATGGGGCAAATTTTTTTTTTTTAATTGACCAATGAGGCATCCGTTTTACGCATTTCGATCATTTTTGACTCTCGACTATCTTCATTTGTATTTATGCTGTATTATAAATAGGAATCTGGCATTCATGAATTTATGGAAAGTGGAGACACGCAAAAACAGAAGAAAAAGCATTTTCTTATTTCTCGCCATCAGTATTCCACGTATGCACGTGAGACCTGTGTCTTCGTCGTCGGATTTCATGTGTCACGGGAGAAAAACAGATTTTAAAATGATAAAATAAATTATTGTTATTGGTATGCCACGTGTTGGGCATGAGTAACCTTTTGCTCTATATGTCCTATCGATCTTTTACTGGCATTATCGTAAATGGTGATGGAATCCCTCGAATTACGAACACAGAGGAGTTAGGATAATCGTGAAACTGGGAAAAATGGGACATATTGTGAATGATCAACTGCACCCTTGGTAGTTCACCTAATTTATGTCACTGCAATGAGCTTTTGGGGATACATTGAGGAAGGTGGGGGGGGGGGGGGGGGAGGGGGGAGGACACATTTCTAGTTTTGATGATTCATATTATGAAAATCGAGAGAAATCATTGGAAATATTTGGGATAAATTTTTTCTGATGATTTTATTGAAAAAATGAAAAAGTCCCATTAAGAAAAATGGACTAATAAAAAAAAAAAAAGTGGAAAAGTCCTTTTTTTGAGAATTTCTTGAAAATTTGACCTTTTTAAAGGAAATAAATTCACTTTTTAGAGATATTTCCGGTTCTATTGGTCGTAGCGACTTGCGGTTAGTCTCAAATAAAAGCTGAGATTGGCCATCAGTTTATATAGTTTTTTTAATAAAATAATTATTGATTTTTGAGGTCCTTATAAAAAAAAAATGGATTTTCACAAAATAATCCATAAATACATCAAAAATCTATTATTTTTTATGGAGTATTTCACTCTGAAAAAAAATTCCAGGATCATGTTGCCTCGGTGGTCCATTTTGCCCCATTCTCCCCTAGATATATATGTATATATACAAAAGGAATTACTGGGAGAACTGCTGTTATCCACTGACGCCTGCCACAACTACATTTCTGTCTATTCACCTCAAAATGTTGAAATGTTGGGTTTTCAAGTAGAAAACCCCAGTATTCGATCAGACACCTCTCACATTTATCACAATATTTTCGAATTAAATATATTTCCTGATTTTTCTTTTATCATGAGCTCACAATCAATTGTTCTATGGATCGATTACAATGCCGCATAGGCTCCCTGCATCATGTAATTATTGTAGCCAAACAAATACAGCTACTGAGCATGCGTTAAAATCATTTTAATAAAATATTCCATTTATTTCCTTTTTTTTTTTCTATTTATTCCCTTTTATACTAGAAAAATTTTCACTTTCCCCTAACATTCCTTTTTTCTTTCCCCCTTATTCTAAAAACTGTAAAGTGCCGACAAACTTTCGGAAAAAATCGATAATACGTGGGGGAAGAGAGTGAAAAAAAAGCCGTTGAATATTCCGAAGGTCCATGAATGCCTGCGAAACTCTGGAAATTCTTTGAAATAGCAATAAATTATTTTAAGTAAATATTAAACAACGAGCTTAAGCAAAGTGCTCTACTTTTCCCCCAAGGAACGTGCGATATTCAAATTTAATAGCTGATTTCTGCCGTATCAACTGTTGATTCTCATTCAGATTTTAGCCATTAGATCCAACGAACGCATTATTCATCAAGTGTAAAGATGGATTAGTTTCATAAAAAACAGGTGAATAATAGTATTGTTGATACTTTAGCAATATGCTTCCAAATGGAAGTGATACAACTTTTTTCAAACCATCATCAAAATATCAAATTTTGAAGAAATTCATTAAAATGCCAATAACTCGAGAACTAATCATGCAAATAAGCTCAAAATTTACAGGCATTTAACTGATACAACTCTCGAGATAATATATGAGTATAAATAACACCAGTTGAATAGTTTCCAGAAATTCCATTAAAAACTGATTTTCGAAAAATGGACATATCTCAAAAAGTTCCGATCGGATTCTCTTCAAATAACGCTTAAAAAATAGAGTTCGTCGAGAGTAAGTTTTCCACAAAATATGAAATTTTTCTATAAAACCGTTTTGCTGTAATTGAGACTTTTATGCACACACAGGCATACACTCACACACAGACATGCCCTAAAAATATCATTTTCTCTCTATTTAGATCATTTTGAGTATCTTCTATTAGAAAAATTGCAATCGAAAATTCTGATGATTAAATAGCTTGCATTCGGGAGCAAAAAGAAGGGAAATGGAGAAAATCAGGTTCAGCACAAGAAATAATCCTCCACATGATTCCCTGTATGTGGAAGGAGAAGTGGAAGGGAAAATTAAATAATGTGGGATCTCAAACAATGGAATTAAATGTCCATTGTCCGCTCTAAATGTCTTTCATTGTTGTATTCAATACGATTGGGGATCAGTGATGTTTAATAGAGATCAAATCCATTCACGAGTCTGTCAATCTTGAACAGATCAATAATAAACGGAACTCTAAGTTTTTATGATGATTATGATTTTTCCTTCTGGAAATTAATGTTTGTGATGTTAATTCATGAGAATTAGTCCTCAGTAATTGCTGGGGCACTTCGGTGGAGCAGAACAAATGAAAAATCGTTGGCAACACGCAGCCGGAAATATAGTATTCGAAAATTAGCGGGAATTAAATGAATACTTTAAATAAAATTGTCTTATGTCACGCAAAATTTTTTTAAATTCCTCTTCTTGTTGACTAGTAAAAGGCGCGTCGATGAAAAAATTTGAAAAAATTCAGGAATAATGGAAACATGCTGAAAAATCTTCTCAATTTTTTTCAGATTTTTTTGGCGAGTTCTTCTCTCCAAAAAAAAATTTTGAGGGAATTTTTAATTAAATTATGTTCATGTAAATAAATGGGAAGTGGAAAATGGCCGCAATTTTGGTTAGTAAGTTCATGACAAGAGCATAGGGCATGAAACAGAATGTTTGGACATAGTTCTGATGCTCCTGCTATGAAAATTCAACGGAAAACACGAAGTTCTAGGAATACCACATAATTGTAAAAGCCATTTGCATAGTATTGCGCGTGGCAGAGGAATTCTAAGATTCATGTGAAAATCACGTGCTAAATGTACCTAATGAACTTCAACCCCAAGAAACTATTCTTAATTGCTCAGGGATTTTCTTTATACTCAAGTGATACGAGAGAATTTCAATTACATAATAAACATTTTTATTATGGCACGAGGATGAACTCGGAATTTAAATGAAAATAGGGAAAAATTGAGGCAAGATGGTCTTCAGTGGTAAAATGATGTAACATTTTTTTTTTAATGCAAAACTTTTCCAGAAAATCTGCAAAAAATTGAGAAGGTGCTGCAACATGTTGACATGGTTCTTGAATTTTTTCAAATTTTTTCGTGGAGTCCTTCACTCTTAAAAAAAATATAAGACTGAAAATAGCAGAAATCTGACCATTTTTAGTTCTTTTTTCTAAACAAATAAATTATTTAAAAAAAAAATGAAAAATATGCAAATGTAAGAAATTAAAAACACTCCAATTTTTCAAATATTTTTATTGTAATAATTTATTTATTAAAAAAAATTGTTAGATGTGCTCCAATTTTAATGTTATAAAAAATCCAAATTAATTTTCTCCTGCAGGTCCATTTTGCCCCCATCTCCCTCAACTTAATTCCAACTCTGATTTCCATCCATCAAAAATTCCGTTTGCTCTCATATTCCCTCAAAACTCTTAGTAAATAAAAATGCGAAACGTGTGTAAAGAAAAGGGCGAGGTACCAAATTGAACGAATTTTCGTGCTACACGCAATGCGAGAAAAAACTGCACGAAATCTCACGTGTCTGAGATGAGATTAAAAAAGAAAAAGGAAAAAAAGCATACCCCATGGTTAACCTCGACACGCAATCAACTATGCACACATGTATGAGAGCCCGTTTAATTTTTTTTTCTCTCCCTTTTCTCTCATTCGAGAATAAAAGCGGAGGGATTTCCCAGGGGTTTAATGAAGAGTGTGATAGACGTATATTTTTATTATTTTCCCACTATCGTCTCTCTTTATTTCCGTTGGATTAATGGCACAAAAAATGGAGGGAAAGAGAGATAGAAAGAGGATAGTAGTTCAGAGAAATGCAAAAAAAAATCCAAAAAAAGATGATGGAAATATGTAAAAAGTCTTCGAAGCGGATTTTATCTCAGTTTTTCAGAAAAACATTTTTTCCAAGGGTTTTAAGATTAATAATTTTCTTTTATTCAAGAAGATTAATACTGCACAGAGGGCTTTGTGTTAGGGGCTTTGTATTAAGATAAGCGGACGATTTCAGGCCTTGACAGCTTTACAATTTCGGTCTCACTCGTCAGTTCCACTCCCGTTTCTCATTATCATTAAAGAAAATACATAATTAATGAGTTTTTCCTCGGTTTCCATTTTCTTTCAAAGGGAGAATGTTCTAATGGAGGATTTATCTCATTTAGTGAAGCTCTTGAAACGAATTGGAGAAAGAAAAACTCATGGATCTTCAGAGGATTCATAGAATTGAATTCTACGTTTTATTAAAAAGTCGTGACATTTCCGATGAAGATACTGCTCTCAAATAAATTTACTATGTTGCAAGTGAATATTTTCCATTTTTCTCAATCAAAAGAATCTTATCGTCAACTAATTTCTCGTTCAATTTCATAAAATATTAATTTGCAGGAAGAATACCTACATTTCTGTTAGACTTTCTCAAATTATTTCTGAAGAACGACGAGAAAGCTAAAAAAAAATTAGCATGATGTTTCTTCTGTTCATTCAATTTTTTTCTTCCAAAGAATTAATTGATTGAATACAATACTCGATAATGCAGATGAAAACTAATCTACTAATGTAAAGTAAAATTCTCCTTCTATAGAAAATTTTGCAATTGCTCAGAAGAAAATCTCTTCATAATTGGAAACTTCAGATTTTATCGTTTCTTCTCTGCGACTCATACATCATAAAATTATATAGAGAAAACACTTAATCTCTACCAGAGATCACAAATTCTTAAATTTTGTAATTAAAAATCTTCGTTTTATCACAATACCATATATTTGCAATAAATAAATTTTAAAAAATCAGTGCCATAATATGCCCCAAAGTTTGCATGATATTGAACTCATTTTCAGCTCATTAGATTATACTTCATAGTTGATCCCTTCAAATCAATTTTCTTCATTAAAGAAAATGATTACATGAAATCGAATTTTCAAGACTTATCTTCGACAGGTGTTTTTTTCTCAGTTTAGAAGAATTTATAGAAACTCCTTTTCCTGTTACGATTTAAAGTTACTTATGAAAATAATAATCGGCTTATGCAAAATTACCTTTTCCACTTTTTTCCTGGAAAAAGGGAAATTTATCTGAATATAAAAGCGTCTGAATTCGTTTTCACCTCGGCTACGAGAGAAAATAAGATTTCGAGAAAAGAAGCCACTGCTAACTGGCGCAAGAAACTGTCCGAGTTTTATTTGAATTTAGAGAGAGAGAGAGAGAGAGAGAGAGAGAAAAAGAGTAAAAGAGAGATAGAAGTCAAGGGTTATTTCTTTTACTTACAAGTCTCCTTGCTGGAATATCCGGGCCATTATTTCCCGTGGGTATATGATCAAGTCCATAAATGATTTCGTCTGTTACAACCATTTTTCAATTCTCCACAATTTATCTTATTTCTCACACGAAAATAATCTCGGCCAACAGATAGTGAAAAAAAAAAAAGAGAAATTGATACAATGTGGTATTCTTAACTCCCAAGTGTACTTCCCTTTTCCTCCTATTTGCGAAGAGATTTCTGTTGAATTTGAAAAAAAAAAGAAGGAAAGAGATAAAAAAAAGAACAGTGATTGTAAAAAGATCTCCCAAATATTTGATGAAAGAATCAAAGCAAAAACCGATGAGAATTCATGTCTCTCTCATAAATATCAAATATTTTATTTCAAAAAAAAATTATTAATCAATTTTTACTTGATTTCATCTATCCATCGAGAAATTCTATCTGTCAATGGTTATTTGTGAAAGTTAGTTTCTAGCAGGTCACGTAAGAGACATAATACTAGCTCATTCAACTTCTAATTATCTTCAGAAACTTCTTTCTTCGTCTCTTTTCGACAGATGACAAAACTAATTAAATTTACTCAAGAAAAATATCATTAGAAGTGACTTGAAAAAGGAAAAAATCCCGAAAATTGACTTGAAAGAAGAGAAAAATCATTCAAATTGATTCGATAAAACAAAAACCATTAAAATTGACTCGAAAAAGGAAAAAAATAATTAAAATTGACTTGAAAAAGGGAAAAATCATCAAAATTGACTCGAAAAAGGGAAAAATCCCTAAAATTGACTCGAAAAAAAAACTTACTAAAATTGACTTAGAAGAAGAAAAAAATCATTGAAATTGACTCGAAAAAAGAAAAAAATCATTAAAATTGACTGGAAAAAGGAAAAAATAATTAAAATTCACTCGAAAAAAGAAAAGAAAAATTAAAATTGACTCGAAAAAAGGAAAAAATCATCATAATTGACTCGAAAAAAGAAAAAAATCATTAAAATTGACTCGGAAAAAGAAAAAAATCATGAAAACTGACTTGAAGAAGAAAGAAAAGTCATTAAAATTGATTCGAAAGAAGAAAAAAATCCCTAAAATTGACTCGAAAATGTAAAAAATCCTTAATATTGAATGAAGGAAAAAAAAAAATTAAAATCGACTCGAAAAAGGAAAAAATAATTAAAATTGATTCAAAAAAGAGCAAAATCCCTAAAATTCAAGCAAAAAATATTATTCCAATTTTTCCTAAATTTTACATGAGAATTAATGGAAAACCAAGAAATTCTCTCTAAATTCTAATGAGAATAGTTGGAAATTGCCAAACTTCTCAAATGTCTCAGTTTTCCCCCCTGGAACGCCAAACTACTTCTGTAAATATTAAACCCAATTATGATTTCCCCGAAACCATTTACGAATTCACTCATCAAAACATTGATAATTATTAATGTTTCATCAGCCTAAAAGCCCTCATTCCCCTCCCCCCTTCCAGCAATTAAATTCCCATCAGATGAATGAATAAAAAAGCCACGTGTTAGCATCAAAATAAAGTGCCGTTATAAATCACTCCACTAGAAAAAATAAACAATTGAACCATTAAAAAAAAAAAAAAAAAAAAAAAAAGAAAAAATAAACAACCACTTGTTTTTCTCCGCACAAAATCATATATTTCTACTTCTCTATGAATTCTCAATGGTTTGAAACTTTTCACTCTCTCTCACATCAATAAACTCAATTTGATAAACACAAATAAATAAATAAATAATAAATGAAGTATATAAATGCACCTGTCACTGTCTCGCTCAAGTGGCTATTGATTCTCACGTTTTCTCCTTAATTTTACTACTATTATTTTTATTATTATTATTATTATTCTGTTGAATTTTCCTTTAATTACAGGGAATTCAGCAAAATTGCCCAATTCCTCAATTAGAGCAAAAAAAAATGAAATTTTTTCTAATGCACAAAATTAATAATGATTTAATTTGAATTTCAGGGGATTTGGAATGGATGCTGGATCCTTTCTTTATTAGTCACGCGTGCGATTAAAAGCACAGGTAAATGCACACAGTACAGTGTTGGATGGAAAACCGGCTGTGTGCTAGTTGTTCTGGCAAAATGCGTCTAGTTGAGACCGGTACTCGTTGTTATTCGGGTGATATCGTGCTTTTTCGGAAGCCGAGGAATATGATGTGCAGGGAGAGAAAAAGAGAGAGAGGGAGAGTGGAGTACTAGGACGTGCGCGCTAAGACTAAAAAGAAATGGGAGGAGGGGGAGGAAAGGGGGGGGGGGGTTAAATGGGTTGAATGTGGTCCAGGATCCACTCTATCAGTGTGACCCCCAATGTTTTGATTCCGTTCTGTTTTGTTTATTCTTCTTCTGTTTCAGATGGAAATTCGGAGGGGGGGGGGAGGGGAGGGAAATCATTCCGGATGTGTTCAATTAAATGCGTTCGTTATTCCGCGAGATTCATCTTTTTTTGCGGTTTTTTTGCTTTTTTTTTAGCTCTGGATTGAATCCTTGTGGCAAAATATAGAGGGAATAACGGCTGCGCTTCTCACTCAAGCGGAATTAATTGTGGAGGCTTCACAATGTAATTACTGATTAAATGCATCTCGTTCGTTTAAATCTCATTTAATTATTCTTTTTATTCAAGTATTCCTGCTCGTTTCACAAACAGAATTTTACGCTAATGTTATTAATACTGGCAGTTTAATTAATGAGATCGTAATGGGTTAATTAACGTTTTTGGTTATAAACTTTAGATATTATATGTATATGATATCTATATGATGTATATGTACATTAAGCGCCTTCAATTGCCGGAATTTTTTGAATATTTTGATAATTATTGTGTTTCAAAATATTTTTATTAATTGATTTATTGAAATGCTCGGGTAAAGTGTAATATCAGAGAGTAAAATGTATAGGAGAGGGGAGGGGGGGGGGCATCACTTAACACTTCTTGCTTTTTTAATGATTAATTCAAACACAATACAATAGTTAATCATTAATATTTTTTATCTCGAATCAATACTTTGGATATTTAACGTTCATAATACACTTTTTTAATTGAAAAAAAATGATAAATCACAATTATATTATCAATTTTAAAAGAATTCATTGTTTTAATTAATTAATTAAATTAATTCATTTTTTAAATGTAGGGGAGACTGAGACAAAATGACCCTCTACATCAAAATCATTCAGAAATTTTTTTTAGGAGTTAAGAACTCGGTGAATAAATCTGAAAAAATTTGAGAAGATGCTCCAATATGTCTCCATTGTTGGTGAATTTTTTCAGATTTTTAATAGGATCCGCGGCTCTTTAAAAAAATCTCGAATCATTTTATCTCACAGGTCCATTTTGCCCCAGTCTCCCTTATACGTTCTTGAAAATATGTATAAATATATAGATATATATAGACATATTTTTCTTCAAGAGAGGCTTCAAATGAAGACCTCAGTGGTCAATAAAAAAAAATAAAAAAATAAATTCATTGATGCTGTTAATTTGTTTATTAACATAAAATTAACCGGAAATTTGAATACGAATAATCCTATCAGCATGTCTATATGCCAATCTTGATTAAGTGCACAGGTATGCGTCTGCGTGGGGGGCAAACCACCGCGGTTAATAAATCCAACAGTGGAAGGTTAAGGTCACGGGCTCGACAATGGCTATGGTTAAACAATTTACAAGCTAAGATTCATCCCTTTTCTCTCGCTATATCTTCTTTTGAATAAAGAATACAATGAATTTTGCATGCATCAAGAAAGGCTTCACGCTCGAATTAACAGCAGTTGAAATAACGATACCGAAGAAAAACGAGAAGAATAAAGAACAAAAGCTAATTGGCTTTAAAAGTTAATATCGAGCCCAATTTTTTTTATCAAGAAGAAAAAAATAAGAAAATCTCATATTTTTCCCTTAATTAAAGTAAAACATTCTCGATCTCATAAAAAAAAAAAAGTCATTTTTTTTTTTCTGTAAAACTAAAAAAATTCGTTAACATAAATTCAGCGAAATAGAAATAGAATTTTCCTGTGCAAACACACGAAATGAATTTTCATTATCGTTTTGCCTATGGCTATGTACATATCGTGCATATTAATACAAAAGGAGAAGCAAAAAAAAAAAAATTACACGATTTCACGTGATTGGAGTTTTTCTTCCGTTTCAGTAAAAAACGTATTAATTGAAAAAGTTTCTCTCATCATACGGTACTGGAAAAAAATAAACATTAGAAACAGTACAATTTCCGCTTCACTTTTTTTAACAGAAGAAAGGAGAATTTAAAGTGAAATGAAAGAAAAATTACTGGAATATTGTGCTTCGTCGAGAGTTGAATGCAAACAAGTTTACTCATGGTCTTTGTCTTTTTTTTCCTTCTTTTTAGCATTATGGTGTGAATAAATAGTGAGTAAAGGGGAGGGGGGGTCCCCTGGGAGGGGGGAGGGGTGAATGAACATGTGCATGATTAACTCATGCACAGAAGTGGTCTATTCCGAAAGAATTTTCCCTACAACATTATCCCCCCCCCCCTTCTTCCCCATTCTTATGCTCTTTTCCAGGAGAAAAGGGGCGAAAGGGGGAGGCTGCAAGAAAGGGCTGAAAAAAGAGGAGGGAGTACAGTGTAAGGCGACATCGAACCGCGTCAACTGGTCGCGCATATACCCAGCAGCCAGTTCAACCAATCCCTGTGCAGGGATTTGGATGACGTCACGTCTGACCTAGTGCACGAGCTCGACTACTTTCTGGAGGCCCTCTTTCTCTCTCTCTCTCTCTCTCTTACTCTTTCCTCGTCGTTTCTGTGTGTGTACAAAATTCCGAATGGGGATTCAGTGGGCATTGGAATGCCAATCACGTTGGACCACTCCACTGTATCCAAGAAAGTCTTCCACACAAATGTTTCCCTCAGGTCTATGGAAATGCAAGACCCTTCGAGATGGAACCGACCCTTTTTTTTTTTTCTCAATAAATAATTTTCAGTTTTTATTGAAAATTTTGTTTGCACAGTGCTGATGAAATTCGTGATATTTTTTTTGATTCATGGGGGAAGATCCAGGAATTTTTTTCCACGTGAAGGGCTCTGCGAAAAAATGTAAAAAAAATTGGGAAAATACTCCAGTATGTCTATATTTCTGTGTAATTTTTTCGAATTTTTTTATAAACTCCTTCACACCAAAAAAAATCGTAAAATATACAAATTTTAAATTTTTTTAAAATTTCAATTTTTCATTTTTTTTTTGGGTTTCAAGGACTTTATAACAAAAAAATCCTCCATTATTTTTTACTTGTAGGTCCATTTTGCCCCTGTTTCCCCCATTTGATTCCCGAAAGAGCTTGCAAAATTGGGATGAAAGCTCCCTAATGTTCTTGAGTGCTCTTTAGTAATTCGTTTGACCTGTCTTCATATTTCAAGAGATTACAAATTGTCATCTTAGAAACAAAGAGGCGTAAGTGTTATACCTATACATATATCACTTACGCCCCTGTACATCTAAGTCAACGAAGTATTTCTAAAATATTAGGAATTTATAACTACTGCCATCTTCAGGCGAATGAGAAAAGGCAAGAGCTTGCGAGCTTTTTGTTGGAAAAAAGAGGCAAGTGCTGATAAAAGAGGGTTTTTGTGATAAAAAGAGTCGTGCAATCTTTTTTACCGACTGCAGAACTTTTCCGGAAGGAAATACAGAGAATTATCGATTATTTTACCTACTGGCGTCTGACTAGTATAATTTTGTTCTACTGAAGTACATACCATCGGCTGTAAAGTCTCTTATCAGTTATCATATATTAAAAATAAATAAATTCTCAATAAAATACGAAAGTTGATGGCTTGAAGTAAATTTTTCTCCAGTTCAAATGGAAATTAATTTTTTTTTTTATTTTTTTCTGCCATTGTTGAGCATTATCTTGACCCTGATGCATTGAATGAAGGAGAAATGCGATAAAGTAAATGGAGGAGAACTGCAGATATCGATTCGTTGGGTAGAAAACTCGTTAAGAACAACGATAAATAGAGAAAGAGAGAGAGAGAGAGAGAGAGAAAAAAAAAAAGAATAATAGCGTTTGGTTTGAAGGAGGTAACCATTCGTATACATATAGAAATGAAAGCCCCGTGAGGTTTGAATTGCAAAATCTGTTTGAGAAAACGAATGAAGATGAGTTTCACTGGTGTTTGTATACCGTTTTCCTCTCAAGTTCACTCATTTCCTGAGGATTTGAAGACTCTTCTACTCTTCTACTTCATCAATTTCTCCAGTTCCCCCCCAGGTAAAAAAAAAATCGTCGAGAAAAGATTTTTTGAAGGTCTTTAAAAGTTCTTCTCTCGACGTCGCCCAAATGGGACAGATTTCGACATTCAGGAGACTTTTTTTCTACTTATATTTCGTGATAAAGTCGACACGATTTTTTGTCGAGTCATTTTTTTAACTTTTACGTGTCGAAAGCGACGTGTTTCTTTGTCGACGAAAAATCTTTTTGAACTCATATTTGTCGAGAAATGCTAAATCGATTTTTTGTCGAGCCATTTGTTTAACTTTTACGTGTCGAAAGCGACGCGTTTCTTTGTCGAGCTATTCTTTTAACTTTCACGTGTCAAAAGCGACGCATTTCTTTATCGATGAAAAATCTTTTTGAACTCATATTTGTCGAGAAATGCTCAATCGATTTTTTGTCGAGTAATTTTTCTAACTTTTACGTTTTGAAAGCGACGCGTTTCTTTGTTGACGAAAAATATTTTTAAACTCATGTTTGTCGAGAAATGCTAGATCGATTTTTTGTCGAGCCATTTCTTTAACTTTTACGTGTCAAAAGTGACGCATTTCTTTGTCGACGAAAAATCTTTTTACACTCATATTTGTCGAGAAATGCTAAGTCGATTTTTTGTCGAGCCATTTTTTTTAACTTTTTCGTCACTTTCGACAAAGCGACGCGTTCCTTCGTCGACGAAAAATCCCTTTAAACTCATCTTTGTTGAGAAATGCTAGATCGATATTTTGTCGAGTAATTTTTCCAACTTTTACGTGTCGAAAACAACGCGTTTCTGTGTCGATGAAAAATCTTTTTAAACTCATATTTGTCGAGAAATGCTAAATCGATTTTTTGTCGAGCCATTCTTTTAACTTTTACGTGTCGAAAGCGACGAGTTTCTTTGTCGACGAAAAATCTTCCTAAACTCATATTTGTCGAGAAATGCTAGATCGATTTTTTGTCGAGCCATTTCTTTAACTTTTACGTGTCAAAAGTGACGCATTTCTTTGTCGACGAAAAATCTTTTTACACTCATATTTGTCGAGGAATGCTAAGTCGATTTTTTGTCGAGCCATTTTTTTAACTTTTGCGTCGCTTTCGACAAAGCGACACGTTTCTTCGTCGACGAAAAATCTCTTTAAACTCATATTTTTCGAGAAATGCTAGATCGATATTTTGTCGAGTAATTTTTCCAACTTTTACGTGTCGAAAACAACGCGTTTCTTTGTCGATGAAAAATCTTTTTAAACTCATATTTGTCGAGAAATGCTGAATCGATTTTTTGTCGAGTAATTTTTCTAACTTTTACGTGTCGAAAACGACGCGTTTCTTTGTCGACGAAGAATCTTTCTAAGCTCATATTTGTCGAGAAACGCTGAATCGATTTTTTGTCGAGCAAACATTTAATCACAATTTTATCTATTCGACAATTTCGAATTGGATTCGTAGCTCTTAGAGGAAAACTGACGTTTTTTTGTCGACGAAATATTTCTCTCAATCTTATTTTTTAATATTACAAGGAGATCGTCGCTGCATGATAAATAAGAAGTGTGGTGACATCGATACTTTACCTTCAAGTGAAATCAAAGATCATTGTTAGGGAAATACTTCGCTTCTTTGCTGCAACTTAAACACAACCATTTTCTTCAGAAAATGGGACTTTTTTTTTTGATGAGGTGTGACATTGAATTAATATTCTTTCCATTGCTTTTTTTATTTGAAAAATGTGATAATTCATTTTGTATGAAGATTAAATAAATGAAATTATAAATATAACAATCAGAGGTATTATAATATAACGAAATCAAGTAAAGTTTGTATGTGTTTTTCCTCTCATTTTTATAGAGATAATGGTTTAATGGCATACATGTTAGCCGTTCCCGGAGTCATCATTTTCAAATGAACCCCTTTCAATTCGGATATTGTGATAACAATTAAATCTTGCTCAACAGGTTCTAATTGATGAATGAATGATAATGTAGTTGGAGGATTGGATGTAGAAAAAACATGCCTTTTATGGTATTTTTTGATGATAACCAACGTTTCTGAATCATCAATGCAGTTTTCACAAAAACTATTTTTACATGTACAATTAGAAACGCGCAAAAAATTTAGAATGAAGCCAATGGATTCTTCATCATCGTAGGTAAATAGTACGCAGCTAGAATCAGTCCTAGTCCTCCTTGTGTAAGATTGTGACGAATAAAATATACCGTGTTTCATAAGGCAATGGAAGCTGTAGACTGAACGTTGATTGTAACCAAAACGTCTTAGAATCAGTTGGATATCAAGAGGAACAAGCACGAATTTCTTTGCCACACCGATGATAGCAATACCGTGGTGTATATATTGTAATTTAGAACGATGCGTGCTTTTCTTTTCAATTCTATTCCATAAAACTTCACATTCACTCCCTCTTCGAATGTATTTTTCTTTTAATCCCTCTAATGTCAAGTATACTGATACGCCCTTACAGATTTGTAGCTGAGCATCACGTGTAGCATGGACAAGCCGTTTCAGTATACCATTGGCGTTTTCAAATGGAAAACAGGTGAATACCCATAGCGGTCCATAATCTTCGACTAGTTCACTCATATGCAAGAGTGAATGAATATTGCAGCTCATGAATTCCATGCCATACAAACGTCCGAAATCACTCACATATTTGTGAAGAAGGCGCCGCGCATCATTGATATTATTTACTGACACACTTCTTTGGTACAACAAATAAATTCCATGAACAAGCAATTGATGATGGTGGAAATATTCTTCACTCATAATGCCATTCAATACTATAATTGAATAGATCAATAACCACGTTATGAGTTCCGATGCTTTCCAATAAGCGAAATCATCAATTTTCCGAGGCAACCTTGGTATTGATGATGGAGGAGTTATGGAACATGTGCGATTGCGAATAGTATTGAAATTATTATAAATGGATGCTAGATGATCTTTGTAATCAGGATGGAGCCATATCTTGAACAGTAGCTTGGTAATTCCCGTCAGTAAATGCATGGGATCAATCACATTATTACGGATACAATCCGGTAAAATAAATGTCATGAGAGTTGGACCTTTGACACCATAGACCGAACATTTGTTATCGACTGCTCTCTCTGCGAATCCCTCAGTTTCAACTGTTGTTCGTAGTGGTAAATTGTCAATCTGTTGATACGAACGTCTTCTGTCCATAGCTACTGTTTCGATTTTACACTTATGGCAACCATATTTTGCATTATACTGCTTCATATTTAGAAATAAAGCTTTGGCAGGTAAATCACATGTACAACATAAAGTGATTGCTTTAATATTGACATACCGATCCAAATCTTGAACATACAAAGGAATCCCTTCTCTCAATTGTTGTAACTGGTCCGCGAGGGGCTCCACGAATAAATTTGCTACTGGTTTTGTAGGTCCAAACCAAAGACCAGTCAAGAGCATGTTACAAGTTTTTTTCCTATCTTCAGGAGGTAATTCATTGATCATTAAATATTGTGGCCATATGGAGAATTTTGATGATTTATACAATGGAACTCCATCTGAATTCCAAGTAAATGATATATTTGATTGCATCCTCAAATCGATCGATTCCTCATCAGTACAAAAACTTTGATAAACATTGCCGTCGTAAATATCTTCAAAATTGTTGTCATTCTCTTTTTGTCTATTAAAACGATATTGTAAACTGTCATAAAATGTAGGGCGCTTGAAGAGTTCTTGCAATTGGGAATCAGGAGGAATGGAAATAAAATAAGTTGTACTTTTAGGATCAGGACAATCCGCACATAATTCATCAGCATTATTCAACTCAATAAAACAATTTGAACAATAAAAGTGTCTTTGAATTTTGATTTCGAAATTCCCTAGCCATTTCCGAAAAAAGTACAAGGATTTGGGACACTTATTAGGCACCGGGCAATGTGATTCAATGGTTTCTAATAAGTCAGATAAATGTGAGTCAGATTGATTGTGGCGAACGTATAATTTCAGTATGGTCGTTAAACTTTCACCAACTGTTAATCTAGCGCCAGGATAAAGGGGTTCATTAAGTGAATCAACATCATCATCATCTCCACCACCACCACCACCATCGTCATCATCATCACCATTGTTCATGTTATCATTGTTCAGAGCTTCATCTTCACTATCAAATTCATTTCCAAAATCATCAAGATAACCTCCCTCAGAGAGCGCATCCGAATATTGGGAAGAATTATCATCATCTGTGCTATCATAACCTCCATTGGAGTCAAGATCAGCTTCTTGATTTTGTGCTTCTTGCTCCAGCGCATCTTCATCGTTTGATTCGTCATCACTTGCTGATCAAGAAATGTGAAAATGAGATGAAGGCAATTCTATAGTAATTTATATGACGAAGTCATGTATGAGCGATATTTATACCTTCTGTATGATTTCTGAATGTTTCTATTTCACCATGCAGTAGAATATCTCTTTCATCATCCGATTCCCAATTCAATCTTTGTCGCTTACTCTCAGCTCTATGACGATAGATAGAGCTTCGTGATAAACTCTTGTAAGAGTATTGCTTCACGAACATGATTGATAAAGATACAGTTTGTTGATGACTCTCCTCTGAATATTTGTAACGTTTGAGTATTAATCTGCAAGTATGAAAATTGATAAAATAAAAAAGACTGAGGAAAGGGCTCAGACGAAACGAATTTCCCTATTTGAAAATGTGGTAATATGCAAATAATAACGATATCTCATTCAGGAACAAGCCTCAGTCTACCATTAACCACTGTTGGAAAAACATACCTCAGAAGTCCTCCGTGAAATCGGTATTCTTGCTTTGAGGGATTTTTAGTAATTAGGGGAGAGTAGGATAAAATTGACCTTAGAATGAAGTGGTGGGAGCTAGATCTTTCTTGATGATTCCATTGAAAAGCTGAGGAAATTCTAGGCCAAATATAAGTATCAGAATTACTATTTTTTAATTTTTTGACAATCTGTTTTTTTTCGGGCATTTTCGAGGCATAAAAGCGTTTCGATTTTTTGAAAAGTTCTTTTTTTTCGAATATCTCGGGTTATATTGGTCGTAGTGACCTAGGGTTAGCCCTGAATGGAAGGTGAGATCATTTTCTATCGATTTATGTGGTATTTTTTTTTTTTATCGACTTTTGATATTTTTAAATACCATTTTATAAAAATCAGTTTTTGTCCAAAAAATACTTCAAAACTTGATCATTTTTTTTTCAATACCTGAATCGATAGTAAATGATTCCACCTTTCATTTATGATCTAGCCCAAGGCGCTAGAACTGTTCGGGAATAAAAAAGGAATTTTCTAAAAAAATAACTAATTTTTCAAAAATAAAAAAATAATAATCCTGGCACTTGTTTTCCGCCTGAAATGTCCAATGGAATTACTTCAAAAATTCTATCTCCCTTATTTTCATTAATTTGGAGCATTTGTGATGGTTTTATTCTGCAAAATGCTCTAAATTAAGGTATTACTATCACGGAGGCACTTGAAATACGGTTTTTTCTGAAATTTTGTAGAGATATTCTACACATTGAATCTAACAACTTTCTGTAATGACAAAATTTTTGACGTCTGTGATTGGAGATAATCAATTTTGAAATTTTTTTTCAATTGTCTGGAACCTTTATGATGTTTCTTTGAAAAAATGAGATCATATTTAAGAATTTCTAGAATTTTTTGACAGTAGAATTAAGTATTCCTGATGTCTAATTGAAGAGAAAAAAAAATAATTAATAAAAATCAGAACGGGTCCGCCTGGGAGAAATCACCGATTACAACGCGGCAACGCCGCACTGACGTATGCTTGTATAATCTCGCACGAAATTCAAATGTAGAGACTTTTCCAATCGAAACGGCGTGAACAACGTTGCCACGTCTCTGCCACTGGGTATCTCATATTAATATGCCTGCATACGTATACGCTGAGTATGAATGTTGCAGGCAGGAACGGACCAAAAATTCAAAAAATGTTACTTTAAAAAAAAATTATAAAATTCCCAGATATCATTTTTTTTATTTAATTATTCTTCAATATAGAAGTAGAAACTAAATAAAGGCTGAATAATAGCATAAAGTGCAAAATTTTTATCTCTTTCGGTAGTTTCAAATAATTTTTTCTAAACCCCCCTTGCACCCACTCTTAGCGGGGATATGAGCGATAGTAATAACGTAATAATGAAAATGATGGAGATAGATTCTTCCAAGCAATTTCATTGGAAAGCGATCTTGAATTTCCAGTGTTTTATTTTTTGTAAATTGATGCAGAGGGCGATTGAGTAGTTTGCATTGTGGTGACATTGCTGAGTTCGGAATAACCCCAAATTCCAAACGTCGTTTTGATTCGTTGTTGCTACAGTACTTGGTACAACAATACGTTTTGATTTGTATAAAGTAAAAAAGTCATAAGTGACAAAGTTAATATAAAAAAATGGGAATTGACGGAGTACCTGAATTAAAACGTCTTTCTTTGGTCTCAAAAATATGTGCAGAATTGGAAAATCATTTGAGTCAAATTGCTGATCACAAAGTGTTAGCCCAATTTATAATTCATTTATCAAAACGGCATACAAGGTTTGATAGTTCCAAAAAGGCATTAATGGAGAATGGTGGAGATGGATTTTTAGACTCTTTTATCTCGAATATTTTATGGATAATTCAGAGTATGAAAACTCTCAAATTACCACAGGAACAGATTAACAGTAAACAAAATGAATTATCAAATAAATTTCCAGGACTGGCTACGCCAAATGCAAAACCCAAGGTTGTCAGTGAGGATGAGGATGTTGTAGAAAATGCAATGGCATCATCATCATATTTAAGTATGAAAGATGCTGATCAAGATTCTGGATGTGATTTAAATCCAATATTGGCTATTAGTAAAGCAGAAGAATATGAAAAACATCTCAAAAATCCAGATCGACCGAGATTACTTTTAGAACTCGAGAAAAATTCAGATGAAGATGAAACTTATGCTCGTCCACGTGTTCAACGTTTGTCATCACCAGAAAAATGAGAAATGAAACTAATGTTGGCTGCATCCTGTATTGATAGGAGTGAATTATCTGAATTTGATGTGGGGGCTGGAGTATTACCACGTGAACATGATGAAGACGAAGATGTAGAGATTGAATTAGTTGAAGAAGAAGCGCCAGCCCTACATGGTCATAGAAGAGCACTTGGTGACCTTAGTCCAGTTAGAATTGTTAAAAATCCTGATGGTTCACTGGCTCAAGCCGTCATGATGCAGAGTGCTTTGGCAAAAGAGAGGAGAGAACAAAACATGCTACAGCGTGAACATGAAATGAATTCTGTACCATTTGGACTGAATAAAAATTGGGTGGATACTTTACCAGATACTGAGACTCGTCAATTAGCATCAAATATGCGTGGTATTGGTCTACAGACTCAGGATGTACCCGAATGGAAGAAACACGCTATTAGAGGAAAGAATTGTTGAAAAAATCCATTGGAAAGTTGAGGAAATTCCATACCGAAAACAAGTGCCAGAATGATTTATTTTTTATCATTCGAAATTTTTATTTTTTGGCACTTTTGAGGGGTGAAACCTTTTTTTTTCAGAAAAATTCAGTTTCTTGGCAATATCTCCGGTCCTATTGGTCTTAGCAACCTAGACTTGACCTTAAATGAAAAGTGAGATCTTTTTCTATCAATTCATGTGGTTAACAAAAGAAATTTATAATTTTTTAATATATTTAGTCCTAGACTGGTCACCCCACGCGACCTAACGACTCTGGTCAAGTGACGAGGGATTTGCAACCGTATTATTTTGACTGTAAATTATCCGCTCACCGAATAATTTCATTTAGCATTGGAAAAATTTGACCAGCTCCTAGAATTTGTTCAATTTCTCTTCCAAATTTGCAGGATACGTAATTTAAAAAATTGAATAATTTCGTAAATACTTCAACGATAAAAGTCAAATTTTTTCAGAATTTTCAACTCAATCAATTCATTATAAAATAATTAACACAGTGAAACGCAGTGCCACGTTGATAGGGTGACCAGTCTAGAGCTAGAGGCCATTGCATGAATATCATTCTTCCTTCAAGAAATACTAAAAAATTGATATTTCTTCATAACCCACATAAATCGATAGAAAATGATCTCACCTTCCATTTACGACTGACCCCAGGTCGCCAGGACCAATAAAACCGGGGATATTCGCCAAAAACTGGATTTTTCAAGAAAAAAAAGGCAACTTTTTAATTTTTCAAGAAAAAAAAATTCCCAACAATTAAAAAAAAGATATTCTGGCACTTGTTTTCGGTCCAAAGGTTCATCAGCTTTTCAATGGAATCTTTGAAAAAATTCTATCTTCATTATTTTTATTATTTTGGAGCATTTTTCAGAATAAAGCCATCAAAATTCAAAAGAGTCCATTCTAGCTCTCATGCCCATTTTTCCCTCCCCCTATATAAAGTATTGATGGATTTTGCGATCCTACGCTTTTGTATTTCATGAACTTCTACTTTTCCGAAGGTTAATTTATTTATTCAATTATTCATTTATTGATTTATTAATTCATCAATTAATTGATTTACTATCTGCGTATGTGAAATCTATTTTGATTATGTAAAACGTATCAATTGTATTTTTTTAAATCAGTTGATCAATGTTTTTCGTTAAATCAAAAAAGAATCTCAATGTATTAGAGCCTTGCACTAGAATTGAGATTCATCAGTGAAGATTGAATAAAAAAATGAAAATAGAAAAAAAGCCTCACAAGATCCAAATATTTTATCCGCACCTTTTTCATTCTGTAAACTGAACGCTGCTGGATTCTAATTTTCTCTTTGTGTATTCCATTTACTTTCCTTTCTTCTTTTTTTTCGTCTTTACGATCTCGTGAAAATAAAAATTGAAAAAAAATAATGTGTACAGTACTCGAGGGGTAACACCACTGGAAAAGTCTTAAGAAAAGCGTTTTTTGGCTATTTTTCTTTCTATAGGAAAAGTTACAATGAAATAATGATATTTGAGGGAGTAATTGAGCATATATTTGAGTCTTCAGAAAAAAAATCATCAAAAAATATCAAAAAATGACGACACAAGAGTCATTCTTGTGAGGACCCTCGCATTTGAAACACTGCGGCACGCAGTGTAACTGGTGCAAATTTCAATTGAAAAAAAAAATGGGCTTAGTCTATATACACATAGCTCTAGAAATACGTAGGGTATTTTAGAAATTTTGGTTTTCGTGGGATTGGTGATCATTTGAATGAAAAAATTCAAATTTCGACCAAAAAACCGGTGATTTCTTATCAATAAAAAATGTGCAAATCAATTTATGGAAAATCCCCTACGTATTTCTGTTCGAAATATTGTTTTCAAGATGCCGTGGGAAATTCAAATGAAAATAATGAAAATTATTTGAGTTATGCTGCGTGCCAATTTGAAAAATCTTGTTTCGAGAAAAACACGATTGAAGTTTTGGCTTAGGCTATAAATATGAAGAAATGCCTTAGGAAAAATTAAAAATTTCATGTGAAATAATGGGTTTCAGGTGATAACTGTTCTTGCCCGTATTCTGGGAGGCCCAAAGTAATTTTTAAAGCAAGAAAAAAAATGGATTTCTTGAAAATTCTACAGAGGTGTTAACCCTCAATTTTTCCTAATTTTCACCAAAATTAAAAATAAAATTTTCTTTACATGCTTCGTAGTAGAAGATATTATTAAAAAAAGGACAAAAATTGAGGAAAAAAGGAAAAAACAGAAACACTTAATTTCCAACGGAAAAAGAACAATTTTCTTCATACTCATGAATGCTCTAAATTATTCAGAGAAAAAAATACCAATTTTTTTCCTATTGATAAACAAAGATCAATTTGTAATCATTAATGAGTAGTTAATTTTCGATTGAATTTAATATTGATGAAGAATAAATTATTATAAAATAATGTCGTCGCCTTAGAGTTGAAGGGGCGTAAGTGCCATTTTTCTCGATTTTTTTTCTTCAAAATAACAAAAAAGCGTATCTCCACCATTATTGCTCCAATAGGCTTTCCAAGGCCTTTCACGCAATATTAGTAAAAAAATGAAAAATGATAACATATAGGCATAAGTACCACTGACTAATAAGAAAGGGGCGTAAGTGCCGGAGATATGCCTCTTTGTTTTTAGTGTTTTCATTGAATTTTCCCTAATCATAGGAAAAAAACTAATAACAAAGGGGCGTAACTGCCGGAGATACGCCCCTTTGTTTTTAGTGTTTTCATTGAATTTTCCTTAATCATCGGAAAAAAACTAATAATCAAAGGGGGTAAGTGCTAAAATTCGAATAAAAAATCCTAACAACAAAAGAGCAAAGAGTAACTCCAAAAATTTTCATATGCTGTAAAAAAATTATAAAAACAAAGAGGCGTAAGTGCGGAGACACATCCTCTCCACTTTAACTTTAAAAATTATATAGCGTTTAAAAAGAAAATGACAATGGGGCGTAAGTGTGGAGATACGTCCCTTTCATTTTAAAATTGGTAGTTACGCCACTTTGTTATTTTAATTTCCAATTATCGAAATAATGTTCCAGAGGCCATAAAAAACATTTTGGAGTGATAAGTGGACATACACCCCTTTCACACCAGAATTTCGTGTTTTTGGCACTTACGCCCCTTTAACTCTAAGGTGACGATATCAAAACATAACCGAATTTTTCCCTCATTCCATTTAATTAAATTGAATTATCTCCCAAAAATGTAAAGTTTCAACGAAAAAAAATTAGAGTTGTTGCCCAAAATTTTGTGAGGACAAATTCATTAATTTTTTTTTCTTTTTAAATCTTCACTGATTAATTCTTTGATTAATTAATTCATTTAAAAAAGTGCATGAAGAGATTTACTGCGAAATCTCTCAGAATACATACCTCTAATAACCCCTTAGAAAAACACTGTTGATTTCTCGAAGCGTTCCTGAATAATGTTTATCCACATATGATTAGGGCAGTTTAAATCTCAAATCAAACATCAAAATAGCACCACTTCGAATGTCCACACTACCTCCTCAATCCATTTGAATTTTTTTTTCTGTTGATGAGAAGTTTCGAATTTTTTTATCTAATGTCATTCATTGACCGGCAAAATATTTATTTTCTCCAAATATGTCATGGGCAACTTCAGTGTTATCAGTGGAACAACGATTCGAACTGTTTATTGTTACCAAGGAAATGAATCGATTAACAGAAAAATTTGAATTAATACAGGTAGAATTTTCATTGGAGAAAACGTCATCAGATATACCGATTTTTTTGAATAGATCCATTGAGAATTGAAAAGCGGAAACGAGGGGAACACCGGAAGTCAATTGACCATTTGGACAAACTGTGATTTATGCATTTTAATTATTATTTTATAATTTCATAAAAATTCTCGTGTTTACACTATATTTCCACTACACAAAGGGAAAAAAGTGAGTAGAAACAACAAAATATTAATACACTTAGAGAATATTTCTTTCAACATAATTTTAAAAAATTGTGGATATACTTAACTGTATTAATTCATAGCAATAAGATGTTTAAATCAATTAAATCAAGTAAATTCAACAATTATTTTCATCATTTTTAGCAAAATATTCTTTTAGTACCAAGTGCAATATTTTGTTGTTTTTACCACTTTTTTTCGTAGTGTATTATTAATCTGGAAATAATTAGAGAAAGTTTAACTTGTTTTCTTAGAGACCTCCACTGTAGTTTTTCTTCTTAACGTATAACTATTCTGATTCTTTCTCAATAATCCCCTATAGAGCTATATGATGATGTGGTACGTGGTATTGTGGAAAGGGAATAAGCCGACTGTTAGCACTATCCCAGGAACTGATATTGACTTCCGGTCCAAAAATGGACCCAAGGCAAAGTGGAAAAACAAATTTCTGGAAGTAGAAATTTTGGCGGAAGACGGTAAATAGTTCAATAGTGAAGTGATAAAACCGAATGGATTCATTTTTTCCCCATAGTTTTTTGAGAATATTTTGAGCCCATGAGAGATACGCCATTTTTGCCTTGAGTCTTTCTTGTAGCTCTTCAAATTCTCTCCAGTAAAGGACCAGGGCGAAATGGCTTTATCTTGTTCAATCTTCACAATATTCCATTAACAATTACCAAAAATAAGTCAATCCGACTTGTTTCAACTTTTCACCATTGAATTATATGTAATTATTACGTTCATACTTCTCTATTCAATTTTTCACTGACTTCAAAAATGAAAAGAGAATATGAATGAATTATTTTTGAGATAAACACTGATATGAAAAAAAAGTAAATATTCTTTTACGGCCATCGCAACACGTAATTTATCGTTTTAGAATTTGAGTAAGGTAGTATTCCATAGGACAGTCGATAGAACAGGAAAAAATGAGGATTTTCAGTCTAGTTTCCAATTAATTGCTGATAATTCGGGAAAACGTTCTTTAATTTACCCGAAAAAGTGATTAAACTATTCGAAAGTCATATCTTCAGCTTGTTAATATAATTTTTTTTTATTTCTCGAATTCTTTTTACATTACTAATCTCCTATCACATGCATGGGATAGAGAGAGAGGCAAATAGTTACGACTACCTGCTAATTAAAATTTCTCAATAACTATACAGTGAATTGAATATTTTTTTCTTCTATTATTTAGTTAAAATGCCGTTCTCTTCGTCAATAGTTTTTAAATAATGGGTCAACTGTGTGGTTTTTTAGTAATTTCGTTATTTCTCTCCGATTTCTCACCGCTATTTCCAGTAACTTTGATAATTCATATCTCATAAACTACACGGACAAAAATTATGAAAAAATTCAGAAAAATGTAAAAAAAATATCGTCTTTGTTACAACATCAAAAAAATAAGGGATTAACTGTAGTCGAATTCGCAGGGACATTACCTTAAATAATGACATTCAATGATTTTTTTCTACTCAAAATTGAATTTTTTTTCTAAAGTGATAATTAAATGAATAAATTTACTCTTGAGTCCGTCCGTGACATCGAATCACGTGCGTCAGCCCCCCCCCCCTCATATTTTTTGAAATATTAAAGCGTCTTTTGCAATTGCCAAATACCGGCTGAATAAGAATTTAAGTAAAAAAATTAATAAAAAATTATTACTGATTGGAATGAACGAATCAGTTGTTAGGAAAATATCTGAGGAAATTTTTGTAGAAAAAACATTTCCTATTAATCGTGTAATTGCCCAACACACTCTGTACCGCCCTTTGTAACATATTACTATTATTTTTTTTCTCTTGAATTTGATCAGTAGGGTAACATGACCAATAGATGGACGGTTAAGGAAATATTAGACTTTATTAATTAATATGAAATAGGGAAATCACGTTAAGAAGTTGCAGAAAAGAATGATGTACAGGAAAAGATACAGTGAATCGACTGAAAATCAATTAAACTTGAATAATGTACAAATAATTAAAGAAAATCAAAGAAAAACTTGAAAATAACGTAAACTCCCAATAGATGGACAGTTGCATATTTGCAGTGGTATGATTTTAAATTTCGATCAATCGGTATGTAATGAATAGTTTATAAATCTATATGGATGAGGAATTGACGTGAAAAGTATAAGAATCATTCATTTATTTATGAAAATCCTCGATAATAGAAACCGTCCATCTTGTGGTCAGTGTCCATCTATTGGTCGTGTGACCCTAATAATGATAATTAGCGTTATATATTTTTTACATGTCTCGAAGTATTCTCTTGTATTTATCCTATCCATTTGAAATTTGAATAATCGAAAAAAAAATATCAGATTCTTATTGGTTAGAAAAATTTGAAAATTGTATCTGGATAAAATAGATTTTTTATAAAATATTTTCCAAGAAAGAAGAAATTTCAGGAAAAAAATGAAAAATTCCTAAATTTAATTTTTCGAAAAAAAAACATCTTCATATTCACAAAACTCTAAATTATTTATTTAAAAAAAATCAATATTTTTGTATTGATAAAAAAAAATTAATTTATAATTTCTGTTGAGTGGATAACTTCTTGTTGAATTTAATGTTAATGGAGAATGAGGTTATCTGAGAGCGATATCAAGGAACAACCAAATTATTTCCTTATTTCTTTCAATTCAATGGGAGTGTGACGAAATTCTAGTTAAAGAAGAATACTCTTCATTAATCGTGTAATTGCCTAAAGTACTGTATATCGTCATTTGTAGAATATCATAATTTTTTTTTTTACTTTAGCCTTGTAGTGTCCTCTCGTATTCATCCTATCAAATTGAATTTAAAGTCATTGAAGAAAAAAAAACAGATTTTTCTGGTCAGAAAAATTTCAAAATTGTTTTTGGATAAAATAATGAGATTCCAGAGAAAATATTTTTGAAAAACGAGGGAAATGAACAAGAAAGAGGTAGCAATGGATGAGTTGAAGGTTTAGAAAAAAAACAGATAAAATGTTTTCTCTATTCACAAAAACTCTGAATTATTTATTAAAAAAAAAACACAATTTTTTTTTATTGATTAAAAAAAATCGATCTATAATTTCTATCCAGTGGGCAATTCGATGGAAAAAAAGTTATTAGAAAATAAAATCAAGAAACAACCGAATTATTCCCTCATTTAATTCAATTAAATTGATTTGTGACGAAATTTTATTAAAAAAAGACTTCTCTCCAATCGTCTCCACTTGCCCAAAATACTACGTATCACCCTTTGTAACATATCATTACGATTTTTTAGCCTTGAATTTAGTCGATGATAATTATAATGAGCATATTTTTTATATGCTTCGAAGTATTCTCTTGTACTTATACTATCCAATTGGATTAGAAATAATTGAGAAAAAGAATACTAAGATATTTCATTGAGAATTACCAAAAATGAGTCAATCCGACCCGTTTTATCTCTTCACCACTGAATTATATGTAATTATCACATTCATCCTTCCATATACAGTTTTTCATCGACTTCAAAAAATAAGAAGAGAATATGAATGAAACGTTTTTGAGATGAACAGTGATCTCAAAAAATATTGAATATTCTTTTGCGTTCAGTCCATTGTTGAAATATACATTCATAAGGAAAAGTAGGGTAAAATAGGCTGAGGAAGTTTCAGCCGGAAAACAAGTTTCAGAATTAATTTTTTTGATTTTTTGGAGAATTTGTTTCTTCTTTTTAATATTTTTGGGAGAAAACGTCTTTGAATTTTTCGAAAAATTCAGTCTTTTGTGAATATCTTCCGTTCTATTAGTCGTAGCGACCTGGGGTTGACATTAAGTGAAAGGTGAGATCATTTTCTATTGATTTATGTAGCTTTAAAGGAAAAATATTGATTTTTGCCATATTTAAAGGCCATTTTATGAAAATCAGTTTTGTCCAAAAAATATTTCAAAAATTGGTAATTTTTTTTAAACCACATAAATTGATTGGAAATAATCTCACCAATAATTTCTGTTGGTCCCAATGACTTGGGGTCGGTCTCAAATTGGCATTAGGAGCAGTAGAGCCGGAAATATTGCTAAAAAAACTGAATTTCTCCAAAAAAGGGCAGGTACCCTTATAATTTTCCCAATAAAGAATCAAATTTTGCAAAAATTGGAAAACAATTATTTTAGCACTTGTTTTTAGCCTAAAATTCTCTCAGCTTCTCAATGGAATCAGTGAATGTCTCAACACTTTCATTAAATACGTGTGCAAACGTCCGCATGGATGATTGGTTTTTTCCTTCTACGTTAATTTGTGTAACTATTTTTTTACCTGTAGCTGACAAAAAAAAATTGGATGCATTGGATTTCACTAAAGACGGTAAGCCTTACAAAGAAGATGAATGTGAATCTGAAAAGAAAAAAGAAAAACTGAGGAAAAAAATTTTGGCGGAACGAGAACATGAGAGGAATGTGAGAATACTGGATAAAGTAACTCGTTCGACAACAGGAAAAACTACAAACTCACAACAGAACTCAAATCGAAAAGACGATGGAGGAAGGACTGATGCAATGAAAAAACCGCCCTCAGATGATATTTCTTCAACTGATAAAGATAAGAAGCAGATGGGGACTAACGTATCGGAATCAAAAAATTTGGATAGAGGGAAAGGACTGAAACGGAAAAGAGACGAAGAAAATGAAGCCTTCGCACGAGCATCAGATATACGAGAAGGAGAAAAACAAAATGAAAAAGACGAGTCACCAAGCAATCAATTTGGAATTATTAACAGGACAGGGAATGCTGAAGAGGCGCAAGACTCTGATGACGATATGCTGAATGAGAATGAAAATGGTGAAAATGTGGAACAGAAAGAAACAGATAAAGTGGAAAAGGGAAAATCAATTGGTATCAATGAAGATGGCGGCATGAAGAAGGAAGATTCAAAATTGCACAAACGAAAATCTGCGAGTTTATCTCCTGAAGCCGTTGATGTAAAGGCAGGTTCTGCTCTATATTGAGTGTGAATTGGAGGTATAATCGGAAATAAAGTTGATTTTTTTTATAAAATCGTTAATAACAATTTATACAAAATTAAATTTTTTAATTTGATCAAATGAATCAGTGAAAACTGTGATGAAGATTAGAATAATTTGTAACAAAAAATTGATTGAAAATTGACGAATTCCTATGATTTTTGCATTTCTCCATTCCTTCAAATTTTCCAAGATTTGAAGAAATGTAAAAATCACTGAAAATTTTTTAATTTTCAATTAATTTTCTGTGTCTAGGACTCATTTTATTCCTCATTGCATTCTTTACGGATTCACTTGATCAACTTCGAGAATTTTTTCTTGTCTAAACTTTTATTAATGATTTTATATAGCAAGTTAATCTTTCCTCAATTATACCTACAATTCATCCTTAAGTAATCTCAGTAACACCCCTACTCTAAGAAAATAGTCAGATGGCCAGATATAAATCATTACGACATTTCCTTACCTATCAGTACCGTACAGTGTCTTGATAGGCAGTGCAAGCTTTTCGAGGCACTATTCGGTATAAGTAGATCAGGAACGTACGATATCGCCCTTCACTTTATTTACTGCAACGTGCGCATTTACTCACACACAGGCACACGTGTTACAATAATGGAAGAAAACAACATATTACATCGTTTTTTTCCGAAAAATTTTTTTTTTAAAAGGAAAACACATTTTTGAGAAGATCGGCAAAATCTATTCAGCACTTCAAAACTTATACTCGAATGCATACTTATCAATTGCAGGTTGAATTATGGCCCAAAACTGGAGTATTTGTTGATCAGTTAGAATGGAGAGATTTAAAACGTACTGTTAAAAGCGCTGGTGTGATGGCATGTAAACTATTGAGACACTGCTTGGGGGACGAGCTGCTAGCCTTGAATGCCAGGAGAGGAAACAAAATTCCAGCCAACATCGACAAGGCTGTTTACAGTAAATTAATCATTTTCAAAATTATCGTGAATTATTTCAAATAGTAATTACGGCCCTTATCACATCATCAGGAGCTTGTTGCCACCATTTTGGCAAGACAAAGCAACATCCAGAAAAGTATAGAAAGACGGTGACTGATTTATGCTGGAGAACAAGAGCTATGCATAAAAAAATGATAGTTGAGAAAACTGAGGAAAGCAAGGAACTAGCTGATACGGGAGGAATATCCGATGCTGAAGAGGGAAGAATTGGCTCTGAACAATATGTGGGAGAAAATATGTGCATCGCTGATGGGGATCAATCCAAAAGTGAGAATTTACATGAAACTACTGCATCATAATTAGAAGGAAATAACATAACAAGTTTTAATTTTTCCCAAACTTAATTTACGTCTAGATTCTAGAAAAAGACATCATGATCAAGGCGTGAAGAATCGAGAGCTAGAGAATGAGAATGTGAGTGGTCCAGAAGAAAGCCAGCAAGAGGAAAGAGACAGAGAGATGGAAGCCCAAAGAGAGAGAGACCGTGAGGAGGAAGCCCAAAGAGAGAGAGATCGGGAGAAGGAAGCCCAAAGAAAGAGAGACCGAGAGAAGGAAGCCCAAAGACAGAGAGACCGAGAAAAGGAAGCCCAAAAAGAGAGGGACCGAAAGAAGGAAGCCCAAAGAGAGAAAGACCGGGAGAAAGAAGCCCAGAGAAAGATAGATCGAGAGGAGGCAGCCCAAAAAGAGAGGGACCGAGAGAAAGAAGCCCAAAAAGAGAAAGACCGGGAGAAGGAAGCCCAGAGAAAGATAGATCGAGAGGAGGCAGCCCAAAAAGAGAGGGACCGAGAAAAAGAAGCCCAAAGAGAGAAAGACCGGGAGAAGGAAGCCCAGAGAAAGAGAGATCGAGAGGAGGCAGCCCAAAAAGAGAGGGGCCGCGAGAAAGGAGCCCAAAGAGAGAGAGAAACCGAGAGAAGGAAGCCCAAAGAAAGAGAGACCGAGAGAAGGAAGTCCAAAGAGAGACAGAGACCGAGAAAAGAAAGCCCAAAGAGAGAGAGACCGAGAGAAGGAAGCCCAAAAAGAGAGAGACCGAAAGAAAGAAGCCCAAAGAGAGAGAGAGACCGAGAGAAGGCAGCCCAAAAAGAGAGGGACCGAGAAAAAGAAGCCCAAAGAGAGAAAGACCGGGAGAAAGAAGCCCAGAGAAAGAGAGATCGAGAGGAGGCAGCCCAAAAAGAGAGGGACCGAGAGAAAGAAGCCCAAAGAGAGAAAGACCAGGAGAAGGAAGCCCAGAGAAAGAGAGATCGAGAGGAGGCAGCCCAAAAAGAGAGGGACCGAGAAAAAGAAGCCCAAAGAGAGAAAGACCGGGAGAAGGAAGCCCAGAGAAAGAGAGAGCGAGAGAAGGATGCCCAAAAAGAGAGGGACCGCGAGAAAAGAGCCCAAAGAGAGAGAGAAACCGAGAGAAGGAAGCCCAAAGAAAGAGAGACCGAGAGAAGGAAGTCCAAAGAGAGACAGAGACCGAGAGAAGAAAGCCCAAAGAGAGAGAGACCGAGAGAAGGAAGCCCAAAGAGAGAGAGACCGAAAGAAAGAAGCCCAAAGAGAGAGAGTGACCGAGAGAAGGCAGCCCAAAAAGAGAGGGACCGAGAAAGGGAGAGAGAAACCGAGAGAAGGAAGCCCAAAGAAAGAGAGACCGAGAGAAGGAAGTCCAAAGAGAGACAGAGACCGAGAGAAGAAAGCCCAAAAAGAGAGAGACCGAGAGAAGGAAGCCCAAAGAGAGAGAGACCGAAAGAAAGAAGCCCAAAGAGAGAGAGAGACCGAGAGAAGGAAGCCCAGAGAGAGAGAAACCGAGAGAAGGAAGCCCAAAAAGAGAGAGACCGAAAGAAGGAAGCCCAAAGAGAGAAAGATCGAGAGAAAGAAGACCGGAACCAAGAAAAAAGAGAACGTGAGAAGAGAGATCGAGAGAGAAAAGCCCGAGAGGAGATAGACCGGCAGAGAGAACGAGGCAGGAGGGAAGTAGAAAAGAGGGACAGAAAACGTAAACATAATGACTTCCCAGAATATGATGAGGAGAGGAGGCGTCAGGAAGAAGTATACCATAAAAAAACACGTGAAGACAAGAGAGATTTATTGCAATCTCCAAAAGAAAATTAATGAAAATGACTATTATTGCTAAAGAAGTGAAAAATTATAATTTGTTCCAGTTAGTTCGTTAGTTGATTTTTTTTCATATTACCCTCCACTTTTGTTGTCAGACACATTATTCATTGACATTTTTCTTTACGTGTGAGTTACATCTGGATAGTGAAAAGCTTTACCGAAATAAATTAATTAAAAGTGGAATTTCATTTAAATAACAATTGATTGTATTTTTCCTTTTAATCACTCCATTTTCACATGGGTGGATCCAGAGCTAGCAACAATGGATCAACGAGATCGAGAACAGTCAACAATTCCTTCTTTCTCTCTTTCAGCCTGACCATTCATATGATAAGAAAAATCAATGATTAAATCAGATTAATAATAAAGTATATCTCTCCACCGAACTCCACCGATAAAGAGACGAAATCGATATCTTTACAGATGGAAAAGTAAGCTGGAATATCTGCAATAACCGAAGAATCGATTGGACTATATTGTGTAAACTCGGTGGAGAATAGCATTCTATCGGTCAAAAGTGTCTTGTCTTCTTAGGGACACAAATTCCAATCCAAATTTCGGCATGAATTCCAAGAAAATGTTCACTCGATGAAAAAACGATCCAATGTTATCCAATCAACGTAAATTCGAATAGATTCTTTGTAGACGAAAAAACGATTTAGCATTTCTCGATAAATATGAGTTTAATACGATTTTTCGTCGACAAAGAAACGCGTTGCTTTCGACACGTAAAAGTTAAAAAAATTACTCTACACAAAATCGATTGAACATTCCTCGACAAATATGAGTTTAAAAAGATTCTTTGTCGATTAGAAAACGCGTCCCTTTCGACACGTAAAAGTTAAAAAAATTACTCGACAAAAAATCGATCGAGCATTTCTCGACAAATATGAGTTCAAAAAGATTTCTCGTCGACAAAATAACGCGTCACTTTCGACACGTAAAAGGTAGAAGAATGGCTCGCCAAAAAATCGATTTAGCATTTGTCGACAAATATGAGTTTGAAAAAATTTCGTCGACGAGAAAACGCGCTGCTTTCGACACATGAAAGTTGAAAAAATTACTCGACAACAAATCGATCGAGTATTTTTCGACAAATATGAGTTCAAAAAGATTTTTCGTCAACAAAATAACGCGTCACTTTCGACACGTAAAAGTTAGAAGAATGGCTCGACAAAAAATAAATTTAGCATTTCTCGACTAGTATGAGTATTAAAAAAAATTTCGTCGACAAGAAAACGCGTTGCTTTCGACACATAAAAGTTGAAAAAATTACTCGACAAAAAATCGATTGAACATTTCTCGACAAATATGATTAAAAAGATTTTTCGTCGACAAAGAAACGCTTCGCTTTCGACACGTAAAAGTTAAACAAATGGCTCGACAAAAAATCGATTTAGCATTTCTCGACAAATATGAGTTCAAAAAGATTTTTCGTCGACAAAGAAACACGTCGCTTTCGACACGTAAAAGTTAAAAAAATGACTCGACAAAAAATCGTGTCGACTTTATCACGAAATATAAGTAGAAAAAAAGTCTCCTGAATGTCGAAATCTGTCCCATTTGGGCGACGTCGAGAGAAGAACTTTTAAAGACCTTCAAAAAATCTTTTCTCGACGATTTTTTTTTTACCAGGGCCCCCCCCCCCTCCCACAGAAATAATTGAAATTGAGAGCTTTTTTGTTGATTAATTCTAGGATTAAAATCAATCCATTAAAATTCATGCAATTCAAAAAAAAAAAACGTAATGAAAAATCACTCGACATTTTCTTGAATTAAAAAAAAACTCATATTTACACATATGCTAGGTTTTTTTTGTTTTTTTGTTTTTCAGTGGCGAAAAAGACACGAATTTTTTATGTGCGGGCTAGGAAAATGCAGAGACTGTGAGATACGAATTTTCAGAGGGTTTTCCGGAGTCATATCCTTTTCAAAGTCCACCACCTTTGTGCAAAGTTCCTTGTACACTGAGTTTACTGTGAAAGGGAGAGATGCATCCACTGTGCAATTTAACAGCGTTGAAGAATACCTAATGGTCTGCATTAAGGATGATTGAGGGGTACAATCGAAAAAAAAGGCAAATTTTTGTATAAAATCTTTAATAATGATTTATAAAAGACGAAATTCTCAAATCTGACTCAGTGAATCTGTGGAGAATGTAATGAGGAATAAAATAAGCTCTTGAAACAAAAAATTATTTAAAAATTGAAGAATTTTCATTATTTTTTACATTTCTTCAAATTTTTCGAAATTCAAAAAAATGTAAAAATCAATGAAAATTCTTCAATTTTCAATTAATTTTCTATTTCTAGGGCTTATTTTATTCCTCATTACATTTTTTGCAGATTCACTGAATCAGATTTGAGTATTTCATCTTGTATAAATTGTGTTATTAACGATTTTCTTCAAAAATTTCCCTTTTTTCCCGATTGTACCTCCCAATCATTCTTAAGCTTTCAGGAAAATCCGAAAATTCGTGAAATTTTATTATCGTGGAAATTTTAATAAATGATTAATTTTAATCATTTACCGTGAGATTCCATATGAATTTGATTGACAAGTTAATTATATTAATTTATGTCAGTTTAATATTTGCTTTTATTGATACAAAGTATATTGCATCAATCAATTACGAGTGTTTGATGCCTATCAATTAGATCAGTGTTGTCAATAATGTGTTTCATTATAATTTGATAGAGTCTAGCCTTGAATCAATAGAGAATTTAATTTGCTGGACATTTTTCCCTGCCTCTTCCCCACTCCCTCCCCCCACTTTTATTTAATAAATTCACTTCTATTTTCTAAAAATAAAATGGGTTGCATATCGAGTACATGCGAGGGTAGACTCGTTGGCTCATTCTGTAAAGTCCGTTGTTCTCTGGCAGCACGCGAGTGACACGATTAAATTAAAATACATTTTATTTTACGAGCATTCCACGTGGGCTCGTTCTTGAAAATCGTGAAAATTTCGCGTTTTTTGCTTCAGGATGGAAGCTATGTAATCATCAGAATTTTTGATTGTAATTTTTTTAATGGAAGATACTTAAAATGATGTAAATAGAGAGAAAATGATATTTTTAGCGCATGTTTGTATGTGTGTGTATGTCTGTGTGTGCATAAAAGTCTCATTTACAGCAAAACGATTTTATAGAAAAATTTCATATTTTTTGGAAAATTTCCTCTCGACGAACTCTATTTTTTAAGGATGTTCTATACCTACCGTAAGCGGGGGTTGTGCGGCATGAGAGGGGCAGTGATTTCGTCAGTGTTCCAATCCCTGAACATGAAATAATGATTTTTTAAATTCCTCATTAAAATGATTTTCAGGGAATTATGGAACGCTGTGGGTGTTCAAATATTATATTATTATCATTACATTTCATAGATATTTTTTTTATCCTTTATTTAATTAGTTTGAGAATTATTTGGAAAAAAGCGTCGAATTCTAGGGAATTCTGGCGACACAAGTTGGCAGCACTTACGCGAAATCGACAATTTTTCAAGCATTTTTATTAATTTTAATGCCAATTATTGACCCAATCGTTGTATAAAAATGAACAAATTGTGTGGGGGGTTATTTCTCACCTATATCCGAAGTTTCACCAAATTTGAACAATTTTTCGAAAAGTTTCTTAAGCTTTTGTGAATTTTCCATAAGAATCATGTTAAAAATGATTATTAAAAAATTTATAACTTTTAAACCAGGTATGAAAAAAATCCAAAATTTTGCATACGGTTTTTTTATGATTTGGAGAACCTTGGAAAAAAATTTCAATGAAATCGTACATTTTTAAATTTTGATAAAATACCTATAGAACATCCTTAAGCTTTATTTGAAGAGAATCCGATCGGAACTTTTTGAGATATGTCCATTTTTCGAAAATCAGTTTTTAATGGAATTTCTGGAAACTATTCCACTGATGTTATTTATACTCATATATTATCTCGAGAGTTGTATCAGTTAGATGCCTGTCAATTTTGTGCTTATTTGCATGATTAGATCTCGAGTTATTGGCGTTTTAATGAATTTCTTCAAAATTTGATATTTTAATGATGGTTTGAAAAAAGTTGTATCACTTCCATTTAGAAGGATATTGCTCAAGTATTAGCAGAAAAAGCTATATCAGCTGGAAAGCAATACTATTATCCATTTTTTTTTTTTTTTAATTCTACATGCATACATGAAGTTTCTGTCTCTCATTGATATGAAATACAAAAGAAGAGAATTTTCGTTGAAATAACACCTGGGCTTAAAATACTTAGTAAAGGATTTAAAAAACAGTTGAAAAAAAGAAATAAGAGAATGAATAAAAATTCTCATGATTATTAGTTTTTCCATAGTTAATAAAATTAGCACGGCTTTGATGCTGGAAAAATTGGATTATAAAAATTGGGAAAATTCCATTTACTCGGGGAATGAGAATTGTTAACGCTTTGATACTGCCTCTGCTCGGCTCATTTTTTTTTTTTTCAAGGTTCAAAGGCTTACACATATGCGCAATTAATCCTACGACAATTTTGTTTCAACTAAATTTCATTTTAATTAAAAATGTAAAAATATGGAGAGGAACTTTAAATTTTTTGTGGAGAGTACTCATAAATTTGAAGTTAATCAAGATTTCAGTTGTGAAGGGGTAAAACGGGTTAAATCGATTTTTTCTGTCATTTTCTCATCACAAAATTTCGGAAATTAAGGGAGATACGCCCTTTTTATTCTCACTCTTTTTATAGGAAATTTTTGCTTTAAAATCTGCAAGGACGGATTAGAACTAAAAGGGCGTATCTCCTCGAGTATCACTTCTCGAGAAATTCTTAAAAGAATTATGAAAAAAATCGAATTTATTCTGTTTTACCTCTCCGCTACTGATTTGAAATGCAAGGAATAAAAGGAAAAATTGAATATAATTACATTCGATGCGTTCGTGCCCAGAAAACTGTAATAATTTTCTCAGCAAAAAATATTCGAACAGAATTTTTCAAAGTTTTTTCCTCTCTTTGATAAAGAATTATCGGGAAAAATAACGTTAGACCCTTGAATCGTGCTAGGAAGGTACTTTTTTTATGTTTCTCTGAAAAAAGATGTGCAAGAATGAATTTCTGGGTTAAAAATTCCAGTTGTGTTCAATGGCTTCTAGATTTCTTCCATCTGCCTATTTTTTTCCTCTCTCTCTTGCAGTCTGTGTTACAAGAAACTTTCTTTCCTTCGAGAACTACGATTTTCCTCTAGAAAATTTGGGTCAAACTGTTTTTCACGTCTATTCTCTATAACTTCTCTATTCAACTGGAAAAAAGAACAAATTTCCATGTGAAATATGCGCTATATGGTTTCCCGGAAGGTTTAGTGAGCCAGGGATCGTGGATTTGTGTCAGATATATCGATGTCACTTTTAGGCTTTGCATTCTGCATATTGTTCTCTACTTCTGTTGTATGCGTCCAGCGCCATTGTCCAACGCTGGATATTTCATCAACAATGTTGCGCCTCCAGCTAATCCCTCGTGGTTTATTAATATCGACTTAACTGGAGAAATATCGCTGGAAAGCCATCAAAGCCAGAATTATTTCGAATTTTTTTCATGTGGCAGTATGGGAAATCGGAAAATAATGAAACATTATTAAAATTCTTTATTACACTGAGAAAAAAAATAATGATAAAAACAATTGAATATTGATGCCATTGGTTCTTGGCAAAGATTCTTTTGAAATAATTAAAAAAAGCTATTGAATTTACGAAACTTAGTCAATTCAACTAGTTAATCTGTTTGAATTACACTGTTAAAAATTTCCGTCCCAATTTTTCGTGCAAAATCCTGGAAATTTCAAACGATCCACATTTCTACTGAAATTTCAGATAATTACGTCATTGAAAAATGAACACATCATCGATTTTCAAAGAATTTCACGTCTAGATGCGCAGAGAAAAATGTTTTCTTAATTTAAGAATGTGAAGTCACTTAATTTAAGAAAGTGCAGGTCACTTAAATTAAGAAAGATAAAGTCACTTGATTCAAGTGAGAAAACTCACGTCTTTTAAGTTAGTTTTGCTTTCTTAAATTAAGAAAGAAAAAATCACTTGATTTAAGTGAGAAAACGCACTTTATTTTAGTGAGTTTTCTCACTTGAATCAAGTGATTTTTTCTTTCTTAATTTAAGAAAGTAAAACTCACTAAAATCAAGTGCGTTTTCTCACTTAAATCAAGTGATTTTTTCTTTTTTAATTTAAGAAAGTAAAACTCACTAAAATCAAGTGCGTTTTCTCACTTAAATCAAGTGATTTTTTCTTTCTTAATTTAAGTGACTGCACATTCTTAAATTAACAAAACATTTTTCTCTGCGTATCAATGAAATTTATAAATTTCAGCTTAATTATTTCTTGAAAGTTGAGTAAAAATAGGGAAAATTCAAAAAAAAAATTGAAAATTCAAGTCATTTTGTTTCTGAATATTCATGTTTAGTTAAAAATTCAAGTAAGTTGTAGGATTTCCATCTCAATTCTCCTCAAGACTCATAGATTTCTCTGAATTTTCTCTGAAACTCGCAGATTTCATAACCATCATTCCATTAAAAAAAAATTCAATATCACGTTTATGAAAATTCCCATCAAATTGTCTATGAAATTCAAATTTTTTTTCTAACAGTGTATATATTTCGAAAAAAAAAATCCATGGAATTGCAAAAGAAACGTAGAAATGAGGGAACAAGAAGGAGCCTATATATCGTAAAATGCTTGAAAAATCATGGAATTGTAGCAATAAATAAAATAAACCCAAAAAAAATAAGATAAACGATGGAAATAAGTTACTAGTAATTTGTGAAGTAGAATACAGCTTAGAAACGTGTTATTCCGAGGCTACATTACATCCTAGACAATCCCCTTGGCCACTAAATTCTCAGTGGTTTTTGGGTAGGTCATAGAAATCCTCCTCCCCCCCCTCCCCTCTCTATTCCCCTAGTTCCACTACGATAACTGCCGCAGTCCAGTTTCTATTCATCCACTCAGCAAATTGAGGTCAGGTGTTACGAAGATTGAGAAATATATAAAGCATTTGAGAGGAGAAATAAGAAAAAAAGTGCTTCTATCTGATCTAACATCAGAGTAAAACTGTTGATGACTTCAACCAACTCGTTTTATCCCCCCCTCATCCCCCCTCCCTCTTGTCCCTTCGCCCCAACATTTTAACTCGCACTTGTGATACAGAAACTTTTGAGTAAAGCCCATTTAAGTTCAATTTTTTTTTCTATCTTCTTTTTATTTTGCTTTTTATTCACGAAATTTACTTTCGTCCAATTTTCAACTGTAACAGCTTTTTTCGAGATCCAGTAGCAAAATCTAGAATATCAGCACACGTGTATCTCGGTATTGTGCTTTGGGAAAACCATTGTATCCTCACTGGAGTCACTGCATAGTCCCTTCCCCCCCCCCCTCCCCTCTCCCCCTTTTCTCTCTATCCACTCAATTCTGTCCACCAACTATCACAACGATCAAATTGGAGGACCCGGAGACTCTTCAAGCGAAATCCCTGGCTTTCATCCCAGGGAATTGTGGAGAGTTAGAAAGAGATGGAGAAGAGGGGGAGGGGGAAGGGAGGGGAGAGGAGGGTGGCAAAACGCCGTGACAATTGCGGTTCGACACTGAACGCTTTAGCACTGTCGTTGATTCTCGTGAGGGAGGGGGGGGGGGGAGGAAAGTGGCAGAAACTCAAAAGCCTCGGAAAACTAGAGGAAACAGAAGGGGGAAGAGAGGGGAGGGGGGGGGGTGAGAAGTCAAGGTCACGTACGATATACTATTCTCTGTCAATAGAACGTGGAAAAAGAGATAAATCCAAAGGGATCACACCATTTTTCTTTCTATACAGTTGAATTCTGTTGTTTTTCAGGCTCAATTTAAAGTAAATCTTCCAAATACCTTTTTTTTTTGTTTTTTTTTTTTATTATTTTCTTTTTTTTTAACTGTCACTCCATATATCTAGCTTTAGTTTTTCGATGAATTTATCCTGTGTATCGAAGAACGAAAAAACGAGAAGTTTTTTTAAATTATTTAATTGATTTATGTTTTACGAAAATAAATATTTATTGAGTTTTTCGACAAATTACGAGGATTAAGGGAAAATATTTACGTGGAGGTGTTTTTTTTTCGTTTCTTTTTAATGCGGTGATCAATAAACGTTGATGGAAAAGCACTTAATGAGAAGAACATTTGCAAAGTCATTATAAAAGACAGGCACATGGAATTGAAGATCCGCAGGAAGTGGGGGAGGGGGGGGGGTGTTTGCCATTATCATAATTCGTTTAATCCACTATCAGGAAGCTGTGTCACAATGTTTTATTTTGGAATAAATAATCCGGGATATGTACGAGTTGACGGGGAATGTGTGTGTGTGTGGGGGGGGGGGGGGGGGGGTCTGCCATCACTGGTTAAACTCTACTCATCATTTCAACTCTTGTCATCATCACTCTTCAGCAGTTCTCTCCTTCATTCATGTTCTTTCGTATACTCTTGGTGTTAACCGCCATTGTTGGAATTTTCAACAAAGAGCTAGAGGAATTACGAAATGTTGAACTAGCTCTGATAGTAATTGCAGCACATTGCTCATGTGACCACTTTTTTTCACACGAGACATAAAATAAAACAGGAGCGAGTCTTTTTTTTTGGGAATAATTGCGGAAATTAAGACAAATAGAGCAGTTTTGCTAGAAAATTTTTTTGCAGCTCTTAGAATTTTCTAGAAAAAGGATTTAGGTAGAAAAGGGCGTATCTCCATTAGTTTCTGAGATAATTAAAAAAAAATGATTTAAAAAAATCGAATTATGCTTTTTTATTTTTTTACTCAACTTTTGATTGAAGAAGGGTTTTTTCAAGAGTTTATATATTTTTAAAAAATGGACTTATGCCTTTTTATCTCTTTATTCAACATTCGGTAGGAAAAAGCGTTTTTCTCAAGGGTTTTTAATATTAAAAAACAATGGACTTGTACCTTTTTTTCTCTTTACTCAACATTCGGTAAAAAAAAAAGCTTTTTCCTCAAGGGTTTTTAATATTTTTGAAAAATGGACTTATGCCTTTTTATCTTTCACTAAAAATTCGATGGAAAAAAAGTTTTTTCAAAAGTTTAATATTTAAAAAAAATGGACTTATGCCTTTATTTATTTACTCAACATTCGGTGGAAAAAGGGTTTTTTCAAGAATTTAATATTTTTTAAAAATGAACTTATTTCTTTTTATTTCTTTATTCAATATTCGATGAAAAAAAACTCTTTTTTTAAGAGTTTAATATTCTCTAAATAAGTTTTGAGAATATTTACGAGCCACATTACGACTTTCTCAACTTCACCATTATCTGTTGATTTTTCGCTGGTTTATGACATTAATTTCACACAATTTAACCCTCCACTTATCCAATCATCATCAACGGCAGTTTTTACTTCCTTTTTTTCCTTCGCATTTCCTTTCTACTTCAAATTCACATCCAGCAATTTTCCCTTATCTTTCAGACTTTTACAGACATAAAATTTTATCCCAGATTCAATTCCCACGTTACTCGTTGAAAGGAAGAGAACTGTTCAAAATGATCGATCGACAATTTTCCGTGCAAATGGACGCAGGATTGGCTATGATTGGATAACAATTTTTTATTACACTGCTAGAGAGAGAGAGAGAGAGAGAGAGAAATAGAGAAAAAGAGGTCGAATGGAAGAAATGATTGAAAATATGTTGGAATGTATGAGAGAATATGGAATTTGATACAATATTTTCATGAATTATTTATTGATTTATTTTAGTCTATGAAATTAATTGGAATTACGTGAATTGATGATGGATTTTCAAAATAATTGTGTTTCTCATTAGGGAAATAATTGCAATAATTGCTGCAACAAAAGTGAATATTAATTATTGACAAAAATACTAAAATTAAAATTTAAAAAAAATAAATAAAATGTGTAATTGAAAAAAAAAAATTCAAATCGAAAGAAAAAAAAAAAGAAGCCCTCATCTTTTCGAATGAATTTTTTTTATACAACAACGACAATAAAAAAAAAGAATTCAAGTGAACGAGACACGACATCCTCACGCTAAAAATCATCTCAAGTCTCACGTAACTTCGTCGACGTTTTTCTCTTTTTTTTACGGCATATTGCCTCACTCTAGCTACTTTTGTAGAGCTGCAAGTCTCGCCCAACTCTCGTACACCCGAGAGACTCTTGTGAGCCAAAGGCATACACATTTTTTTCTTCCCTCGCCGAGAAGAACATGCGAGAAAACGAATGTGCAAGAAACCAACAGGACTCATCCAAGCCTCAACGTGACTCCTCCCCTCACCTTTGGCTCTCTCTCTCTGCGTCCGTTAACAAAGTCACGGAGGAGTTGAAAGGATGCCTTTTGCTGCAGGCACACATTTTACGAGATAGCATGTATGTATGTACTTACGTGATATACCAGACACCGTGAAAATGTGGGATTAAAGACGATGTATTGGAAAAAAAGGCGATAAATATTTTGCACTCTTCATGATATCGTTGTTATGAACGTAATACAGGAGGAATATGGGAGGGGGGGGGGGAGTGGACATTCCGATGAAATGGATGGAGATGGCATTTTTTTAATGACTTCATTGAAAAGCTGAGAAAATTTCCGGTGGAAATGAGTTGAAATTAATTATTTTTGAATTTTTTTGAAATTCTCATTTTATGGGCATGAATGGGGAATATTATGGAAATTGCGAGAAATTAGTGGAAATATTTGGGATAGGCTTTTCTTGATGACTTCATTGGAAAGCTGAGGAAATTTTGATTGAAAAACCTATGTTAAAAGTCATTTTTGAGAATTTTTTGAAAATTCTATTTTTTAGGGAAAATTAGGGCTTAAATTTTATAAAATTGAAAACCTTCACTTTTCCGAAGATATTTCTGGTTTTGTTGGTGGTAGTGACCTGGGGTTGGTCTTACGTGAAAGGTGAGATCATTTGCCATTGCTTTAAGTGGTTTCGAATTGAAAAATATCGATTTTTGAGGTAATTATGGACACTTTTGTAAAAACTAACTTTTAGCTCGATGAATCTCAGCAAAATTGATTTAAAAAAAAAATTAACCACATTAAATAATGGCAAATGATCTCACCTTTCATTTAAGAGCAACCCCAAGTCGCTGCGATCAACGGAACCAGAGATATCCGCGAAAAAGTGAAATTTTTCATTTTTTCAAAGGATTTAGGGCCTAATTAGCCCCTAAAAAAGTCGAATTTTCATAAAATCTTAAAAAATGAATCATCACATATGTTTTCTAACTGAAATTTCCTCAGTTTTCCAATGGAATCATCAGAAAAAACCTATCTCCAATATTTCCATCAAATTTCCCTCGATTCTTATAGCATAAAACATCAAAACTAAAATATGCGTTAAAAACTCTGTTTTTAAAACCCTTCATGCACTTTTTATCTTCTCATCTTTTCCTAATCCACTTGATATTATCGAAGAAAAATTGAGTGAAAAAGTAAATTAAACTGTCTCTAAACAAAAATGAAAAAAAATGAATATTTTTAAAAGTTTTCTTCGATACCTTTTCACCGAGTCCTCATTTGTTTTCGTATCTTTTATAACCTATTGATCGGCATACACCTCCTTGTGGGTTTATCGAAGCGCTACTTCACACGTTTACGGTAAATTCATAGCTAACAGGCGTAACCCTTATTCCTCTTGCCTTTGATCCGTATTATTCAAGAACACAAAAATATATTGTAACGACCCTTATCTTTTGTGTTTGATAAATTTGTGAATGTAAACTTCCTCAATTTTTCATGTTTTTTGATGAATGAAAATATTATGAAACATTCATTTTATTATGCGCATGAATTACGGAAAATTTAGAGTCCATCATTTCTCATTTCTGTGATTTATTCTCCGGAGAGGAAGAAGGTATTCACCTTTCGAAAATATTTAATCAGGAATGACGAGTACTTTCCAGCGTTTCATGAAGTAAAAAGAAAGAAAGAAAAAAGCGGAATGGGAGTCTCTAATGAACTTCATGAATGAGTTAATACGGAATGTCAAATGAGAATGAGAAATTTCCTCATTTCTTAGAATAAATTGACGTTAAATTATTTATTCGCTTTTAATGAAAAAATGATTCTTCATTTATTAAATTGATATTTTTGTTGAACCACGTTAAATCAACGCAAATAAATTATAAACAATATAAAAGCAATATAATTATTAATTAGACCGATGTAATTGGATTACATATTAAAAATATAATTCGTTTGTTACATATTCACGAATTTTCTCTTCAATCAATTATTACGACATCCATCAATCAAAGCAACTGATAAATTTTAGATGAAACAGATAGTGACTTCAAGGATAATTTTGACTAATATCCAACAATTTTGATAATTTAATTACTTTGTATTTAAATTTCTATTCGTTTTACTCAAATAGGGGAAAATATCGTTAAGTAATTTGACTGTCGAAATAAGGGAAATACTCAATTAATTAAAGTTTCCTTGAACAAAAATCAAATTCATTATTCAACACACAAAATGGCGGATGTTAGACTCCAATGGGAATTGAAATGGATGAGGAAACAGTTATGTTGAATGAGATTATGGGAAACTAAGAATAAGGCGAAGAATTAATTGCACTTTTTTTTGCAAATTAGACATTTTTCAGGTAAATAAGACATTTTTCAGAACGAACTTATCCAGCAAGCTTCGTGAAAATAATATTTTTCAGCGAAATCAGTCATTTCCCAGCTAATGAGACATTTCCTAGTTAAATCAAAGATTTTCCAATTAAATGTCCATTTATTAAATCGATATTTGGATAATTTAATTACTTTCCATTTAAATTTCTATTCGTATTTCTCAAGTAGGGGATAATATCGTTAAGTAATTTGACTGTCGAAATAAAGGAAATATTCAATTAATTAGAGTTTCCTTGAACAAGAAATGAAATTTATTATTCAGCACAAAATGGCGGATGTTTGAATCCAATGGGAATTGAAATGGATGAGAAAACAATTATGTTGAATGAGATTATGTGAAACTAAGAATAAGAAACCATTTTTGTGAAAAATTTTACGTTCTAAAAAAGAGTAAAAAATAGAAATAAAAATTTTATAATTCATAAATTCTCGTAAATCTAATAATTTCCAAGATATTTCCTAAAAACAAACTACAATAACCCAGGAAATAAAATTGATGTTGAATTATTAATTCGCTTCTTCAGAAAATGATTCTCCATTAATTGAATTGATGTTTGAATAATTTATTCATTCTCGTAAAGTAATTTGGCAATGGAAATATATGAAATATTCAATTAATTAGAGTTTCCATGTTAGGGTATAACATTCATTATTCATCACAAAATGGCGGATGTCATGACTTCAATGGGAATTGAAATGTACATAGAAACAGTTAAGTTGAATAAGATTATCCCTAACTACGTGTAACTATACTAGAATAATGGAGCATTCGAATGTCAGAACGTTTTATGGATTCTCTGTTGCAATTGTTGAGTACTCGATGATACACTCCAGGCTTATATCACAGAAGATACTTGTGCCAGCAATGATACTCGAGAAAAGACGTGATGATATCTGGGATGTCAAGTCACGAGTTACAATAAATCAAAGATATTCAATAAATACGATAAAAAAAGGAGAAAAAAAAGGAAAAGAAAAAAAATGTGGTCAAGTGTTTCTCAAATGAAAGATAAAAGGGATTTTTCGAATAAATCATAAAACTCAAGTGACATGAACTCTTCGACAATTTAAAAGGACGATAAAAACAAAAGGAAAAGGAGAAAAAAAAAAGAAAAAAAATTGGAAAAAAAAATCGAAAAAAAATATAAAAAAAAGGAGAAAAAAAATTGAAGAAAAAGGGGAAAAAATTGAAGGAAAGAGAAAAAAAATCGAAGAAAAAGGAAAACAAAATTGAAGAAAAAGAGAAAAAAGTCGAAAAAAAAGAGCAAAAGGAAAAAAAAATTAAAGGAAAAAGGAAAAAAAATCGAAGAAAAAGGAGAAAAAAAATTGAAGAAAAATCGAGAAAAAAAAGAGTTAATTAGAGGAAATATCACTGAAAAAAAAGGAATATATTGACAGTTTCTTTGAAGCTCCATGTGTGATAGTTCAAAAAGAACGCGAAGAGCTTTCTGGAGGACCTCATTATCGTAATTCTGAGCCCTATAATATATAACGAGTTGATACCGACAGCTGTTTGGATGTGTTAAAGAAACTCATTTCTTTTAATCCTATTTTCTTTTTTTTTTTTCCATCTCATAGCACATGCTTTATAACTGAAAATTGTGAAGATTCTTGGAGGTTACAATTTAAAATTCTGTGGAATAATAACACGAGCCTTCGGGGGCCACGAAAACTCGAGAAAAGTTTTGTGATGCATTCAAGTTTTCTCGTTGTGTCCTCGTAAAAAGAAAATTTTCCTCGAGTTTTAATGCGAGATAGTGCAAATCCTGATGAATACGATTTTACCTCGTTTTTTTTTTTACAAAAAAAAAGCTATTTTTTTTTATCTCTTCAGGAGTGGATGACAGATATTTTCGTGTTCATGAAAAAGAAATGGAATGAAGGATTCTCGAGGTAAAAATTTCGTTGGCGAGCAAATCTCGTGCATTTTTCGTATTGATCGAGTGAAATTATTGACAGTAAAACCTTGAATTTTTTTCCAGAATTTTTTCGTAAATAAAAAGGATAGAATTTATTCAGAGGACGTAAAGCTCCAATTTTGTCGGGATTTGTGTGTGCAAATGTGTTTTTTTTTCTTTTTTTTTTTTTTTCCTTCACATGTCCAATTGCAATTTTAATGAATGTTTGGGTGGCAAATTGCCCTGCTCGATTCTCCATCGAATCGAATTAAAATCTTCTATATCTCGTGCAGTGTCAAACGAATTCGAGATAATGAACTCGATTAATTCCCAAACGCTTCGAACCACGATCATGTTTCTGTGCTTTTTTTTTTTGTATTTCATTTTTTTTCCTACTGCGGTTGGAGAGAACGGGATGAGATAACGAGATGTACTGAAACGCGTAATGACATACTCGACGTTCGTGGAAAATTGAGTTTTAAAAAGTAATATAGATATTCTGTATCTGGGAGTCGGTGCTCCCTGGACAGTACGACGAGAATTGGCTACCGAAATATTTTAGAAAGTTTATAAATTGGAATGGTTGATGGGGGAAATTGAGGGGAAATGGACCTGCGAAGGAAAATTGTCCGGAATTTTTTTTTTTAGTAAAGGACGTTCGGAAAAAATTAGGAAAAATCGTTTTTCCAGGTAAATTAGACATTTTCCAACTAAATCAAATATTTTCAAGTTAAATTAGTTATTTTCCAGTTAAATCAGACATTGCCCAGTTAAATTAGAGATTTTCCAGCAAAATTCGACGTTTTCCAGCTAAATGAGACATTTTCCACTTAAATCAAACATTTTTCCTTGAAATTACTTTTTCCCGACTAAATGAGACGTTTTTCAGCTGAATCAGAGGTTTTCCAGTTAAATCAGACATTTCCCAGTTAAATCAGAGATTTTTCAGTCAAATTCGACGTTTTCCAGCCAATTGAGACATTTTCCACGAAAAAAGACATTTTTCCTCGAAATTACCTTTTCCCAGCTAAACGAGACGCCTTTCAACTAAATCAGAGGTTTTCCAGTTTAATCCAACATTTTCCAGTTAAATCAGAGATTTCCCAGTCAAATTCGACGTTTTCCAGTTAAATCCGACATTTCCCGTACTGACTTGCCTGGGCAGTACTGTGAGAATTAACTTCCGGAATACTTTAAAAACTTTATAAATTGAAATGCTCAATAGGACAAAACTTGGAAAAAATGGACCTGTTTGCCAAAATTATTTGGGATTTTTTTTTGCGCGTAAAGGACTCTTTGAAAAAATCTGGAAAAATTACAGAATAATCTAGACATATTAGAGCATCTTCTTGAATTTTTTCAAATTTTTTCATCAAGTCCTTCACTTTGAAAAAAATTCTGGTATTGCAAATCCTTGAAATCCTGAATTCTTCATTTCAATTTAATTCGTTTTTATTTTTCTTGAGAAATGGAGGGGAATTCACTGAAGTATACATTAAAAGGCCATCAATCGATTCAGCTATCGTAAACAAGTAATACACCCACGAACTACCACAAAAGCTCAAATAATATTGACAAAGACTCCTTCTGCCACACTCTCGACTCTCTACCCTCGAGTGCCAAACAAATCCCTACAATCTCACTCCAAGTAACTAAGAAATACACACACATACATATAGACACACAGACAGAATGCCATAGAAACTCAAATGAAACAAGATTGAATTATTCCATTCACCAATCAAATTTATTTTTTCCCAAAGAAAACGAGAGAATGACGAATTTTTTCTTGAATACCGAAAAGGAAAGATTGAGGAAATATAAGCTATTGGAAAGTTCGTAGGATATTATGGTGACCTATTTTTCTTGCACCAAATCGAAGTGTCGAATGAGTTTATAGATGAGAAATAACCTCTCACCGATTTTTCGTGTAGATTTTTTTCACGTTTTTATGTATTCGTGGGAAATTCCCATAGGAGACGATAAGGAGTGAAATACCAGAAAATTGCGATGGATTTTTTCAGCAGCACATAAAGCAGTCAAAAATGTGGGCGATATGAAGAAAAATATATATATTTTATCGCATTTTTTTTTAAAGTTCTTTAAATTTACACGAATTCACATTTTTTAATTTTTTTTAAATGTTTATGTATTTTATAAAGTTCGTGTGCAATATAGATAATTACTATATCACCAATTACCTCAAAGGTTTCAGTGCCTTAAATAAATAAAAAAATAAAAAAAAATTAACGAATGATAGAATTTGAAAATTTTGGATTTACAAGTTGCGTTTTTTTTTTTTAATTATTTGTCAGATTATTGTTAGGATGTTCATGCTGATATTTTCATGGGTTCCGAAGGCTTCCTCTTCAATAATGTCTTAAGGAGGAAAAAATGCTATAAATAAAATTATATACATATATATTGTGAATAAGAGAGCACAAAACAGCTAAAAAAAAATTGAATAAAAAAAAAGTGCACTAACACACAAAAATGTATTTTTAGCAAAGCACGTCTTAAAATAAGACTTTTTTGCATGACACAACTTGTAAAAAACCTCTTGTTTATTGGATAAATCTAAGAAAGCCAAAAAAAAAGATGTACACAAGTTTAAATAAATAAACAGTTAAAATAAAAAAAAACTGCGTTTCGAAATGAAGAAGCTTGCTAAAACCACTTCTTTGTTACGAATTTACATTTGATACTCTAGTGATGGACAATAAAATAATTGTTTTTTTTTCCATCCACCTGCTCTTTCCCTCGATTAAATCCATTTTCAAACGCGCGTGTCACCCAGTGACTGCGAATCACGCACCTACGTAACTGTAGTAAACCCCATGATTTAATTGCATTATTGGTGAAATATTTGTATACCTTATGCTCGGCCACATGGAGGTGTGTACAATACTCGCGGAGAAAGGACGGCGATGTCGCGGATAACCACCTCCCTCATATCGATCACATAATTCCCACGGAATTTGTCTGACCCGGTTTAAAAAAGGGAAAAAAAAAGTTTTGAATAAAAGTTTCTATTTTTTTCTTTTTTTTTTTGGAAATTTCAAGGTAAGTTGGAATGATAAATTTTTTGGTCTCAGGCACATTGAGGGTAAGAATTGTATAGCATGTGAACTGGAGATAGTGAATTCATGTAAATCTGATCAACAATGATATCAATAACTTCGAGAATTATTGTTTCAAATGGAAGGAAAAATTGAAGAGCTTGAATACATGAAATTTTAGGTTTAAGGTAGTATCCCAGAAAAATGAGGATTTTCAGGTTAGTTTCCAATTAATTGCTGATAATTCAGGGAAAAAGTGCTTTAATTTACCCGAAAAAGTGATTAAACTGTTCGAAACTCATATCTTTAGCCTGTGAATATAATTTTTTTCTCTCGATCTTTTTTTGCATTAATCTCCTATCACATGCATGAGATAGAGAGAGAGGCAAATAGTTACGACTACCTTCTAATTGAAATTTCTCAATAACTATACGGTGAATTGAATATTTTTTTCTTCTATTATTTAGTTAAAATGCTGTTCTCTTCGCCAATTGTTTTTAAATAATGGCTCAACTCTGTGGTTTTTTAGTAATTTCGTTATTTCTGTCCGATTTAGGGCGTTTTATCCCAACCACCGCTATTTTCAGTACACAGAGAAAAATGTTTTCTTAATTTAAGAATTTGCAGTCACTTAATTTAAGAATGTGCAGGTCACTTGAATTAAGTGACTTTTCCCACTTGAATCAAGTGACTTTTTCTTTCTTAATTTAAGAAAGTAAAACTCACTTAAATTAAGTGACTTTTCTCACTTAGATCAAGTAACTTTTCCTTTCTTAATTTAAGAAAGTAAAAGTCACTTAAATTAAGTGACTTTTCTCACTCAAATCAAGTGACTTTTTCTTTCTTAATTTAAGATAGTAAAACTCGCTTAAATCAAGTGAGTTTTCTCACTTAAATCAAGTGACTTTTCTCACTAAAATCAAGTAACTTTTCCTTTCTTAATTTAAGAAAGTAAAAGTCACTTAAATTAAGTGACTTTTCTCACTTAAATCAAGTGACTTTTTCTTTCTTAATTTAAGATAGTAAAACTCACTTAAATCAAGTGAGTTTTCTCACTTAAATCAAGTGACTTTTCTCACTTAAATCAAGTCAATTTTCCTTTTTTGATTTAAGAAAGTAAAAGTCACTTAAATTAAGCGACTTTTCTCACTTAAATCAAGTGACTTTTTCTTTTTTAATTTAAGAAAGTAAAATTCACTTAAATCAAGTGAGTTTTTTCACTTAAATCAAGTGACTTTTTCTTTCTTGATTTAAGTGACCTGCACATTCTTAAATTAAGTGACTGCACACTCTTAAATTAAGAAAACATTTTTCTCTGTGTTACTTTGATAATTCATATCTCATAAAGTGCACAGACAAAAATTATGAAAAAATTCAGAAAAGTGTAAAAAAATATGATCTTTGATATGGCATGAAAAAAATAAGGGATTAACTGTACTCGAATTCACCGACATACTACCTTAAACTCCATTTTATCCATTGACCCGTAATTTGCTATTGATTCCCGCCAGAAAGAATTTACTAAGAATTTTTTAATTAAAAAACTCTTGAAAATCTCAAGTTTCAAAGCTCTTTCCCCATCACAATAAATTCATCTAGCAGCCAAAAAAAAAAAACCGACAAAAGTGTGTGCTTTAAAATAAAAATGTTCGTGCTCAAGTTTCTTCTCTTATTTTACCCTGAAATAAGATGAGTGTAGACCCCGTAGAACCAAGTGGATTTGTTGAAAATAAATTGAGGGCTGCACCGAGAGAAAATTCGACTATTCATGGACGGCTTGTTCTGTCCTGACAGATTCCCAATATCTTCCAAGCTGGTGAAGAAAACGGGATCGACCTTGACCAAGCTATTCTACCAATATGTGTATCCATATATCTATATATACACAACCGCAAAGTCTGTCCTGATTGATAAACTTTGCTCCAGTATTTGTCTATCGGGGGATGAATGGGAATTCTTCTTATTAGGAGCTTCAAGAAAAGAGATAATGGAGAGAATTAGATGGAAGCTATTTTGGAGGGGAGAATTAATTGATATAGTTACGAATGTAATCGTTACTAATTGAGACGTCCAGGAGTTGAAACAGCAATAAAAATTGGAATTGTCCTCCGCTCGTTAATAGAATCATGAAAAAATAAAACACAAGACATAAATAGAAATAATATAACTCGAAACGAGATTTCATCAGAAATGGAATTCAATTAGTCTCATGGAAGCAATTACTGTCTTTTTCAATGAAGAAAATACTGAAATTCTTCAAACGTCAAAATTGGTAGATTTCTCGCTTTCTTTTCTCGTCGTGATACTCCAACTGACAATAGTGGTTGGCGTCAGCCCAATGTACTCGTCTCAAGTAAGACAAGACCCCTATTATTGGTAGAATAGAGGCGATGGGCGGTATTTTACGGTACTGTGCACACACGTGCTGAAGTCGAAATGTAAACCCAAAGGAGGAAAAAGGAAAGAATTGAAATGAAATATAAGAATGCTGGGGAGTAGAGGACTAGGTTTCATATCGAGCCATCTCGGGGATTTGATATTATCTGCCAACGGCTGGCGCTCTCATGCTACTTAAGCTCCTCGTGCTTCCCACACTCTTGACTTATTTGCAATCTGGTGGATGAGAGAGAGAGGATCATTGGAAATGGATCTATATTAACGAAATTCGGTGCAAGATGCACCTATAGTGCAAAATGATCTGAATTCTTTTTTGAAAAAGCGGCGCCTCTTCAAAAAAATCTGAAAAAATTCACAAAAAATGTGAAAATACTCCCGCATCTTCTCAAATTTTTTCAGATTTTTTCAACCACTCTTTCATCCAAAAAAAAATTCTTAGATCATTTTGCAACAATAAGTTCACTTTTTTCCGCAATTTATCAAATGCAAATTGCATCTATATTGCAAAATGATCTGAATTCTTTTTTAAAAAAGCGGCGCCTCTTTATAAAAATGTGAAAAAATTCACCAACAATATAGATATACTGCAGCATGTTCTCAAATTTTTTCAGATTTTTTCAACAACTCTTTCATCGCCAAAAAAAATCTTAGGTCATTTTGCAGCGTTGGTCCACTTTTTTCCGCAATTTATCAAATGGTAATCGAATGAAATGAAATACTGATGGTGGATCTTAAAATTTGTTGGCAAAGTACTTGAAGAGCTTTTCCATGCTTTCACCTAACCTTACGGCTTTATCCAAATGGCTTTATGGCCACTTTAACGTCACATTTGCAGATGCAAGCCAAATGTGTGGGGGCTATCGTTCTCAAGTTTGTTACGGTGCATTTACGACAAGGATAATGACTTGGTCACATGTGCAGAAGCTAATGGTTTACTTGTGGTTTCACTCGAAATCTCAGGAATGTCATTCACCAGTAGCTCAATACATCGCAGGGCTCTATTGGCTCTATTATACGCCCTTCTGGAGCTAGGGCTGGGATGTCATTAAGACGTTCCAATTCCGCGGTGTAACGCAATCATTCGAGGGAGGAAATTAATGGAAATTTCGACCATTACAAAGTTCTTCATGAGAGGGAAAACTCATATCAGCCCTTTAATTAATTGGGTGGAATATTAATTAGTCTGTGGGCGCCTGCATAAACTCACGCTTTACATCATCTCCCAAAAAATTACATTTCACTGCGCGAATTTGCGGAAATTAAAGTACAAAATCACTTTTTTCGCATCTTCATCACTTAAAAATTTTCGTCTGATTTTTCCGTGCAAAATCCCGGAAATTTCAAACGAGTCACATTTCTACCGAAATTTCAGATAATTATGTGTGTTTTTGCATCCATATTATTGTAGATTTAATTAGAGGTTATGTGGGATATTTGGATCAAATAAAATAAATTGTAAATGTCAATCTTTACATTTATTTTCTAGTAATGACTAAAACTAGTCAACGAATTAATTTATTTTTATGCACTTATTTATGGAGTTTTCGTCTTTGAATGTTGTGAATTAGTTGAGTATTTATAGTTAATTGAAGATGAATAGTGAAAGAGAGGAAATGAAATCTTCTCCGTGTTTCACAATTTTAATTTTAATTTTAATATTATGACAACTTACATTTACTTGATTGTTTTACCTTAGAGCCTGAAGAAGCTCCTGATCAGGAGCGAAATGTCGCGAATTTAGAAAATAAATGTAAAGATTGACATTTACAATTTATTTTATTTGGTCCAAATGTCGAACATAACCTCTAATTAAATAATTCAGTAGTAAAGAGGTAAAACAGGATAAATCGACTTATCTTTGTGATCATTTCGAAAGAAATATCTCGGAAATTGAGCGAGATAAGTTCATATTATCCATCTTTTTTGGTAGAGAATTTCAAGAGTTACAAAAGATGATCAGTGGCAAAATTGCACTTTCTCGGTTATTTTCTAAGGTATTTTCAAAAAAGTGAATGAGAAAAAAATCGACTTATCTTGTTTTACCTCTTCACTACTGAATTATGCAATTGAAAAATGAACACATTATCAACGAAATTTGTAAATTTCAGTTTAATTGTTTCTTGAAAATTTAGTAAAAATAGGAAAAATTGAAGAAAAAAATTGAAAATTCAACTCACTTTTTTTCTGAATATTTATGTTCAGTTGAAAATTCAATTAGCTTGTAGAATTTCTGTCTTAATTCTACTTAAGACTCACAGATTCCTTTGAACTTCCTCTAAAACTCACAGATTTCACAATCTTGTCATTAAAAAAAAATTCAATATCACATTTATGAAAATTCCCATCAAATTGTCTATGAAATTTCCATTTTTTCCTAATAGAGCTTCTTCCGAATAGAAAAAAAGAAGTCGTTGCAATAAAAATATCGGAAAAATAGGGATTAGTGTCCCTTTTCACCGATAAAGAGTCTACAATTCCCGATAAATTTTTCAGTGTAAGCTGCGGTTTTTCCGGAGTCGTGGTAGATAGGGTCAAACATGTGACCACGTCCGGTTAATTCGTAATTGAGATTACTAAAAGGATAAAGAATTAAAAGTGGTGGGTTACTTGACGGAGTTTGGTTTACCTCACGTTATATAATTTTTTTATGACTCTACTCACGAAACCAATGGAAAAAAATCGTTGTACATCGGAGCTTAAAATCTTCTCTACTTCAGCAAAAGACATGAAATATGCGTGCATGAAATATACACACAAAAGTCTGTAAAGTGCATGAGTAAGAGTTATGGGAGGATAATATCAGTTTACAAACTCGTAGAAGCTCCACAACATTGTGTGTATCCCTCGAATGCTTTGTATGTGGCTTTATGGGAGAATGTGACGTCTGCTTATCAGGATGATGAAGTATTATTGTTTGTCGACAGAATTGATAGATGAATCATGTCATTAAAAGTTTACGCTTAATTAGAAACCAAATTTTCTTGTTTTCTTAATGAAAATCGACAATTGTAGTCACTCCTAATTAGATAAATTAATTAATTACAAGCTGAAGAGCAGCAACGTTCCTCCAGTCTCGCCCAAATCTCATCAAAATGCATATAATTAATCGAAAAAATTTCTTGATAAAAAATAAATCGCACAAATTAGCGGAAAATTGGACGAAACGGATCCTTATGGTCTCATGATCCAGAATTTTTTTTTAGAATGAAGGATTTGATTCAAAAAAATCTGAAAAAATTTGAGAAGATGCTCCAATATGTCGACATTATTGATGAATTTTTTCAAATTTTTTTAAAGACTCCTTCACTCACAAAAAAAAATCAAAAATCATTAATAATCATAATTTTAAAAAAGAACTAATTATCATAAATAAAATATGCATTTTCTCGCAAGTGTATAATTCTTATCAGTAAATGTGTTTTTTCTCTCATTATTCTGCTGAGAAAGCATGACTCCCTTCATTTTCCAGCTAAACTTGCTTTTCAACTTGTAATTTATTAAACTATTCAATCATGAATTAAATATAAACTACTAAATAGTCCACTTTTTCGAATTAAAAAATAAATTGTCCAATAATGCACTCGTTATTCAAAATTAATGCAAATGTAGCTGAGGAACTCAGCAGAGTCATCAGATGTGCTGCTGATAGCAGTATGTCATACCATAAGGTGGAGATGCTCCATTGGGCAACCTTAGGAATTTTACCAGAGATGCCCCACAGGAATGATAACCACTTGAGCACAAACTCTATAGCATCACATACATGAGCTTAGACTACATGAGACCATTACACATATAAGTGCACGTTATGTAGACACATTCTTCATATCACCACTGCTGCTATCACGATGGCACCGGTATACAATTGACCCTCTCGCCTGGAACGACCCCATCTTCTTGAATGTAATCGAGTCTTTATCGTTTCCACTTGACGAAAAATGTATCAACTAGAAGGTTTCTTGGTATCTTAACGTTTATGATTCCGGAGGAATCATCCGCTTTTCAAAATGTTTATTGGCGAGTTGGGGAGAGATACTTGAAGTTTTGTCGAAGGCTTTTAAATGCCAGTTTTGGACTCTTCCTTTTTATTTGATGTTTATCAGTGGGGGAAATGGAGTTAAATGGACATTTAAATGGAATGACTCGAGATGGATTTTTTTTAATGATTTCATTAGAAAGCTGAGGAGATTTTCGGTGAAAAACATTTGTTAGAACTGATTTTTTCGAATTTTTTCAATTATAAAAACTCGAATTTTAAAAAAAATTCTTAAAATCGAATTTTGACATAGGTTTTCTAATGAAAAGGCTAAAGGTTGAAGCTGGAATCAGTTTCCCTTCGTTTTTTTCTGATAATTTAAATATAATGTCTTCAACCATTTAAAATGTTTCCTGTTTCTGAATGATTTTGATCCTAAAGAGGTTTTCTCAGTTTTTTGACGGAATCATCAGAAAAAAAATTATCTCCAATCAATTGGGATTTTCATTTCCATGTTCATAAATTCGGATAAAAAGATCATGAGGTTGTTGAAATAATTGAATTTCACAATACCAAATAATTGTCAATTGAACGACGTTTTGCCCATTTATTCAGGTTTTCTAAAGTTCTGGAAAAACCATGGTAAAAACTTCAAAATTAAATGAATTAATTCAATTACATTAAAATCTTCAATATTTTCAGTGATTTCGAGTGATCCTTACTATAAAAACATCCGAACAAAAAAGAACGTCACCTTTTAACCCCTAATTACTTCTTTTATCCTATTCTTTTTCCGTGATAATATTTTATTTTGTGCAATCTTAGTAGAAGCATTAATTATCCCTTTCTTTTCGCATTTCACTAATGAGTTGGAACATTGGATAATTGAGGTCATAAATTCACGGTAGTTTATCACTGAATTCTCGTAATTCTACAGGATGTTGCAGTATGACACTCTGTACATGACAATTCAACGTAAATTAGAACATTAATAATAATGGAAATTTCGTTAGGATCAGTGACGTTGCGATTTTTTCCCTTCTTTTGGAAGCTAACTGTTAAATTCAGATTGTTTAATTTTCAGGTAATGGGTACAAATGTGTCACGTCGAGTGCAATTATTCTCAATTTTTTTGTTTTTTCCGTCGAGAGGTACACATTAATTTTGAAGAGAAAAGGATTATCAGTCTCGAATAATTAGTGAAAATAAATGATAATTTCGCTTCGTTTGTGCAGCTCGACATTTTCCATAGAAAAAGCAAAAAATAGCTGAATTTCAACTGAATTTTTAAATTTTTTGCTCTAATTAACTTTTCGTACTTCCTAATACTTTTTACTGAAAATAAGTTTAAACTCTTTTCGTCCGAAAAAAATTGCAATTCCTTCAATTTTCACACAATTCTCAATATATTCTTGATTTATTGCACCTGAAAAATTGAACACTCCATTAATCTGAATAAACGGATAAAGTGGCCAGAACTGTCAGAAATATATGTCTATAAATTCCATTAAAATTGAAGCGAGAAATTGTTGGACCGTGGCAAATGTAAAAGCCTTTCCCAAATTGTCAATAACGTTCGAAGCTATTCAAAAATTCCACCAATGTCCAACATAATCAAATGAATAAAAGCATTTCAATGAGACAGCATGTCGAGATAAATCGATTGTAATTACAATTAATTATTTGAGTATTTCCATGTGCACAAATAATATGGAAATTTTGAGAGTGTATATTTTCCATTGAAATTTATACATTCTCCAATAATTACCAAAACATGAAATTACGAAATTGTAAATTATGTATAGAATCATAAAGCACGAGATAATAAATTGACTTTCACAACACATGTGTTTTTTTCTGAAACCAACAAACATCAGATTCACTCAGGGTTTTAATTTTTGAAGAAATATCAAATTTTCAGACAAATCGACTCCATTTTGTCTCCAGCTTTTTCTTCTTAATTACTCGGAATCTAAGCGAGATGAGGCGCTTCAACTTTTTTCAAACCTTTTTTTGGGAATTTCAAGAGCCAAAAAAAAAGATTGGGGTAAATTCGCTCTATCTCGCTTAATTTCCGAGATATGTAAAAAAAAAGTGATAATGAAATAAAATCGATTGATCTAAAAATTTCAGAGCTGTAATTCTTGAACCTCTGGAGACCCAAATCTGCTTCCCGAATTATTCAATCGGAGATGGCTTTAATCTCGCTCCTAAAGCTCCTTCTGAGAAATTCATCCGAGAACACGAGAAACTGGAACGTATTTGTATTCTCCATTTCTTTTTCCTTCACCAAAATCTATATCCCTTTTTTTTCTCCAATGTCCTCCTTGAGTCTCTTTTTTATTACCTTTGGCTTATCCGGCCTTGGCGACAGGGTCAGAGCAGGGGGGGGGGGGGGGAGAGGAAGTAAAGGTCTTCTCCGAATACAGAGAAAAGAATCTTTGGTGCTTGCAAATACACTAGCATCCGGTTTCTGTCGAATTGGCGCCAAGGGAGATCACACCCTGGAAAAGTCCTTTTCTCCGCTGAATTTCATTCCCATGACACTCATGAGAGGAAAATATGATTTTCTCGGCAATAAACATGGTTGAAGAAGAGGTTGACCACAAAAAATAGTCATTCGATGGAATTTAATCAGAATTAAGTCGCGAAGTGGTAAAACGGGTTAAGTCTATCTTTTTGCCAGTTTTTATGAGAATATTTCGCTAACTAATGGAGATACGCCCTTATTGTCCTAAAGCATTTTTTTTTATAGCTCTCGACATTATCTACAAAAAATGATAAGAATAAAAGAGGCGTATCTTCATACCGGAAAAGTAGTATAGTCCGATGAATTTCATTCCCCTGACATTCATGAGAGGAAAATATGATTTTCTTGGCAATAAAGATAGTGGAAGAAGACGTTGACCATAAAAAATAGTCGGACGAGGGAATTTTATCAAAACTAAGTCGCAAAGTGGTAAAACGGGTTAAGTTCATTTTTTTTATCAGTCTTTCGAGAATATCTTGGAAACTAAGCAGAATAGAGCGATTTTGCCCTAATTTCGCTCCATATCTCTCGAACTCTCTGCGAAAAAGGATTAAAGTAAAAACGAGGTATTTCCATTAGTTTCCGAGATATTCCACTTCATTGACTCTATTGTTCATCTTCTTTCTATGAAGAATTTCATTTTATTTTCAATTTTCCTTCTTTTTTTTTGTTCATTTTTTCAATTATTTCATTTCATCAGAGGAGTGATTATCATGTTCATCTTTCTTTGCACAGTACTGGCAAAGGTAAAAATTAAAAAATTATATTATTCGAAAAGGCTTCAATGGGTTCTCAAACCTGAAATCTACATATTAATAAAGAAAGATATTCCATTGAGAATTATTTTAGCTTTTCATTATTGAGTTATTTTTTAATGAATTTCCCGTTTTTTTCTCTCCCTAAAAAGAATAAGTTATAATTGAAAACGTAACTAGATTTAGCTAATTAAAAAATGAGAATTCACGGAAAAAGTAAAGTGCATAATGTAAAATTTATCCCATAAAAGTACATAATGCCTCTAATGAGCTCCTCTTTGCTATTACAATTTTTACGAATACATTAAACTTAAAAAGAGGAAATCATTTTCAAAAAAAAAACATTACGTTCGTCCAACGTAATATTTTCCCTGTTGCGTAATACTTCATTAAACTAAACCACCACATGCATCAAACGTACAATTGAAACAAAGCGATCGAGATAAGGGAGTACGAATGTGTGACACAGTTCAGGTTTCGATCGCAACTGAGCCCCTAATACGTTTCGGAAATAACACTGGGGATAATACCAAGTCTCATAGGGCAAACGTGTGTGTTATCACGAAGCGATGCACTCGTCTGTCGATAAGCAGCTTTCGAAATAGATGCACTATATATTCTGGTTCACCTGTCTGAAAGCAGTCGTGTGTTGAGCTTGAAGGGTTAGAATAAGACCCCTCGAGACACTTCATGTCTCTATTTTTACGTCTATTATAATTCCATACAAAAACTCATGTATTTGCATATATTCAAATGAAATATTAAATAAACTTGAATGAGCAAGAGAAACTTTGCAGTTAAAACTGAACGAGTATGCTTATGTATGCCATTGCGATAAAGTTTTCGGAAAATTTTGCGAAGAGCTCCCCGAAGACTCTGTACAGTAATGAACACAGCTCGTGTCAATACAGCGCAAGTTTGAAGTACTAACAAACGTAAACCTCACTCTGTCGCATTATGCGGGATGAACTTAATGCCAGTCGATAAACTCTTGTCCACTGAGACTCCATAAACAACCACCAGCATTTCTAATTCACTGATGCATAAGCTGTTTGGTACAGAAGACATAAGTTGAATGAATCACTGGGAAGATATCTTCATCTTTTGATTAATCCTGCTAATTCAAATCCTTGTGTTATACACGTTTCATATGACACTATTAGTGATTAGACTATCCAGTGAACAGGGTATGATACAAACGTGACAATGGCTGATGGCTTATGTGATACATGAAACGCAAATTGTGTGTGAAACTATCGTGCTAATATGAGAGGTTGATATTGATGAATTTTAGATTAAATTTCATTGTTATAAATTGGGTTATAAATACATGAGTTAAAAGAGATTTATGAGCTTTATTCTATAGCTTTAGGAATGTTGGTTGAATTTATGGAGATACGCTCTTTTGGCACGTCATTCATTTTTGTAAAGAACTGGATTATGACGCGCGTTTCACGCGCACCTTGCGAATTGTGACTTTAACTTAACCAATATTTATGCAGGTTTTCCTGCGTCATTATTCTTCGAAAGCCTTCCTTTTAGAAAGGATTCCAAGAGCTACAAAAGAGGATTGGGATAAAAAGGGCGTGTTACGTCCTAGATTTGTTTCGACGTTTTTGCTGCTTTCAGACTCGATAGAGTCTTAGGGATTTTCCGACTCCTTGATTTCAGCCTTATTTACTGCATTTTGTAAGAATTCACTAATTCCACTCCAAGGTTAGGGAAAAATGACTTTTGAAATGATTCACACGCGATGTTCGAAATTAAAGTGAACTAATTTTATTAGAATGTTTCTTCTTTTATAATTTCAGCATAGGACCTTAATCAGCATTTTGAAATTGCTGACGTTCCTGTGCTTGGTGTGAAGAATAATTTTTTTATAAATTGAAAGAGTTACGTAAAATATTACCGTGTGAATAAAAATGAAAATTATTAGTGATATTATATTATTATATTTGTTAGTTATTTGGTTGAAAAAGTTGAGTAAAGTCGTTGCTGAAGTCCCCTTTTATCAGTTTACTCGTTGCGGTGAACTAATACGTCACAGTATCTCCATCAGTTTCCCAAAAGAGAGAAAAAATCGACTTATCCTGTTGTATTATTTAAAAACGTCTACTTAACGTTTAAGCTGGAATTTCCCATGTTTTTTTTTTTTAGAAAAGATGCACTTGGGATATGAAAGATCTCCCAAAACGTCGATAAAATTGAAAATGTCACTGAATATTAAATTTCAGAAGAAGTTTCCTAACTTCAATAGGAAATTTTCATCCTCAATTTTCAGAAGCACGAAATCCTTTCACAAGAGATATAGAGTGAAGTGGTTAACTTCACGCACGTTGTTGAATGAGATTTCTTATGGTTGAGATCTCATCCCCCTTTTCTCAAGATTATGTCGTTCTCACAGATGCTTATCTACATGCAAGCGCGTTTCACTGAGTCGTATAACGACACTCGTGCGGCAGTGAAGATGCGCAAGTTTGAAGAAGAAGAAGAAGAAAAAGGAGAAATTCTTGGGAAATAGTGAAAAAAACTTATGACAGAGAGCTGTAGGGAGAAGGAAAAAATGTGGGATTTACGAGAGTGAGGAAAATCGTGAGTTGAATGTCTCGTAAGTCGTATCTCCTTTACTGAACATTAATGTTCTTTTGGAGCTGGAAGGAGAAATTTCTTTATATAGATTTTATGTATGAAGTAGTACTGATGTAATGAGAATCTATGTGATTTTATAGAGTATATATACTTGGCATCACAATTTGCCAGACACAGAGATGGTGGAGACGTTGACCTGGATCCTTTGGTACTTTGAGCCCCTCTATAAATGCGAAGAGAACGAATAGAATGATAACAAGAATGGTATCGTATCTACTACAAGAGAATTGACAATTGAGTTGAAACCAAAACTTTCAAAATAACATACTACGGAGTTCTTTTCAATTTTTGGAAAAGTTTGGATGTTAAAAATTCTCAAAGTATATCCTTCAAAATGATACATGTACTTTTTAGTGAATAGATAATTCAGTTAAACTCGATTTCTCTCTTGAATTCCTGAAGCGTACCACTCGATATAATTCCTTGAAATGCCCCTCGAAATACTGAATTTCGAACAGGTTCAAGAGAGAATAATTCGAAAAAATAATAAAAAAATTGTTTTCAAGAAGGTCTTTCTGTGAAGAAATGAAACAGAGTAAGTGAATTTTCTTCTCTTTTTTCTTCATGAAAATCTCGGAAATGCGTTCTCTTTGTCCTGATTCCTTCTTGCCGATGATTTCGAGAGCCACTCATGAAAACTGATCCTTCCCTTTGTGGGTCCAGGTCGTGATAATAATTCAACAAGGACGACTATCAAACAACTGGCATCAAAGAGTATATAAATATACGATATTTATAGCCCTTGGAGTCAGTCATGACTATGAACTTCAAGAAACAAAGCATCCATTTGCCAATCATGAATTTTAATGCCGATGTGCATCAAAGGAATATGAAAGTGAAAATACGTAATGGACCTCTATTATCGAATAGTGTTTGTGCAGTCATTTATAAATCCTCTAATGTTAAGAAAAATGAACTTTACTAGCTCTCCTAGTTCATCCAAATGACCTGAGATTTGGGAATCTCTATGTATATTCAAAATTTCTTAATCAACCGAAAAATCAATTTTCAAAATATCTGCTTGATTCCATTGAAAGTGTCGATTACTTTCCCTTCAGTGAACTTGATGAAGTTATTAGAATGAATCAGGACAAAATCGCCCTATCTCGCTGAATTTCTGAGATTTTCCAAAAAAACTGTCGAAAAAAAAATTCATTAATAATGTTCTACCTTTCCGCTACTTTTTTTTTAGATTCAACTGCATAATGAAGACTGTTGTAAGTAGGATATCAGCAATTCGATGAGATAGAGCAGTAAATACACATGAAAGTATCAAGGAAGGACGGTCAAGAGAGATTGCTATCATCAACCGGTTCATTCTGGGCTATTCAATCGACCGCCTGCCGTCTCGACTGACAAATTACACCCTTACCATCTTCTTCCTCTTATCCTTTTTTTTTTCCTCCTTTCCTTACCAACCAAAATATTCTCCCTTTCACGCACAGCTTGTAGCCTCTGACCTTGGTCTATCTCTAATAAGAACTACGTCATGCTCAATTCAATAAAGAAAATGCATCATTGCTAATTCTGCAGAATTTGCAAATTTCATTTGCGTCCCAACGCAATTCACTTTGGAATTCATGAGGTAACGGTAAATTTGCATTTTTCGAGTCTCTGTTGGAGCAAATTTAGTAGCATGCGATCTGTCTGTATATTTCAAAAATTATTCTCATCTCTTTGATGTTCTTTTTTATTCCCCATGATTTTATTCCATCCATTCATCACAAAGATAATGAGCGAATGATTCAATGCTGCTTGCGTGAAATAAAAATGTATCATTTGAATATTTTAATACTAATTAAAAAAGATAATTTTAAATAATTGTATGAAATTGTTCAATTAATTTAATTAAAAGGCATTCTGAGAGATTAGGAAATCTCTTATGATTAATCGATGATAGGATAATCCAGCAATTACCCGGGCTCAGAAGATTAGAAAGAGAATAATGGAACAATGGACGTAATTGGTTCATTTCCAAACCCCCACTTGGCAATTAAGAAAAAATATGAATTTAATAAACTTACTAATACAGCAATATTGACGACGTCAATTCGTGCTGGAAATTCTAAATTAAAGCAGCTAAACCGTATAACTTCAATATGTTATTACCTAAATCGCGCAAAGGGTTAGAATTGAGCATCAAGTTTCCATAGCAAGAATAATGTGAAGTACCCTTCCCTCTCTAGTTGGTAGTAAGTTTCGATTAGGTGGGATTCAACATTTCCCGGAGGCATTTAGGCTCCCTTTTGTAGGGGCGCCCATACAGCTATTTGGTAGTAAATGTTTGATGTGCATGACCCTGTTCAAGCTGTTCCATTCTTCAACCCAAATTGGAGAAAAGCTATCATCCATTATTCCGCAGAAATCCTTTTTATCTTGAGGCATGAACGTCAAAAGGAAAGACCAAAAAAAAAAAAAAATAGAGAAATTACAAAGAGCTTTTGCGTCATGGTTATAACGAAATTTCCTAAATTCATTAACGATAATCAAGTTATCTAGTATTGTGCAATAGATTTTATGCCCACACAGCCACACGTAGTCTCTTGGCAATTCTTCGGCGTCACTGCAGCTTCCGGTTAAATCAGCCGCTGACTCATGGGAATTGCACCCAGATGAAGTAGCCTCTGCCTTTATACATAGACTCTACCCTAGGACCAGAAGAGCATCTTCTCGCCCACGCATTCAATTTCCTCTCTCTTTGCCTGTTTCATTCTTAAATGAGTTTAGTTTAATACTCGTCTTGCATTAGAGCATATTCGCTATTACGATGCCGTGTCTGGATAACTTGGAATCCTTTGACCAGTGTTTCCTTCGTTCAGAAAATTTCCAAATTTCTGTTCTTCAGAAATTTTTGATTTACTTCAATTAGCTAAAGGGAGGTGGAGATGAATGTATGTTCAACATAATAATGGTTTTTTCACGTCGGGCGACATAGCAGTGATTACTATGTTAACATGGGCTGAAGAAATGGTTTTATAGAGCCTTTCCATTTCGAATCATACAAAAGAATAGATAAAAATAAAAACACTCAATCAATACGCAATCATTATTTGGAAAAAAATATAAAATAAACCATAATCTGCCTTAACAATGCATGTCGTACAGACTTTTTTGTAAAATCGCAACTTTCTAATGTTATCGTTAAATATCGAAATAAGTTATAAATATAAATCAAGAAAGATGTTTCTTGATTAATATGAGAATATATGCATATGATACGATATATAGCATAGAAAAAATCAACATTTCTCGAAAATTTCAAAATTTGAGATTAAATAGTCATTTTTTTTTTTTATACCAGATCAGGAGGGAGTTTCTCCAGTTTTTTGTCAATATCTCAATTAGTGCATTCGCTATTACGATGCATTGTCTCGATACTTTGAAACCCTTGCTTATTATTTCCTTTGTTCAGAATTATTAAAAATGTTATGTCCATCAGTTTTCATTTTGAGTCAGCAAAAAGTTTCAACTGTTTGTCGTGTCTACGTCGTTCTCCGATTGGTGGAATAAAAAGCACATTGTCATTCTTCATTTATTATTTTGTGAGGGATCGGGTGAAAGTTCGGCCTCATTCGAGTCACAATAGTTTCATTGTTTCTAGGCCAAAAATAGAATTACTTTTTTTTTTGGGGGCTGGATAACAAGAAACACTCGTTATGGATCATCGAACTCCCAGTGAATGAAACAATAATTTCATTTCCACAGTTTTCCAGTTTATATTTTATGTAGCTTGATGGAAACAATATGAATTATTTTCATTGTTTTCCCAATAACTCAATATAATTCTGCTTTTAACAAATTGCGAGAATATAGTTGGATGACATTTCAAAAAGTAAATATATTTACCGCATGACCACTGGGGAAATGTTCACTCAGACCACAATGACTCTGACCTCAGTATACATTTGCTGAATTTAGGAACGGTCATAGGTGGCTTAGAATACAGGATCAATAAAATACGCACGATTATTTCAACCAGACTCGGCTCATTGGGATTAACACTGTTAATTTTCCATTCACTTATCTCAGTAAACCCACTGACAATACGAGTATCAGTTTTCATTATTCAAAAATCAATAGTTTATTCATTGCATGATTCTGAAAATCACTAACGATGAGAATATTCCATAAAAGAAAGAAGTGTAATATCCAAAACTCATTTTCAAGAATTAATTTTTTAGAAAATTCAATTTCTTGAAAATTATACTTTTTTTTTAGGCAAAAGCAGGTCAAACCCTTTTCATTTTTCATTTTTTCCGAACTTTCTCAAGGATATCTTCAGTCTGCCGTTTTATTTTGGAATATTCGACCTCAATTTATGTTTTTAATTTGAAGATGGCTTTTTTGGTATCTGCTAAATATTTTAAATTGTACTAATTTTACTTGTGTAACAACGTTTCGACTCTTTTGTGAAGTAATCTTCATTAAACTTAATTATCAAAAATAATAACTTCACGTTAACCCAAATTTTTTTTGTCAGTTCTATACATTTTTATTCTTCAAACATTGGTATTTCTAGAAAACTCAATGAATTCTAGTCTGGCATTATTTTCCCACTCATTTATTTCAGTAATTTCAGTGATAATAATACGAATATGCATTTCCATTACTAAAAAATCATCTCTTAAGTTTGAAAATTACCAGCGATAAAAAAATTCCATAAAAACGAAGTTTAATATTCAAAACTCGTTTTCAAAAATTGATTTTTTTCAATTTTTGCACAAAATTCTACAGTTTTAGGCATGAATGCACTTCTTCAAAACTATCTTTACTCCTATTTGTCTTAATTTTCCGCTCACTTACCTCAGTAATTCTTCTAACAATAAACCGAATATCAATTCCATTAAAAAAAAATCAATAAAAATTTATCTCATAAGTTTGAAAACTACGGACGATAAAATGAAATCCATAAAAAAGAAGCTGAATATCCAAGACTCGTTCCCAAGGGTTTTAATATGGAAACCAGGAATATTTCCGCAGTTTCATTCATTCGATCCCTTGGGTGAGAGTCCATCGAAGAAGAAGAAGAAGAATACTCGGATACTCGAGAAAATAGACAATTCAGTTATAATCCATATCACGTAATTGCATGATGAAGGATGAATTTCCTCACGAGTTATTTGGAGCAGAAAGAAAATTCATTCGAGTATAAAATATAATTGAGAGATATTGTTTGATAATATTGTGTAATGAGACCGGATAAATGTGTGGAAATGAAGGAATGACATCGAAAAGACGATTATTTCCATATAAAACTCTTTTTTTCGTGTTTTTTTGAGGAGAATAGTGAGTCTGATAGAAGATTAGTGGTTTTTTTTTCAAGCTCAAAGCTAAAAAGTTGAAACCACGATGTTAATTCGAGGAAATCTCAGGACTGAGCATTAATGTTTCAGGATAAAACCACGAATGTATAAAGGCTCTCTAGTATCATTCGCACTATATACAACAAAAACACTGCCAGTATTTTCATTAAATCCGTGGTATTTCTCTCATTCTATTTCCTGATATTTTTTTTTTCGAGAGGGGAAAAAAAAAGAAATATTTGTCTTTTGAATTATCCGGGTATAATGCTTCATGAATACAGATGAAGTGGATTAATGTTACTTGTATCAGAGTTTCAGAGTAGGAGAAATAAAAAGAAATAACAGATTCATGAAGCAAAAATGGCTGTACAGTGGAATTCCCTGACGTTGGGAACATTAGTTTCGAGTTAACTGGACAAAAAAAATATACAGCAAGTTACAATTAGGTTATAACTGGACATGGTACTCTGGAGAATAATTAATGGTACAGAAACGTATATTTCCGAACAGCGCAAACTCCTAAGTGCAATTAACCAATACTCGGGCTGGTGGCGATTAAATTCGTGTCATCAATGGATATGATGATGACATGAATTATCACGTGGAGGGAGGAATCATTTGGGGGGGGGGGGGGGGGGGATATTGAGGAAATGGTACGGGATGGATTCTCTTTGAGGATTTCATTGAAAAGCTAAGGAAATTTTAGGTGGAAACTCTGATTTTGTTTAAAATAAAACTGATTTTTGATGTTTCAAGTAACGAAGGAAGGCTTGAGTTCGATTTCAGAGCAATTTCGGGAAAATTTGACAAAAATTTTGAGTTTACCCAAAATTTCACGAAATCTACAAATTTCCAGATTTCTGGTTAATTTCAAATTGTTTGAAATAAAACTTTTTTCATTCAGAATTGATTTTTTAGATTTTTTTCGAAATTCTTTTTTTTTGATTGATTGAGGAGTCAAACTCTTTCCTTTTTCGTTTTTTTCGCACATTTTTCATCTGATATCTCCAGTTCTGAAGATCGTAGTAACTTGGGATTAGTCTTAAATGGAAGATGAGATCATTTTCCATTGATTTATTGAGTTTTAAAGGAGAAAATTATTGACTTCTAGAGGATTTATTGATACTTTTGTGAAAATCAGGTTTTGTCCTATAAGTGCATCAAAAATTGATGATTTTCTTTCCATAATCACATTAATTGATGGCAAATGATCTCAGTCTCCATTTCAGATCAGCCTCAAGTCACTACGACAAATAAAACCGGAGATATCTTCAAAAAAGTGAAATTCATCAAAAAACCGAAAAAGTTCAACCTTCAAATTTTGACTAAAAAAATCAAATTTTCAAAAAAATACCAAAAAATTAATTTCAACACATGTTTTTCACCGAAAATTTCCTCAGTTTTCCAACGGAATCATCTGAAAAAATCAATCTCGAATATTTTCACTGTTTTCGAGTGATTTTCATGAATGGATGGAAAAGAAAATTCATGAAAAAATGAATCTCAACATCCCTCCAACGTTCACCTCCTCTCGCTCCATAATTTTCTCCTCAAAAAGCGTTTATAACAGAAACCAGAAGACTGTAATAAAATGAGAACGAATTCACTGAAGTATCCTTCATTTCCACTGTTCTCCTCTGAGACATTGATGCTTCAACACTGTGTAAGGAGCCATGGCTCAAATTACATTTTGCACTTGGCTCTTGCCAACTACTTGTCCTCTGCCCTTTTCCACTTTCAGTCACACGTGTTTCCCATCGTCGCATAAAGTGTTCTCTCACACAAGAACGTGAGCGCATTTTTCTTTTTTTTTCGCATCCCACCTCTCGTTATTTGGTCTCAACAATATGGAAGAGCTGCAGGTGGTGGACGCCCAAAAAAAATCGTAAACTGCATAATTAATGAAAAAATGAGTCTAAAAAAAAAAACTTCCTGGTTCGAGCCAACATGTTTCCAACAGAAACTAGTGGAATATTCGGAAAAAAAGAAGAGAAAAAAAGACAACAATAGATTATCGATTATCACTGAACTCAGCATGGAATATTAGAATGAACAAACATCGTGAATTAGTTACGTGAGTAAAGAACGCAATACTAATAAAAAAAAAGAACGCAATATTCTGTGTGTACTGGAGTTTGACAATGGGGATTCGTATTTCAGCGGAAAGATGAAATAAAAAATTTAATGGTGGGAAGAAGGAAAAAACAACGGTTATTGAGGTCCCTTTGAGAGGGCATTCGCTTTTTTTTTCTCTACTGTGTACACGCGTTCATCCCTTTCAGGGATTCACGGATGTGTAGCCAGGCAGTGCAAGCTGTGTAGTCAGAGGGTCTTTTCGTTTATTTGATAAGTGGACAAAAGCAAAATGGGTTCAAAATGGGAAATAAAAGAGGGAGAAAGAGGGAAAATTGAGGATGACGCTCGGATAACACTCAGTTTTTTTTTTCTTGTTGTGAAATTATTTCACATTGAATGGAGACGGAAATTTTTTGGCAAAGGAATTGAATTGCTGGGGGGAAGGAAAAAAAAGTTATTATTTGGGTGAAAGATATTCATTGGAAACTTGATTGAGGTCGTATTTCAGAGTAAGGTCGATAAAAGAGAAGCAATGAGGATTTGTAGGTTGGTTTCCAACTAATTGCTGATAATTCGGGAAAATGCGCTCTCATTGACCCGAAAAAGCGATGAGACCCACAGCATTTACTCATTTTCACTGATTTAAAGGTATTTCTTGTAATAGAAACCGTTCATCTCCGTTTTTATTTAAAGAGATTTTATCGAATAGGAAAAAGAAGATTGGCTGACAAAAAAATCGATATTTTTATGTATCTTAGATTAACGTACTGGAGAGACTGTGAAGGATTAATTTTATATGTCCGTCCCTATGGCGATTTGAGAGACGATTTTTTTCAGGGTGAAAGACAAAGGTGTTTGGAAGCTTCCAGAAATGGAAATTTGAGGGACGTCTTCTATGGAGGGAAGATGGAATTTTTTTAAATTCAAAATTCCCCATTTTTTGCATATTCTTTTTCATAAGTCCAGTCCTATGGCGAATTGGAAGACAATCTTTTTTAGGGTAAAGGGCAAAGGTGTTTGGAAGTCCTAGGCACCGGAAATTTGAAGGACGTCATATATGGAGGGATGATGCAATTTTTTTTAAGTTTAAAATTTCTCATTTTTTGCGCATTTTTTTGTTATAAGTCCACTCCTATGGCGAATTGGGAGACATTTTTTTCAGGGTGGAAAGCAAAGAGGCTTGGAAGCCTCCAGAACCGGAAATTTGAAGGACGTCATCTATGGAGGGAAGATGGAATTTTTTTAAGTTCAAAATTTTCCATTTTTTACATATTCTTTTTCATAAGTCCAGTCCTATGGCGAATTGAAAGACAATCTTTTTTAGGGTAAGGTGCTAAGGTGTTTGGAAGCCCTCAGAACCGGAAATTTAAGAGATATCATATTTCGAGGGAAGATGGAATTTTTTTAAGTCAAAAATTTCTCATTTTCTGCGCATTTTTATTCGTCTCTCAAACTTCTACTTCCGAGAGCGAAAAATCTACGGATATTTCTACGTATATTTTCACGGCTTCAGCGACATGAAAAATATCATCTTTAATACGGCATCAAAAAAACAAGGGGTTAACCGTACTTGAGTTCACTGGGATACTAACTCAAGTCATATACCATCATCCAGTATTATCTTCCAATAATTTTTGCCACAAAAAGAAAAGGGGAAGTACCTACACGTGGAACACAAGCTAAAAGAGCTATATAATGCTGAAGCAATCGATTTCTGGTCAACTGCCCTACTAACTATTTTCATGAGTTCTGGTGCGCCAACTCCAGATGAACATTGAGAGACCCGAGTATCAAGTTTAAAATGTTTCACCAAAAAAAACTTCAACTAAAAATGAAGAAAATTGAAAATAACCCAGAAAATCTCGAGAAAAATTGCAAATTTTAATTGTAGAATTTATTAAAAAAGTTTTAGAATTACCGTAAATTTTAATTTAAAAATCCGAATATCTTCGAATTTTAATTGAAAACTCGTCTAATGGAAAAGAAGCATCTCCCTCCCACGTTCTTCAAATATTTCATTTTCATCTGAAGGAAAAGCAGGCATTTTGCCTAACCACAGAAATTCAAATCGTTTGAGCATTTAAATTTTTCCCTCAGCACACTGAAGTAGTGGAAATAGGCATTCATTTCGCTCTGGCGAGCAGAAAATATTCGCTCAGTAGTGAGACATATTTTTTTTTCAAGAGTTGGAGAAAATTACTTATTTACTGTTGAATGAGTGTAATAGTACGGGTACTCACCAAAAGCTGAAGTTAACGCTGCAATTCACACCTGCATGAGTGGCACTTGTGTTGCCCAACTGCTTGCAGGAGGAATCATTACATGGCCACTTGAATAAATCTCGAATGCACCTGAAATTTTATAACGAGAGAGTTTTTTTTAACGAAAAAGAAGAAAATTTCTTCAAAACATTTCGGGAGTTCAATCAATGTCGGAATAGGAGTGATACGTTAACGAGCACTAACTCGATAGTTCAACAATTCTTCGGGCAAAGTTCATAAAAGTCCTCGCAGTTCTGACACTAACTGAATAATTTTCATCGCTGATGATCAGGGTCAGGGACTTGATATGGAAATACTAATATATGTAAAAAAAAAGAGTAATACGTTTAATCTTGTGAATTCGACAATTTTGTCTTATTCTGTTTTTTATTTTTAATTTCATCTCATTTCTTCTTTTTTTTTCAATCTCAAATTTCGTCTTATTTATTGTCTTACATTTCATCTTGTTTCCCGCATGAAAATTAATATATAGGGGAGAGTGGGGCAAAATGGATCTAGAAGATGAGATGACTCGAGATTTTTTTGAAAAGCAGCGGTTGCTTCAAAAAATCTGAAAAAATTCACAAACAGTATAGACATGTTGGAGGATTTTCTCAAATTTTTTCAGATTTTTTCGTCAAGTCCTTCATTCCGAAAAAAATTCCTTAATCATGTTACCACGAGGGTCATTTTGCCCCACTCTCCCTCTATATATAGATACAAACATATATATATATGAATAAAAGCATACCTATTAGCGTATATATAAAAGCTATATATATATTTTATATATATGCTATATATATAAAAGCTTATATAAAGGAATAAATATGTCGAATATATTTTACATATGTGTGCATATATTTAATGTATAAATGACATATATATATTTTATATATATGTCAATTATTACATTTTTTGCAGCACATATATGTCGTATGATTTTTCTCTATGTAACATATATGTTTGCACATATATTTTTTTTATACAGATTTATATTTGAAATTTTGTCTCAAAAAAGGAATACAAAATAATTAACCCAATGCAAAATATATATCTATATATATCAATGCAGGTTAAACTGCACACATATTACTCTTCCTTTTTTTTTCAAGCTCTTCTGATGATTTACTCTCGTTTTTTTGAGGTTTTCATCTATTTTATTCCCATGAATTCTTGAAATTTCTTGAAAGACACTTTGTCACCCGACACTGCGATATACATGAGACGTCGTTTGAAACTTTGAAATTACTCTGTGGACACCATGAAAGTTTTCTTAGATAAACTCGGTTGAATAAATTGTTACGTGAGAAGCCATCCTCTCTCGATGTTGAATATTCGAGTGAATGTCAATTTGCATTGAACGAAGAATACCCACCACCCACGATCTTTTCTAAATTTTGCTATGAAATTTTTCTACTGGAATAATAATCATTCCTTATTCCACTCGAGTGATTTCGTACGAAATATATCAATTCTTGAGGGGTTAAATGTTCCTGTACATAATAAGTGGAGGAAAAATAGTGCATTTGAAATATAGGAGGAGGTGCATTTTATTTTTAAGGTTTCATAGGATGAAAATAAAGAGAAATGAGTGGAAATATTTGAGATAGATTTCTTCTGATGATTCCTTTGAAAAGCTGAGGAAATTTGCATTAAAAACATGTGTTAAATTTTTTTTTCAGAATTTTTTGAAAATTTGTTTTTTTTTTTTTCAGTTGAAAATTAGAGCTTTAACCCTTTACAAAATTTGGAAATTCCACTTTTTTGGGGTTTTTTCTTATTCTGCAGGTCTTATCGACTTGGAGTTGGTCTTAAAGAGAAGATGAGATCACTTGCCATTAATTTATGAAGTTCAAAAAGAAAAATTATCGATTTTTAAGATATTTATAGGGTAAAAGCTGATTTTCACAAGATAAGTACTTTAAGTCTACAAGTACCTCAAAAATCGATAATTTTCTTTTCGAAACCACATAAATCGATGGAAAAAAATCTCACCTTTCATTTGAGAACAACCGTAAGTCACTGCGACCAAGAGAACCAGAGATATCATCGAAAAAGTGCAAAAAAAGGAAAATGGAAAGAGTTCGACTCCTCAATCCTGTCTAAAAAAGTGGAATTTCCAGAAAATTCGAGGAGCATAAAAAACATTTTCAGAGTCATTTTGGACATACGCCTTTTTCCCTTTAAAAAGTGGGTTTTTCGGCACTTGCACCCTTTTGTTTCTAGATCGACCATGTGTTAATTTCGTTTTTTTAAGCATTTTTAGAAAATTCTATTTTCTCCGGTGAAAATTAGAACTCAAACCCTTTACAAAATTAAAAAATTCCACTTTTTCGAGGATTTCTCCGATCCTCTCAGTCATAGCGACTTAGTGTTGGTCTTAAATGGAAGAAGAGATCATTTGCCATTGATTTATGCAGTTTGAAAAGAAAAATTATCGATTTTTAAGATATTTATAAGGTAAAAGCTGATTCTCACAAGATAAGTACTTTAAGCCTATAAGTACCTCAAAAATCGATAATTTTCATTTCAAAACCACATAAATCGATGGAAAAAAATCTCACCTTTCATTTGAGACCAACACTAAGTCGCTATGACTGAGAGGATCGGAGATATCATCGAAAGAGTGCAAAAAAAGGAAAATGGAAAGAGTTTGATTCCTCAATCCTGTCCAAAAAAGTGGAATTTCCAGAAAATTAAAAAAAAATCCATTTTAACACACGTTTTCCATCCTCAATTTTCTCAGCTTCCCAATAAAATCATCCAAAAAATTTCATCTCAAGCAGTTTCATCAAAATCCCAATCTTATTTCTACGAGAAAATATACCATATGATCTCGCCTGACCCATCTGCTACTGTGACTACTCAATTGAACGGACGGAAGCTGATCTGCGGCAGATAATTTCCATCGGATACTCACAATAACTTCACGTGAAACGTACCCCATTCCGCTATCGGATTATTTCCGATTGAAGAGCACTTGATGAAATTGATGCACCGCCACTACAAAATGATTCATTCGCGATTTCAATTGAAAACAAAGAAAAAAGAGAAAAAAACAAGTGGATCAATGCAAACTTAATTTTCATCGGTGAGAGAAGAATACTTTATTCATTCAAAGATAGCCGCAGTTGTTTAACTTTCATGAAAAGAAAACCGTTAAATGATTTTTTCCACGAGAGCCCTCGAACAGTTGGAAAACGAGAAAACGAGAGAAAATTCAATCTGTCAATTTTATTTTATTCTATTTTATTGCTAAAGCTTTATTGAATCTGGTTAAACTGGACATTGTTTCTCTTTTTGCCCTCCCCTCCCCCCCCCCCCCTTCTCTTGCGAGTTATTCTCCCACAAATTCTCGAAAATACTTTTTGATAAAAGCCTTTCATCGAATTTCGACTCTGGAAAATTTCAAGTGAGTGCCTTTGATTGACACAGTTAAAGGCCTCTATCCATTTGTTAAATGCACTCTAAAATCGTATGTAGCACGCTTCTCTCTCCATATATTTCCTCTTCAGTCACGTGAATTAACTACTACCCTGGCTTTCATCAAGTGTATTTCGTATTGAAAACAAATATGTCTGCTTCTATCACACGTTAATCAATCTATCTATCTTGTGCACACTACCACCTGTCCAAAATTCTGAGGAATTTTTGACTTTGTAGAATTTACTGAGAGTTGATTTTCTACGATGCGCGTGAAACTAATTGCTCAAAATGAATTACTTATTCGCGTGCAACACATTGTCTGCACGTGTTTTGCTCCAAAAAAGCGGTTTTATTTTTTTTTTGCAATCAAATCGTCAATTTGGAGTTAAAAAGGCGTAAGTGCTATGTATGAGAATAGCACTTACGCCCTTTTGTTTCTAAGACGACGAAATAAATTCCGAATTTTTTGTAAAAGTCCAGAACTTCATGAAAAAATGGAAGAAAAATTGAGAAAATGGTCCAAAATGTCTACATTTTTGTGTAATTTTTTTTCTATATTTTTTTAAGAAGCCCTTCACAATAAAAAAAAATGGCGGATCATTTTACGCCCACGGTATTATTCTGCGGCTATTTTTTTTCATTTCCGGAATGTTTTTTTTTCCAATAAATTGAACATGATATCAATTTTGGTGTAAAAACATTATTGTTATTATTTGCCTACAATATTTTTCTTGCTGAAATTGAGGGAAAAATGTCGAAAAAGTCATTTTTATTAAAAACTATACACTCGTAACTTTAATAAAAATAAAAAAAATTCTTGTATTTTTGGAATGCATTGAATCGTGGAATATTAAACGGATGACCCGTTCTGTGTTACACACGAGGACATAAAGGTCCAGATCGCATATTTTTATACGAAGATAAACATTCGTGCATATGACGTACATGTAAATATTGAATTGATCCTATTTATTGATGTTCTTGTCTGTTTTGGTAGTTTTTATAAAAAAAAGCCAGCGGATCTGGCTTTTTCCAGTGGAAAAAGTCAGTACATCTGCAGCTAAAAATAAAGAGAATTCGTATTTAATCATAACAAAGATAAAAAAAAAAATTGTGGTAAAAAAATTAGGGGAATTTACTTTGTTGAATTTCCTGAGAGCTCATCGTGTGTTTTTTGTTTCATTATTTTCAATGGGCGAAAAGTTTCATAATTCTTCTTTCACGAATAAAAAGTACATTCTCTCGCTTCTGTGTATTTACTTGAGACTCTTCACCTTCACATGAAGAAATAAAAGGAAAATTGATGAGAATAAGGGAGAAAACAACGGAGAAAAAAAAAACTCCACCACTGAAGAATTTTTTTTTCTCAATATAAAGAGTGTCACCGTGCCAAGTTTCAACGAAAGATAAATGTAATAGCTTTTATTTGTTGAGAGAATCCTTGTTTTATCCTAAGGTAATAAGTGGTTTTATTGAAAAACTGCTGAAACATTTAACTGTTGTTAATTCCTCAAAAGCAATTAATGAGAAATAATTTAGATTCTTGTCAGTGTTTTTTTTTTCTACGAAAAAGCAGAAAATACGTTTTCAATTTTGAGAGGAATTCCAACTTTCTGACCTATTTCTCAGGTATTTGAAGGAAAAAAAACTGCCAAAAAATGTATTGAGTTAGAAAAAAAGAGAAAAATAAAAGAGAACGAGAGTGAAAAGTTTGGAATAAAAAATTAATATGAATGTATCGAATAATAACAAGAAAATAAATATTTTCTCTGGGGAAAAAGAATAAGATTTTTCTCGCTGAAATTTTTCCTTCACTTTTGTTCGTCATAAATCATTCTATTATTCATTCTCATCCTTATTCCATTTCCATTTAAATTTAACTACTAACGGGAATTCTCGGTTGTGTTCAGTGAAAAGAAAATTCTTTGCTGGAACAATGCTGAAGAAAATAAATTTAAAAATTGCAACCAACTCATCACAGAAAAAGGGGACTAGCATCAAAAATATGCTCTAACTTCTTTGCCTTCAGTCGACGAATATAATAAGAATTGAAATGGCAATTACTGCTGGGTTTTGCACAACGTATATAAGTTTCATACTCCATTAATGGCTGTATGGGGACTTGGTTGTGCAATTTACAGCTCCAGTTACCAACTTAATCAAGTCCCTGGAATCGTGTGCAAGTTATTCTATAGCAAAGTTGCAGCAAGCATCAGCTTGGAGCGACAAACACGTGTACAAAGAGTTGAGAGGAAAGTGAATTTAATGAAAAAAAATGAAGTTATGAAGGAAAGTGCATTGCATGGAATTCAAAAAATGAAGATTTATGACAATGAAATGAGTACAGATTTGACGATTTTTTTCATTTTCCAACCAAAAAATTGAAAAAAGAAGAAAATATTTAAAAAATTAGCACTCATAGTTTTTTGAAGGTACTAAATTTGCATTTTTCCATTTTTTAGAGAATAATTTTTTTTTTTCTCAGTAATAATTGCCAGATTTTTGCTATTTTTAGTATCATATGAAGCTTTAAATATTCTTCTAAGTGTCTCAAGTCCTTTTCCTTCAACTCTGATTGTCCAAAAAAAAGCACATTGCATAGGATTTTAAAAATAAAGGTTTATGATAGTGAAATCAGCACAGATTTGACGATTTTTCTCATTTTCGAACAAATAAATTGAAAATAAAAAAGAAAACATGCAAAAACTTTGCACTTATAGTTTTTTAAAGGTCCTAAATTTGTATTTTGCTCTTTTTTAAACAATAATTTATTTTTTAAAAACAAAAATTGACAGATTTTTGCTATTTTCAATATTATATGAAGTTTTAAATATTTTTTTTAATGTCTCAAGTCGTTTTCTTCTAATTCTAATTGTCCAAAAAAAGCGTATTGCATATAGGATTTTGGAAAATAAAGTTTCATAATAATTAAATCAGCGCAGATTTGACGATTTTTCTCATTTTTGAACAAATAAATTGGAAATAAATAAGAAAATATGCAAAAACTTTGGACTCACAGTTTTTTAAAGATCCTACATTTGCATTTTTCCATTTTTTAGAGAATAATTCATTTTTTAAAAAATGAATTGGCAGATTTATGCTTTTTTCCGGGTCATATGAAGTTTCAAATAATTTTTTAAGTGTTTCATGTTGTTTTTTTTAAACTCTAATTGTCCAAAAAAAAGCGCATTGCATAGGATTTTAAAAATGAAATCTTTGATTATTAAATTAGGACACATGTAACGATTTTTTGAATTTTCCGAACAAATGAATATATTATAAGAGAAAATATTGAAAAAATTTGCCCTTTCATGAGATTTTTTAAAAAATTTATTTGTAAAAAAAAAAATTGTCAGACGTCTGGTATCTTCAGTACTATAAAGTTTTAAATAATTTTTCAAGTGTCTCAAGTCTTCTCCCTTTAACTCTAATTGTCCAACGAAATCCCATTTACTACAAATTTCCGCAGTAAAAGCGAATTTTATAACACTGAGAAAGAAAAATGATTTTCCCTCCTCACAATTTTCCAACTTTTACGACTACTCCTCTCCTCAGCTTGTGCTCCAGATGTTCAATTCCTTAAAATATCAGAGTTACTTTTAAAACCTCTCTTTTTTTTTCTCCCATCACGATTTAACTCGTGAAAATAAACTCAACGACTTGTACCATCAGCGCTATTTTGGGAAGTGTTTCTCGATTATTGAGAAAAAAAATTATTTAAAGGCTGTCATCAAGTGGATGAAGACTATAAGACACAATCGATAAAATCGCATATTTACTCGCGCGAGTATTCGCGAAATAATTGATTAAATGGATTTTTCGGAGACCTGAATATTCGAATCAAATCGAGAACTTAAGATTTTTCAATTTATTTTAAAATTCCTTCTTCTCAGAGAAAATTCATGAAAATGGATATTTCAACGTCAGATATTCCCCTTCAAATATTGAAATTGACATCTTTAATTAAAGACAATTGGAGCATGATAATTCTGATATAAGCGGATGATTTTTTCCTCACTGCTGAGATTGATAGAATGAGATTTAAAGTTTTTCCCTCCAGAGAAAAAAAAAAAATCTGCAAAGTTTTTACTGGACAAAATTGACTGAGCTCATTGGAGCACGATAATTATGAAATCAATAGTCTATTATTATAATCAGGGTCCTGGTCTTGGTCGTGCATTTATCTGCTGCAAGAGACCATGTGAATATTTATCAGCTGGACAAAGAGGCCAGGAATTAACAATGAATGAATGCTCCTTTATCATGATGCTCATGGACATAGCATTCTATTCAATTTTTTAATTTTTAAGGGATAATGGATGACCCAGTAAATTTGGAATATTCAAACTCATTGTTTAGCAATAATTATGATATTTTTTCATGAAATAACACAGCAGCATTGAATTTCTACTTTTTTTTTTATTAGTCATTGTCTTTTTTTTATAATAAAAATATTAGTAAATATCGTAAACAATTGGTTTAAAAATTTGAGTAAATCGAGGCCTTTCGTTACCTTTTTAGGGCATTTTATCCATGCTTAAGGTTGTATCCTAGAGTGTGATCGATAAAACAGAAAAAAATGAGAATTTGTAGGTTAGACTCCAATTAATCGCTGATAATTTGAGAAAATGTGCTCTAATTTAAATATTGTCAAACAATTGGTTTAAAAATTTAAGTAATTCGAGGCCTTTCGTTACCTTTTAAGGGGATTTTATCCATGCTTAAAGTAGTATCTTAGAGTACGATCGATAAAACAGAAAAAAAATGAGGATTTTTAGGTTAGTTTCCAATGAATCGCTGATAATTCGCGAAAATCTGCTTTAATTTACCCAAAAAAGTGATTAAAATATTCGAAAATCATATCTTCAGCTTGTGAATATAATTTTTTTCTCTCGCCTTTTTTTTACATTAATCTCCTATCACATGCATGAGATAGAGAGAGAGGCAAATAGTTACGACTACCTTCTAAATAAAATTTCTCAATAACTATACGGTGAATTGAATATTTTTTTCTTTTATTATTTAGTTAAAATGCTGTTCTCTTCGCCAATAATTTTCAAATAATGGGTCAACCCTGTGGTTTTTTAGTAATTTCGTTCTTTCTGTTCGATTTAGAACGTTTCATCCCCACCACCGCTATTTTCAGTGACTTTGATAATTCATATCTCATAAACTACACGGACAAAAATTATGAAAAAATTCAGGAAAATATAAAAAAATATCATCTTTGGGTTACTATTCTGACACATACGCCCTTCCGTCACTCAGCATTTTTACCACCCATAAAATATAATAATCATCCCAATAAATCACATAAAAATCTGTAATTAATAATAGTAAATTAATTTATGATTTTGCCAGAAAATTCCTAAAATGTTTTTACCACATAATGAGATTCCAGCTGATGGCAATTCTCATTCCCCTTTTCTATTCTCATTGTCCCCTAAAATTCGTGCAGAGTTTGCCACTACTTGGGCAACTAACCAAGAAACTTATCCAACAAGTTACATTGTGATAGCATTGGGCTATACCAGTAATTCTAATTACTCTGCAAATTATTTGTCAATGAGTTAACCAATTTTATTGAGCAGGGTAAAACACAGTTTGTGAAGAGAGAGAGATCCAATGACTGAATGAAATACTCAAAGAATTTCATGGAAACACTTCAGTCATTCTCTATTGTATCATCAATTCACTTTTCCTTCAGTACAAATTAAGATGAAATGAATGTCACTGAGTGAAACGGTCTCAAGTACAAATGGAGTCTCATTGTCTCTGGATTCAATTTCAAGATAAAAGAGAATAAAAGCCTCTTTGATCGAGTAAAATGCCATTTCCTTTAATACACACAAAATAAGAAATAAAAAACAAATGGGATGTCATCCTCTCACCGAAGAATTCTATTTCTGTCGGAGAAAATCATAATATAACGAGTAGTAGAGTGTTTTACAATTCTCTCTTTCATTCTCCAATTGAATTGAATAATTTACCATTTTTTTTTTCATCGATAGAAACAAATTTATTTAAATTGAATGAAGTTTGATGAAATCATTTGCACATGAATTTCATGAAATTTTATCGAAGATAGATTCAGCACTTCAGTTACTAGTGCACATGTATTCTGAATAATAAATTAAATCTTCGTCTTAGAATCAAAGGGGCGTAAGTGCTATGCCCATATTCTGCACTTACGCCCCTTTGTTCCTAAGGCCACGATATATTAATAAAATAGTGAAAATCCGGGGGTAAAATGACCTGCAATTTTTTTTGAGAGGGAAGGCCTTTTTGAAAAAATTTGATAAAATTACCAAATCATGAAAACATGTCGGAGCACTTGCCTAATTATTTTCAGATTTTTCCTTAAACTCCTTCACTATTAAAAAAAATCCTGAATCATGAATTTTTTACAATAATCGTAAACACGATAAACAAATGATTTAAATTTTAATGAGAAGTTGAAGATAATGTTATTTTTGAATAATACAAGAATGTTTATAGCTGGGCCTCAATGAACCCAAAATCTAGTATGAATAATAAACCGTCTACATGACATTTACATGTGAAAAGTGACCTATCCATGCCACCACGTGCTGGTAGTAAAGAAGTTTTTCCCTACTACGCATAATTCTTCCTGACAAATACAAATTTTTCTACCAATTTCTTCTATTTATGTCTCTAAGAATAAAATTTGTTGTAAAAGAGAAGAAAAAAAAACGGGGAGAAGAGAAAAAAACACAAAAACATCATAAAATGTACATAATATCTGACATTTTTAGTGAATTCAGTAGAATAGGAAAATATTTGAGGAGACATGTTTATTCTGATGGAAAGAGGAGGAAATGTAATAAATCAAATTGAGACAATACGACACGATAAACACGATAATAATAATAATAATAATAAGCGTATTTTTATCAATATTTGTTGTTTATCTCTTTTTCCCCAAAAAAATTCAGAAATAATGTGTCGGAATACTTCATCGTGCTGATGAACCAAAAGACTCTGAATTATTCCACCACAAAATAAGCCTGAGATGATCGTTTGTCATTCTTCCTTGGAAAGTGAAGAATGAGAGAAAACGAGGAGAAATATCTCGAGGGGCTGAAGAAGGAGCTAAACGTTCCAGGCATCACCGTGCCTGACACAGAATGTGATTTCGATAATGCCTTTCGTATTCGGGACGTTTTTTTTTCTTCTTCTCACGCTTTACAAATTCCGAGAGAGGCAAAAATCTGGAGAATTCAGGAGGGAATTTAAAGAGAGTTCGATACAGTTCAAATATCGATTCACGATGAAATCGCAAATATTCAATGCATCAGTGGAGAAACGATAACGGTTAGATAATGGCGAAAAGGGCTTGAGTGACCAGCAAATTCGATAAAAGGGGGGGAATTACTTTTGATCGAATAACATTGGAAATATCTCGATGAGTCATGCTCTAATGAAATCCTCAGAATAAAATTATTTTAATGAATTTTAATTAAAGTTCAATTAATCGTTTTTATGTGCAAGTGAATATTTCGGATTTTTCTCAATCAAAAAAATCTTATCGTCAACCAATTTCTCGTTCAATTTCATAAAATATTAATTTGCAGGAAGAATCCCTACATTTCTGTTAGACTTTCCCAAATTATTTCTGAAGAACGACGAGAAAGCTAAAAAAAAATTAGCATGATGTTTCTTCTGTTCATTAAATTTTTTTCTTTCAAAGAATTAATTGATTGAATACAATACTCGATAATGCAGATGAAAACTAATCTACTAATGTAAAGTAAAATTCTCCTTCTATAGAAAATTTTGCAATTGCCCAGAAGAAAATCTCTTCATAATTGGAAACTTCAGATTTTATCGTTTCTTCTCTGTGACTCATACATCATAAAATTATATAGAGAAAACACTTAATCTCTACCAGAGGTCAAAAATTCTTAAATTTTGTCATTAAAGATCTTCATTTTCTCACAATACCATAAATTTACGATAAATAAATTTAAAAAAATCAGTGCCATAATATGCACCAAAGTTTGCATGATATTGAACTTATTTTTAGCTCATTAGATTATACTTCATAATTGATCTCTTCAAATCAATTTTCTTCATTAAAGTAAATAATTGCATGAAAGCGAATTTTCCTAACTATGAGCAAGGCTTATTTCCGACAGGAGCTTTTCCATTCACAGTGTAAGAATGAAAAGCCAAGTTGAACATCTTGTTCATTACTCCTCCTGTCTCGTTACGTGCGATTAATTAAGCCCCCCTTTTACACCATAAGATTTTCACAAGGTGGGAGTTTACGCGTTACGATAAAATCGTCAGGAAAATTCGTGTCACGTCAGACATTGTTCTCCAACGCAAAATTAACTGAGTTTCTCAACGCAATTTGCGGAATATTATCACGGAATATTCTCCGAAAATTCAAGATACGGGATAAAAGGGGGAATGAGGTTAATAAAAATATCTGCAGGGGGATGTGTAATTGGAGAAGAAGCCTTGAGGGGTGGAAAAGAAGATCGTTTGAGGGAATGATAAACACACTAACCCCTCGTCACAAACCATTCGCGTGGCTCTTCTTCATTATCGATTCGCATACATGAAGTATAATCACTTTTTTTCCCCGTTTTTTTTTTCACCTGATAAAAGTGAGAAAAAATTGAAATAAAATCGATGAAACGAGGGATTAGCTAGAGGCTAGATAAAATTATGAGGAACGATAACTAACGCGCCTCGATAACACACCTCTTAAATTTATACAAAATAGTAGAAAATAGAGGCAAAATGGACCTCTAGTTTAAAATGATTTTGGAATTTTTTTTGGAGGGAAAGACTGCGCGAAAAAATCTGAAAAAATTTGAGAACATGCTCCAATATGTTTATTTTGTTGGTGATTTTTTTCAAATTTTTCGTGAAGGCCTCTGCTGTTAAAAAAAATTCCGGAATTTTTTTTGGTTTACAGGTCCATTTTACCCGGACTTCAATACTATCAAAACCATTTTATTAATAATTCATAGATTTTTTGTAAAATATTCGGTGTTTTATATTCGATATAGTTAAAAATATTTGCATATTGTTATTTGCATATAGTTTACTCATAAAAAAAGGGTTTTTTATTTTATTTTACGACGTAACATGTGCATCAAGCTTTGTATTTTTTTTCCATCAAAATTTCGAAAAATAATGGATTCTGTGTTTTTATTGTTTCCTTTTTTTCAATAGCCGCTATTCATTTTTATTTCGCATAATGATTCTGGTGTTTTAACAATGTAAACAAAGGACCTCAAGATACAAGCGACAAAGTGCTTTGTGACCGAGGCAAATGCAGAAAAGACTAGTTTTCTATGCTTGTGTTTGCATGGAATTGCATATTGTTGTGGCAAATGCCCTAAAGTGTAACACATATATATATACATGCGTGTGCAAAATAACCCGAGAGGTCAAGTTGCCTCTAAATGCACAAACCCATTTAAAAATGGGGGCAAAAGCTCCCTGTTATTACGGTAAAAACATTTTTTTGAGAATAAAGTCATTAATTACACAACAATTAAAAAAAAATCAGTAATTTCTGTTGATTCATGGAAATATTTGATTTCCAGTGGTAATCCCTTTTATTTGCATAAAAAAAGGCCAACTCATGAGTTCAAAGTGTTTCTTCGTCGAATATCGACGATTCCATTCAATTCGCATTTTTTTTCCATTCAGATTAATTCCCCCCTGAAATTTACGAACTGACCGAAAAAAAAAGGAAAAGAAAAAATTGATTTATAATTCTCAATCAATTTGCAGGAATTTTTTTTCCTTTTTCATTCATCGAATATTATTTTCATGTATATCATACATTTATCATGGTAACACGTGTTAAAATCGATCGTCCCCGAAAAATTCACGTATCGCGCAGTACATGTCAGAGCAAAACGCAAGTTAAATTTCCTTTTTTTCCTTCTTTTTTTTTCAGTTTCTTTTTCTGTCAAAGAAGAAAAGTCCTTCTGCAGCACCACACGTAACCCACTCTGCCATATCCTCGTAACTTCTTGCATTATTAAATTTGTTTACCCTCAGTACTAACACAACTTGCTAGTATTTCCAATGTACGTGATGGAAATACAAAAAGAAACTTCACGACACACAAGTCAAAGGAACAATTTCTCAATTTCAATCAGTGTTTGAAGCACAAAGTAGTGATTTAATTAATAAATTCCTTTGGAAATAAAAATAATTGAGAGGAAGAAGCAAAAAAAGATGGAAAAAAAATTTCATTAATGAGAAATGAATTAAGTGGACTAACCTTTGGTCGTAGAGCCTCCGGGGGCTGAAATTGCCTTCCAAAGAACCCCGAACCACTTTAAAAAAAACCACCAAAAAAAAAATTGAAAATAAGCAAACTAAAAATAAAAACTAATTCACTTCTCACCGTCTTCTTCTTCTTTTTTTTTCCTTTTTTATTTACGTTCACTCAACACTCAACACGCACCTCTGGAATTAATCTCTTAATTTAATCTAAATATTCATTAATTCAAGAGAGAAGAAATGGAAATACAAATGAATTAATTCAACGACGAAAAAACACCTTCAAGAATTAAGAACAATTTTTTTCTCTCAACTACGAAGAAATTTTTTTCAGAAAAATTGAATTTTTTTTTTTTTTTTTTTTTTTTTATTATAGAGAAGAAGGGTTAATCATTCACTAATTGGGAAAAATTCAGGTTTTTACAATAGTGTAAGGAGAATTGATGGGCAACCGCGTGGTAGCCTGATTCGAGTCGCACTGCTGCTCCGAGGATGCCCAGTTCCCCACTCCGTCCTTCAGCGCGCCTCTACTCTCCCCACTCCTCCCCCAGAATGGTACAACCCCACGATGCGAAAGGGGGTGGTGGGAGGGGGGGGGGGGTTAGTTGGAATGGGCCACCAAAACCCGTGACTTACCCCCATCGCCTTCTTTTCTTACTTCCTGGAGCTCCTTTATTTCTATATAATTTTTTTCCTCCCCTCTTTCTCTCTCCTCTCATGCTTCGACTTCTCGCGTGCAACTCACCAAATATATACATATATATATATGTTAAACTGCGCTTTTCCACTTTATTCTGTCCTTCCCCAAATTTATTGACGATTCGCGTTTGAGGCATTTACACATCAGCATTTATTTTCGGGGCCTTAAAATTTTAAAGTAAAAAGTGTGATAAATAATTGCGAAGAATAATTTCACTGAATAAATAACGAAACACATAAATTTTAAAGTAGAGGATTTTTTTTAGGAGTGAAGGAGTTAATGAAAAAATCTGAAAAAAATTGAGAAGATGCTTCAAGATATATATGTTATAGTGTAATTTTTTCAAATTTTTTGGTGGCTTCGCGAGAAAAATAAAAAAGGAAATGAAGAACTTTTCATTCAAATAGCGAAACAAAGTAGACGAAAGTGCTTTTTTTTTCTTTTGAAGAATTCATTTAATTCATCTCTTGAAGAGATAAGCGAACGTTTAAAATGAAAATAAGCTCCATGAATCCTTGTACATTTAGTACGAGATATAGTGATGTACCATAATGAATCAACGAAGTGAAGAGACGTGAAATTTTGGGGGATGGGGCGTCGACAGTAATACCAACTATTCAGCAAGTGGGTCAAGTGTTTTTCATAATGAAAGAAATAAAATAACAAAAAGAAAGATTGAACTCAAAAGAATGAGGAAGAAGAGAAGGGGGGGGGGGGATGAAATCATGAATAATATCTTTAACTTTGTCAATGAGAAGGACGAATAAGCCTCAAAAGAAGAAAAAAGCTCCAGTCCCAGAGGCTATATATAGCTATAGCTGCTTGTTTATTATTCCTTCTCTCTATCCATGTAATCCTTTGATAATCCACGTAATGTCATTCACACAATTGCTTTTGGCTTCAAACATCAAAGAATTTCATGAAATGTACACTTTGTACAAACAAATTGCAATGTGCACTTGAGAATTATTGAGTAGATACGAGGGATGATATATGCTGAGCTTTGCCAAGCTAATCCCCAAGGCGAATCCAGTGGTATATAGCCCTTGGGCGATGGGTTGATGATCCGATCAGTGGGTATAGCACCCTCCAGCTGGTGCATTTACACACCTCAACTGTGATCCCATTTGCGAAGATCTTCTATCTATCAAGTCAAATCAGACTTTTGTTATTTCAGGTCACATTCCCATGAATAAAACACAATTCAGGAAATTTAGGGAAGTGGAATAAGAGGTTAAGTTGATTTTTGTTGAAAATGAGATTTTATAACAACTTGATTTTGGAATATATAGACATACATGTCCTGCAGTTAATGAAATTTAGGTGTTACGGGATTTCGATATATTCGATATCAATAATCGATGTTCAATAAAATCTCACAATTTGTTTTTTTAGAAAGAAAAAATTCGTAGTATTTTTGCGCGTTTCAGGCCTCATGTCAATGATGAGACCCACATGATTTACTCATTTTCACTGATTTAAGGGTATTTCTTGTAATAAAAACCGTTCATCTCCGTTTTTATTCGAAGAGATTTTATAAAATAGAAAAAACAAGATTGGCTGACAGAAAAATCGATGTTTTTATGTTTCTTAGATCAACGTACTGGAGAGACTGTGGAGGATTAATTTTATAAGTCCGTCCCTATGGCGAATTGAGAGACAATTTCGTTTGTAGTGCAAGACGATGATATTGGGAAGCCCTTGGAACCGGAAATTTGAGGGACGTCATATTTGGAAGGAAGACGGAATTTTTCTTCGTTAAAAATTTCTCATTTTTTGCATATTTTTTTTTATAAGTCCGGTCCTATGGCGCATTGAGAGACAATGCTCCTTAGGGTGAAGGACAAAAGTATTCGGAACCCTAGGCGCCGGGAATTTGAGGGACGTCATATTCGGAGGGAAGATAGAATTTTTTTAATTTAAAAATTTCTCATTTTTTGCATTTTTTCAAATAAGTCTAAGCTTATAGTGAATTGAGGAACGATTTTTTTTGTGGTGCAAATGAGGATATCGGGGCGCCCCTAGAATCGGAAATTTGAGAGACGAAAAAAAATAGGCAACAAATGAGAAATTTTTAAACTTAAAAAAATTCTATCATCCCTCCATATATGACGTCCCTCAAATTTCCGGTTCCTGGGGCTTCCAAATACCTTTGCCCTTTACCCTAAATAGGATTGTCTCTCAATTCGCAATAGGACCAGACTTATCGAAAAAAATGCAAAAAATGAGAAATTTTCAACTTAGAAAAATTCGGTGTTCACTCCAAATATGACGTCCCTCAAATTTCCGGTTCTAAGGGCTTACCAATATCATCGTCTTGCACTTCAAAGAAAATCGTCTCTCAAATCGTTAATTTAAAATACATAAAAACATCGATTTTTCCTATTTTATAAAATCTCACCGAATAAAAACGGAGATAAACGGTGTTTATTACGAGAAATACCCTTAAATCAATGAAAATCAGTAAATGCTGTGGGTCTCATCATTAGCATGAGGCTCAAAACGTGCGAAAATTCTACCAATATTTTCACGGCTAGCTTAAGCGACTTAAAAATTTTCCTCTCGCGTTAATAGTCTGACTGTGTATTTGTATGTAAAAAAAGTAGAGATAGCTATAGTAGGAGTGAGCCGATGACTTAGCTTCCTACCGTCAAACGTTACCACCACAGACCCTTTTCATGACGCTCGGAGCATAACACTTTGTATGTTACATCCGATTCTCGAATCACAACCCGCGGCTAAAGAAGTTTCACTCCAAAAATGGGTTTCAAAAGAACGTCTTTTTGGATGGACCCAGGATCATTTTGAGCATTTCTTCTTCAATGGTCATGACCCATAGAAACTAGTTCTTTTTGCGAAAGATTGAAACCCATTTTCCCTTCCTTCAATCACGGACAAGTACCACTTGAGGAAACGGCTCTTTTAGCATTTTTTATGATTCTCTCCACGACTCACCTCTCCCGACCTTTTTCTCTCCTCCAGGATAAAAGAAGAGGGGGGGGGGGGAGGGGAAAGAGTCCACAACACCTAGAATGATGGAACAGGAGGGCTCTTCCGCGTCCCCTTCGGCTGTATACCGCTGGCGGGTTTTAGGGGGGAAAATAAAAAATACAAAAGGAAAAAAAATGGCAGAAACACAAATGAACGTTTGGCTTGACGCTCGAGGGCATCAGCGCTTTTTTTTCTTCAAAAAAGCTCGAAACTAAATTAAACAAAACTTTAATTTAATCTGTTGTCAGAGAGAGATTCAAACGGAAGCTGCAATTCCTAAAAAAAAATTAAATTAAAAAAAATAAGGGAAAGTGGGGCAAAATGGGTCTCCAAGGCAAGATGATTCAGGATTTTTTTTTGAAGCGGAGGAGTTCATGAAAAAATCTGAAAAAATTTGAGAAAGTGGTCCAATATATAGAAATTGTTGCTGAATTTTTTTAAAGCATTTTTGTTAACATCTTCACTCTAAAAAAAAATCCCAAATCATTTTTAATAGCAAATTCATTTTGCCCCGGTTTCTTCCATGTTTCGCCATATGCCAGTAGTATTTTAGAATTTATCAAACAAAGTTAATGCAGGAATAAAATAAAAATGAGAGAATAGAACTCATCGATAAGCCACAATTTTTGTTTCCAATTCATTCACACACACACATACATATATATACATACATATACACACAGATGCATATGTGCATATAGAAAATACTAGATTCACCCGTCCAATTTCCCATTGGCTAGAAGATAGAACTCCCACAGTGACAGTTTAGTTGGCATACAACTCTCGAGCCATCCATTTACCCATTCTACTCATTCACTATCTCATGCACAGAACCAAATATTACGAATTGCTATTCGGGCCAATTGTCAAATCATCCGCGAATATATTTTTTTTTTTGGAAAACGATAAATTCACTGCCCCCACACTTTGAGACTAGATGAGATAAATAAATTAAAACAAGCAGAAGACCAAAAGAGGGGGGAAAGGAGGAGGGGAAAGGGGAAGAGGAATAAAAGAGGAAAAATCACGACCACGATTCTTCCTCGAGGCAATTCGAGTTTTAAAACACGAAATACTCCGAGAAAGGATGTCGATACTTGGAGTAGAAGTTGTATTACTCTTCTACCAAAAGTTTCGACATGGCTCCGACATTTTGTTACTGAGTATTTTTCAAAAAATATCTTCCATCTTCTTTATCACTTGTTTTCCCTCAGTTTTAGCTTGGAGGATTAAAAAAAATGTTTTTTTTTCTTTGTTATATAGGTATTATTCTCATTGTGGAAAAATCATTGAAGATAAAATTCTTCTAATTATGATTATTGTTTGTGAGTTAATTCAATTTGATTGTAGGAGAAGAATTCTTTTATTCAGATAAATTGCGATGGGAAATAGTCACGTATCTGCTATTGGAATAGTTTCAGTATGCGTTTTGGGAATGGATAATCGATGCTTACTGGTACGTGATCCTCACAGGTTATTTCGTAAACGTACGTTAACAAGAGTATTCATTGGAGGAAGTGCATTATTTGAATTAAAAACAGATGTGCATTTTCATGCAAAGAAATACCATTTTTTATTCATTAATTTAAAGGCAAAAAAAGGTTTTTCATTCAATGAAAAGAACAGAAATCTCCAAAAATATTTTGCAAAAACATTAAAAAAATTAAAAATATTTTTCAAAAATATTAAAAATATTTTGCAAAAATATTAAAAATATTTTTCAAAAATATTAAAAATATTTTTCAAAAATATTAAAAATATTTTTCAAAAATATTAAAAACATTTTGCAAAAATATTAAAAATATTTTAAAAAATTCCATAACTTTCCTATGATTAAACGTTTAATAATTTTCCGTTTTATTTTCATTCCCAACGAAATTATGAAATCGTAGATAATTTTTGAAACAATAAGACCTTCCGAAAGAATAAAAAATCCTGTGGATAGACGTCTCTAAGAGAAATGGAGAAATAGGAAATATTGCCGAGAGGTGTACCACACATACACCACTTCGTCACGCTAACGAACTCACTCCCACTCTCTTTCTCTCTCTCGCTCAATAACCTCCTGGCACGCCATTGAAAAGGCACGTGACTTGCAATCAACGGCATCCAAGAGGTGCCAGGTTGTATTTTCTATAATGTTTTCCACTGCATCGCACCCTTCCTCCCTCCTCCTTTTCCTCTTTTACCCACTGCATTGCATAAAATAAGCGTTCAAATATTAATGAAACAACGGATTTACATGAAAATCAAATATTTATCGTATTGAATGGGGAACATGAAAAATTCACACAATATTTTCATCATAAAACAGTTTAAATTGATTTTTAGACAGTTACAAAGTCTCGAAGGAAAAGTTGTTTCACGAAAATTTAACTTCTTCACCAACAGTTATGTCTCTTTCGCAAGTTTGCGTGGTAAAATAAGTCGGGATTGAGTTTATTTTCTGACACATAAATTCAAAAAATAAGGCTGGAGAGAAGAATCATAGTTTCACAGCTCTTTTAATTTTGATCGGACCGTTGTGTTAATTTAAACAAGACAAATTAATTAAATAAGACAAAATTTTGAAAATTATCAGAAAAATATATATAGGGGAAACCGGGGCAAAGTGGGGTACTTACTTTTTTGGAGGTTTTTTTTTTTCAATCAAAAATGGTCGCTCGAGTGCTCATTCTTTATTGCGTGCAGGAAATTGGGGAAAAGTGCAGTATTTTTGAAGTTGAATTTTTTTTAGCCAAAATGCATCAATATAGACAAAATAATTGATTTCATTCAACGACTGTAAGGTAAACAACCTCTGTAGTTTTCATCATAAACAATTATTTCTCGTCTAGACACGAAATGAATCAATAAATACATAATAAATATAACACTCAAATTAATCCTCTTCGTGGCAGACTTCAATAATTACATTTTTTCCAACTTTTCATGAAATTTCATTTTTTTTTCGTGTACCCCAATTTTTTTTGCCAATTTTTGTCCCCATTTTGCTCCTCACCGACCTTCCCTCAGCAATTTTCCTCTAAAATAATATTATTTCCCTATTTTTACCAATTTTTTTCCTCATTTTGCTCCTCACCGAGTTTTGCTGTTCGAAGTGAAGCGTATTGGTAATCTCAAGATAGTTCTATACCTACACGAATTTAAAGATTAAAATCTGAAATAAATTTCAACTGAAAGCTGATATAAATCTCGACTATCTCGTGAACTTTCTGATCAATTGAGCTTTTCGTTTAGTCAATAATAAATAAAAACGAAATAGAAATAACACGATGGCTTATGGACTAATACAGGCTTTTGCATTTTTAGATTAGGCAAAAGATTAAAATCTGGAAAATGTCTTTTAAAAAAGGGGGGGGGGGGAACGGAAAAATTCCGATCTAATATGGAAATTATTGACCGTCTCATAACTTCGTAATAAATGATTTTTTTCCTACATTGGGAAATACGTGAATACGCTAGTCAAATGGCATACTAGTGGTTAAGTAATAAATTACGAATAATTAATATAGAAGTGCAATAACAAATAATTGAGAGTGTATTTATTGAATGTATTCAATTAATTTGGCAATGTTGTTGGTTCTCAGCATGGACCAGTGTAAGATTAATTTGACAAGATACTGATAATGACGAGAGCCTAATGAAGCTCAAATTATAAGCGAAATGTCACGAATTGACAATGCTTCAGTATTTCTATAAAAAAAGACAAAACCTTTCAATTTCCCATGATATTTTAAACCAATCATTCATATGATTTCTAAAATCTTGTTCGAATTCGCTTTAAATACTAAGAACTTGGTTTTCAATCATAAATATCAAATTTTGGGTGATTTTTGTGTTTATTTCTTGCTTTACACTGAACGACTAGGGCAAAGAAGTACACTGAGAGAAAAAAATATTTTCTAGGAATATTATATAGTTTATGTCAATCGGGAAATGGTTTGCCAGTGGATTTTTTCCGTTTAAACAATTTATGTTTTGGACGAATCCTCGTACCTATTTACGATGAATTTGAATACATTTACATCAATCAATAAGATAAGCCTTTTAGAGAATAGTTGACGAAAAATACATTCCGATTTTGAGCCAAATTGGGGTATGTTTGGACTAAGATTTCCTATTTCGTGCAATTACATTATTATTTGATAAAAATTCCACGTGAAAATATTAATGGCAAATATGATCGAGATTGAATCCATGCAGGAGGGAGATTTGGACAAATAATTGTTTATTTATCGTCATCAGTTAGCAAAATTTAATAACGAAAAATGAGTATGGATCTGGTGCAATTCTGAACTAAAAGCAATTAATATTGAGAGAAATAAGTATTGATTTCTCTCAATTAAATCCTCTACTTTTCTTGCATTGTTCATCGCAAATAAGAAAAAAATTTTGTCTCAAAATTATTTTCATTTCTAGAAAATATTTTTTTTCCCTGAGTGTATAGAACAACTTTATGCGCATTTGTATTTTTTTTATTGATATATAAAAAAATTCTAAGCTGAGCTTCTCATAAGCGAAAGAAAATTCAGGTTAAAATCAGAGAAAGTGAAAGAATGAAAATTTATTGATATCTACACTATCAAAGAAACTTTTCCTCAATAATGTTCGAGAGTTTATCTACTCAAGTGTTTCATGTACCATTGACAAACGCACCTAAGCTATCGTAAACAGCGTCATGGAGACTGAGATAGTGCATCTCGTGTCTTCTATCGGTAAACAAGCTTTTTAAAAAAAAACAGAGAAAAATAAAACTATACTAACAAAGTTTATGTACATTTTGCTGGAAAAACTTTCAAGTGTACTTTCGATTCTTTCACGTGATTTTTCAAAATAGAAAATAGGGAAGAGAAAAAGTATCAAAATCGAGGAAAGTTATAGCTATTCATCAAAATGAAAATATTTTCCGGAAATAAAATACTTGATAAAAAAAAACAACGAAAACAGCTAATGTAAATAAATAATATTTTTTTTAGAATAAAAGCTTTTATTCAAAAAAATTGAAAAAATTCCCCAATAATATTGATATGCTGGACTATTTTCTCAATTTTTTTCAAATTTTTTCGTGAATGTCTTCACTTAAAAAAAAATAAATTCAATTCATTTTGCCCCATATGTTCGTTTACCTCCCCCCTCCTCCTCCCGTTTCCTCTGATTTAGATGCTTGATGCTGTTGGCAAATGTTCGGGTCCAAAGTATCAGATGTTCGTTGATATCCCAGGACAACATCACCCCCCCCCCCTCCCTTCTCCTCTCCTGCTGCCACTCTTCTCTCCACAACTTTACTACCAGAAGTACAACTTTGTCGGACTGTTGGGTTTAATGGTCACTTTGGTGGATGCACACACGCGCGTCGTTGAATTCTCTCTCTCGTTGAATTCCGCGGTTCTCAACTTCAGGACACATCGTCCTGTTATCTCTCCTCTCTTTCTACTCTTCACATAAAAGACATATAGATAATAGCCCTATACTGCAAGCTCTGAGCGGTTGAAACAGGTCGATAGAGTTCAGAGAGCACTTTTGGTGTATAGAAATAGTAGAAAAGCCAACATTGATTATCAGACTTTGGATTACTCGCACTTCATCATTAAAAACTTCACGTGAATTTAACTGATTCTGACAAAACTCATGAATGCCAACAGAAAAACAGGAATTTCCATTCGTTAATGAGTTTGAAATTACTTTTGACTTCTCGGAATTCCTCAACTTCAATAAATTCACTTCAAATACCTTCAAACCTTCAACTTTTGGTATTTAAAATCAGCAAATTCTCATCAAATTTATCAATTAAAAAAATTTGCAACATTTTATAACAGCTTTGAACAATTATCCACTGTTAAAAATTTCCGTCTGAATTTTTCGTGCAAAATCCCGAAAATTTTCAACAAGTCACATTTCTACTGAAATTTCAGATAATTACGTCATTGAAAAATGAACACATCACCGATTTTCAAATAATTTCACGCCTGGATATCAATGAAATTTCGTAAATTTCAGTTTGATTGTTTCTTGAAAATTCAGTAAAAATAGGAAAATTCAAAAAAAAAATTGAAAAATCGAGTCATTTTGATTCTGAATATTCATGTTCAGTTGAAAATTCAAGTAATTTGTAGAATTTTCGTCTCAATTCTACTCAAGACTCATAGATTCCCCCGAATTTCCCCTGAAACTCCCAGATTTCATAACCATCTTCCCATTAAAAAAAATTTAATAACACATTTATGAAAATTCCCATCAAATCGTCTATGAAATTTCCCTTTTTCTCTAAAAGTGTCGATGAAAAAAAAATAGTGCAACATTTTATTTTGCCTTCAAACATTAAAAGAAATCGGAAATCACGTGCCCCCCTCTACCTTCTCCCCTCCCCCTAATAAATCTCATCAATCAAGTCTCATAAATCAGTTTCTCATCGACTAGCTTCATTCGTTTGAACTGTCCAATTACACCGTACACCAGTACTAGTTTGCCCCAATCGTAAATCACCAATTAATAATAACTGACAATTACTAATTGAACCAATACCTGAGAGCCCGAAAGAGCCTCTCCCCCCTCCCTTTCGCATCTTGACAATAATTCGCGTTTGTTTAATGCCGCAAATGGCTTTTCTCTTCACCCATAATTTCATTGCACTTGCCTTATGCAGAAGGGGAGGGGGGGGGGGGGTAACCGAGTGCACTTACGAATCCCGTTGATATTATCAAGTATCAAACGTATTGCTATGGCCTGATTTCAAAGTTATCTTCTCTGGAAGTGGCACTGAGTGAACAGACACACACACACATACACACAGACGCGAGTTCTAATGCATTGAGTATTAGACAATTCCTGATGGCTTCCTTAGATATATACTTTTAGCCATAACTATTGCCGCAAAACGCAAATCTTCTCTCATTTTTCCTGGGATTACAGGAAAAAAGGAGAAACAAACTAAAAGTATTTCTCTTCTTTTTTCAGCATTCAAAACAATACAGTTTAATCTGCAGAAAAATAGGTGCAAATAATAATAATAATAATAATAGTAATAATGGTAAATTGTTACTTGACTGACGCACCTCAAAAAACTGCCCCAATTCCGTTTTTCACTGCAAATTTTTATGTATATGGTATCTTTCAACTGTCAAGAGGGAGTTGCGGAAAAAATAGCCCATGGAAAAAATAGATCGGAAAAAATAGACCGGAAAAAATAGCCCATGGAAAAAATAGCCCATGGAAAAAATAGCCGACGGAAAAAATAGCCCATGGAAAAAATAGCCGACGGAAAAAATAGCCCATGGAAAAAATAGCCGCGGAAAAAATAGTCCTTGCAAAAAATTGGGTGAATGAACAGTGGGCGGGTGGTTAATATGGTCGATGTGGGGGTTGAGTGAGGGAAGGGGGCTTGGGTGAATGGACAGTGGGTGAGTGGTTAATATGATCGGTGTGGGGGAGTTGGGTGAGGGGACAGTGGGTGGGTGGTTAATATGGTCGGTGTGGGGGAGTTGGGTGAATGGACAGTGGGTGAGTGGTTAATATGGTCGATGTGGGGGAGATGGATGGGGGGACAGTGGGTGAGTGGTTAATATGGTCGGTTAGGGGGAGTTGGGTGGGGGGACAGTGGGTGGGTGGTTAATATGGTCGATGTGGGGGAGATGGGTGGGGGGACAGTGGGTGGGTGGTTAATATGGTTGATGTGGGGGAGTTGGGTGAATGGACAGTGGGTGGGGGCCATTTTTTGCGTGTTTTATTTTATCCATCGACCATTTTTAGCGTGGTCTATTTTTTCCGCGGCTATTTTTTCCATGGGCTATTTTTTCCGGTCTATTTTTTCCGTCGGCTATTTTTTCCATGGGCTATTTTTTCCGTCGGCTATTTTTTCCACGGGCTATTTTTTCCATGGGCTATTTTTTCCGGATCTATTTTTTCCGGTCTATTTTTTCCTGGGCTATTTTTTCCACGGCTATTTTTTCGGATTACCGTCAAGAGGATCGGTCACACAATTTCAAGGCGGAAGGAAAGAATCCTAATTAAATTTTTGGAAAAATGCAACCTACTTTTTCCTGGGAAGTCTAACCCATTTAATCAAGAATAAAACCAAATAAAAACCTGCGAATTGAGATTATCACCACGTTTGGCATTACCCAAGGCCACGACGGGGACGTAGTGGTGTGTAGGCCTCAAAAAAAACCTAACACGACCTACCCTATGCGACTCTCGGGATTTTGTTGAAGATATTTATTGACAAAAACACCACCCACCTCCATTGGGCTATAAAAATTTTAAATTTCTATTTTTTCATGAAAACAAGTACATTGAGCATTAAAATGCGTACTTTTTTCTCTAGTCAATAACTTGAATACCTCGCGTGGAACAATTTCAACCCATTTATACCATGAAAAAATTACGAAAAAAAACAAAATTGAAAAACTTTTATAAATTTAATACGGATTAATAAATTCGAAAAAATACTCATCTGACTAAGCAATCAAATGGTATTGAGTTGAGACGGAACACTTAATCAAGTTTTTCACTGTAAAGTTGTGACACAGTAGAACACAGAAGACTCAATAACCTGGAGAAGGCTCAAGTGGTTATTATGCCAAAATCGCCCCACTCCTTGGTCTTCGGTCTTTGTTTCTCTTTTGTGCTCATCATCAACTGTCGTTGTTATTCGAAATTATCGATTTCTTTATTTTCCCAACACACCTATCATCACGTTCCCTCTCTCTCTATTCGTGTCAAAACACGGGATTTTCTCGACTTTTATCTCTATGATTTTATTACACAAATTTCAAAAATTCAAACAATTTTTAATTCTGACTACCAATGTAGATTCATCGGAAGTCGAAAATTATGAAAAATTGGAAAAAACACAAACGGAAACGAAACTATGACAATTTTCGTGAAGCGTCACTATAGTATCAATTTACCGTAATAATAATTAGGAATTGACTATATTTTAGTATTGTAATTATAACCTTCCAATCTCCCACGATATTTAATTAATTCCTACATAAATGGAAATGAATCCGATTATCAATAATAATAATAATAATAATAATAATAATAATAGTGATAATAGGGTACAGAATGATACAGTGTATCACGATCAATTAGATAAATTACACTTTTTTTAAAGACTTGTCAATAATTTTTAAACTATGTATGTTTAATGAAATGTGATATGTATTTTCGTGTTAATGAATGAAGATCCCGAGTAAGAAATGCCAATACTGAAGGATTGGTCAAGCCTCGGTCTAGAGTGGTGTATCAAGAGTAGACTTGAGCCAAGTCTAGTTCATTGAATTTTTCTCACCCAGGATTAGATGTAGGGGTTATAGGACGTTGAAGTAAATGAATTTAACAATACACTTAGCAAAAAAAAGTGATGGAAATGATTAAATATTCGTTTTATTGGTCCTTGAATAATTTTTTTTTGAAATAATTAAAAAAGTTGTTGAATTCACTGAATTTTGTTTACTCAAATCGTTGATTCGTTTCAATTCACAAAATTCAATGAATTCAAGCTGTTGATTTGGCGGAAGAAACAAAATTCAGTAAATTCAAAAAAAAATTTAATTATAAAAAAAAAATTGCTGAAGACCAATGAAACAAATATTTAACAGTTTTTACCACTTTTTTCTTCACAGTGTACTAATTAATTGTCAAATGAACGAAATTTCTCCCGTTTTCTTCAGGCTTTCTCAAATTTTTGACAGCATTACTATGTACTCAAAATAAAGATAATTTTATCCAATTGTTAGACCTGAAGGGTTCGATTTAAAAAAATAGAATGAGCATCCACTTCGTAGCCTTACGAATGCCACTTCGTTCGCATATCATTTCTTAATAAAATGGAATGTTAAACATAATATTATTTGGTGTTCTAAACATAACACCATCGAAAATGTAACATATGCAAAGATATTCTTATTAACATTGCAGTATGTGTATCTAGAATGTTACTCTACTTGCACAATACTCCAGGAAAGTCGAGAAACAAAGCTCTCGTAGATCCCGTTAAAATTCCACTTTATAGTATATACTATATATAGTCAAAGTATTTCACTCCATGTAGCTGTAAAAATAGCAAATTACTTTTATCTAATTTTTTTTTTTCATTTCGTTTTTATTTAATTTTATTTTCCACCATTTTTATTTACAGAATAACTCTCGTCGTTCACATCTTGCGATAAAAGCACAAAAAAACCCTCCGAATTATAAGGATAAAAGCTCATGTAGAACGATCTCCCCATTGCCCAGATAATGCAAGCCACTATTCACTATGATAGGAGTTTATCCAAGTGAGAAACACGATTCAAGGGCTCCAACGATAGCACACACACACAATTGCTCCATGGTTGTGTATTTTCTTGGGAAAATTTTCTATCTTTATGGATTTATGAAAACTCAATGTTTGACTTTTCATGTATTTTCCTCTATTTCACCCAAAGATTCCTGGAAAATTTGCCATTTCCTCTTGTCTCAGTGCAATAAACTCTCTTTATTTATGTTTATTCTCCCAAAAACATTCGCATCTACGAGAAGAACTTGGCATTTCAACACTTTTCTCTTTCCACTTGGCATAACTTCATAGCATTGTAATTTTTCGAATACTCTATTTCTAACTTCGTATTATGTAGCAATTGTATTAACCCATTTTCTCCAGTAAGAATGCGATTCATAAATGCTATCTGAGAATGTGTTTTGTTAAATTTATTTTTATCTTCTCTTGAAAGGATAAAAATTGTCATAGGGGAAGGTGAGGCAAAATGGACATCAGGGGTAAAATGGACACATCTAAGTTTTTAGGCTAATATTATGAAAAACTCTTGAAATTGATAGAAAAATTGGTGGTAGATTGTTCTTGATGATTTCATTGGAAAGCTGAGGAAATTTTAGGCGGAAAACAAGCGCTGGAATTAATTTTTTTGAATTTTTGGTGATTTTGACTTTTTTGAGCTTTTTAGAGGGGTAAAATCCTTCCTTTTTTTGAAAATTTTCAGTTTTTTGAGAATATCTTTGGTTCTATTTGTCGTAGCGTGAAAATTCCAACGGGAGGTGAAAGATGAGATCATTTGCCATCGATTTATGGGGTTTTCAATTTAAAAATATCGATTTTTAAGGTATTTATGGGCATTTTTGTGAAACAGTTTTTTGAAACAGTTTTTGGCCTATAACTATCCCAAAAATTGATATTTTTTAATTAAAAACCCCATAAATCGATGGGAAATGAGCTCACCTTCCATTTGAGATCAACCCCGAACTGCTACGACCAATCAAACCAGAGATATCCGCAAAAAAATGAAAATTTTCAAAAAAGGAAAGGCTTTTAGCCCTCAAAAATGCCGAAAAATATCGAATTTTCAAAAAAATCGGAAAAAATACATTTGACACTCGTTTTCCGCCTAAAATTTCCTCAGCTTTTCAATACAATCATCAAAAAAAATCCATCTCTAACCGTTTCATTACAGTATCCATTTTGCCCCATTCTCCCCTATATAGAAGCACTATAAGACGAGAAATGTTGTCACACGAGTAAATTCCCTGGAATATATGAGAAAACACTGGGAGTATTTACGTAAAATACAGTACATAGAGGCATGAAACAAACCATCTGTCTGTGTTCAGTTAGATGCTGGAAGAGAAACAAAGACTGTAACATAAGCAACAATGTCTTATTGCGTTATTCCTTGTGGGTATCACGTTTATCCAGAACATTGTCGACTTCAATTCATGTTGAGACTAGCTTTTGGGGTTTACAAAGTTTCTTGTTTGCTCTTTCATGTGTATGAGCAAATAATGCTTCATGCACATTCAACATAGTTCACTTGCGACAGTCATATTCAAAAGTATAGTCCAAAGTAGGGGAGTCCGGGGCAAAATGGATCTGTAAATCGAAATGATTTGGGATTTTTTTGTGAGACCGAAGGAGTCTTCGGTAAGAATTAGAAAAATTCACCAACAATTTTCACATATTGAAGCATTTTCTCAATTTTTTTAGATTTTTTTATGGAGTCCTTCACTCCGAAAAATTAAATTAAATTAAAGTGAATTTTCTGAACGAAACCATCGAAAATTGGAAGTTTTTCTTTCAAAAATATCGAATTTTTTTATTCACAATGCAATTAGTTTTGGAAAAATCGTAAGAACGGTTCTCGACATACATAGGAAACAATGCATTTTTTGAATATTTGATTGGATTCTGCATGTTAATTATAGACATTTTCATTGTTAATATTTTGTTCCATAATCGATTAAAAAAAATCGTTTTTTTAAGATTAAATGTAAGACACTTTGCTTCATCTCTTCCTTCAATTTCTTCAAATTCCCGAGAGAAGTTATTTTACAAGTGAGCTACTTTAAAGAAGTTCATCCATCATCTACTTTTCGAATGAATTTATGAACAATTTTGAAGAATTTCTGCTTCGAATGAGATTGAATTTGATGAATTACTTCATTCTATACGAGTTTACCAGAAATGCAGAAAATAAGATATTATTGCAGTAGATTAACTCTCATGAAAACTGCATAATAAATTGTTCAGAAAATATTGTCATCCGCAGTCGGAGATTTATGCTGCTCATCTGTGCATCAAATTTTTCCGCTCAATAAAATACTTCTTCATTTATTTGCCAAGAGGAAAAAAAAAACGAATGCGGAAAATTATCATCAGGAAATATTGCTTTACGGGAATTCCTCTATCATAACGTGTGTTTTGACACATCAATAAAACTTTTGTGTCTGTCATTATCTCTGGGATTCCCCTGTAGTCAAGTTTTATATTTAACGATGTTTATGTGTATGTATAATGTGTGAATGTGTTACATATGAATGTGTTACACTGAGGGAAAAAAATATTTTCTGGAAATAAAAATAATTTTGAGACAAAATTTTTTTCTTATTTGCGATGAACAATGCAAGAAAAGTAGAGGATTTAATTGAGAGCAATCAATACTTATTTCTCTCAATATTAATTGCTTTTAGTTCGGAATTGCACCAGATCCATACTCATTTTTTGTTATTAAATTTTGCTAACTGATGACGATAAATAAACAATTATTTGTCCAAATCTTCCTCCTGCATTGATTCAATCTCGATCATATTTGCCATTAATATTTTCACGTGGAATTTTTATCAAATAATAATGTATTTGCACGAAATAGGAAATCTTAGTCCAAACATACCCCAATTTGGCTCAAAATCGGAATGTATTTTTCGTCAACTATTCTCTAAAAGGCTAATCTTATTGATTGATGTAAATGTATTCAAATTCATCCTAAATAGATACGAGGATTCGTCCAAAACATAAATTGTTTAAACGGAAAAAATCCACTGGCAAACCATTTCCCGATTGACATGAACTATATAATATTCCTAGGAAATATTTTTTTCTCTCAGTGTACATATGAATGTGTTACATGGTGGGGAATAGAAGCCGAACAAAGCCGACCACACTTTCGGCAGTTTCGATATATAATGATACGGAGACTGCGTCAATGTTGTATCACGAGGGAATAGAACTGACACTTTCAGAGAACTGTTTTTCCAATAAAAAGCAGTCGAACTGCGCATTTCGGCGCATGTTGCAGCTCATCAGTGCTTCGAATAATATATAGTTCTAAAATTAGTATTCACCTCAGTCGAAAATTACGCGTATCTTCAATTTCTGAGGTAAAAGAAAATTTTCAAATATCCTAACCTCATTATCACTAAACTTGTATCAATTAATTGTTTAAAAAAATTGTTTTTTTTTTTTTTTTGTAAATGAACGAAACAGACGAATAAACAATGAATTTTGAAGAAAAAAAAACCGTGTATTTAACCATATTTTCCCATTTTCCCTAAACTTTCATGAAGGAGCACTAAAAAAGCTCTTTTTTCGCTGACATTGACCTTTCTGTAATAATACAAAGCACAATAATGAAGATACCAATACTATAACATATGACATAAAGAGAACTAAGCACAAATACGAATAAATCAATTTGTTGTTTATGGCCAAGCACTAACCGCAATGGAAAGTGCTAGCTTTAGAAATTGAATAATGTTGAGATAACAAGAAAATTACTACTGAGTCCTGTGAATAGAGAATGAACACGTAGGAACTCGACAATTTCCCCATTTAAATATTCAGTATTATTTTAGGACACAATGGGAAATGTAGAATACGAAATTTCTATTTGAATAGAATAATGATAAATAAGAAGGGAATAGGTGTTCATTTTGGAGTATAATACTGTAAATTGTATAGTGATAGGATTGATCTTTTTTCGCACCTAATTGATTCTCTTCTTCAATCTGTCCACGATAAAGCACTTCATGGTACTATAGCTATAGCTATAGCTACAATACCATGAAGTGCTCTTTAGACCAGGGATCGGCAAAAAAAAATTCGCATTTTTAATTTTTCAATTTTTTTTATTTCTGTAATTTTTATCGAAAAAATTTTAATTCCTTTCTTAATGAAAAATTTGGATTTTTAAATTTTTCATTACTTTCAAAATTAATTTTTTTTTTTAACAATTTTGATTACTATAGTAATTAAAAATTTGACTGATGAAATTTCATAATTCTTTTTCTTATTCGAAATTTTGATTCTTTCTTACTTATTAATTGATTGGAATAATTAATTTTATAATAAAATCAACGCTACTATGTTTAATCTTCCCAAATATAACCGTCTTTCAGACAAAAATTTTGAGTTGAGAGTGTTAACTAAATGTAACACAAATAAGAACTTATAATTTAATCCAATCTAAATGACGCTTATATGACATTTATAATTCAATTTAACTAATAAAAATGTTAATAAGTTCAATAAAGAAAATAATTATGAAATTACATCAGTCAAATTTTAAATTACAGTAGTAATCAAAATTGTTAAAAAAAAAAAAATTAATTTTCAAACTAATGAAAAATTTCAAAATCCAAATTTTTCACTAAGAAAGTAATTAAAATTTTTTCGATGGAAATTACAGAAATAGAAAAAATTGAAAAATTAAAAATGCGAATTTTTTTTTTGCCGATCTCTGCTTTAGACGAGTGTATCTCTTGGAGTGGATTTATTATGATCAATTGTTGGGAAAATACACTGAAAAAAAAAGTGGTAAAAACTATTGAATATTTGTTCCAAAAATTGAATATTTGTTGTAAAAAGCAGAAATTTTATTGCAATAATTAAAAAAGTTCATGCCAAATGGACCAAAATAGGTCTAGAGGCAATATAATTAGAAAAATTAAAAAAGTTGTTGATTTTACTGAATTTAGTTTATTTAAACATTTATTTTATTTGAATGAGCAAAATTCAGTAAATTCGAATTATTGATTTTTTTGAATGAACTAAATTCAGTAAATTCAATAATTTTTTTAATTATTTCTAAAAAATATATGCTATGGACCAATAGAACAAATATTTCATAGTTTCCACCACTTTTTTTCTCTTCAATATAGGAATTCAGTGAAATTATTCAATAAGAATGTGAACGGAAGAGCAATAACTCCCTCACTTATTGATATTGATTTTGCATGGCTCGAAACAATAACATTGTCAGTCCAGTTGAATTCTACTTGTCCAAGCATGAATTCATTGAAATTGTCCGCAAACGAAACTGCGTATGCTCTACCACATGATGCGTGACACTATTCTGTGTACATAGATATTGTGTACAAACATTGATGACTGTGTAGACACGCTGATGATGTTTGTCCAGGGCAAATTTTCCTCTATTTAATTTTTTTCTCTTTATTGCTTTTTTTCAGAATGTCCAGGATGAAATTACTTTTCATTTTCTTGCTTGCAATTATCCAATTATCTCAGCAGGTAATTAATGAAAAGAACGGTTCAGTGATAATCGGAAAAGGGAAGTTTTTAAATTGAAGTACTAAAGAAAATGATGAAAATTTCTTTCAGAGATCTACTCCAGAGGCGAATACATACAGAGCTGGAGTCGTTGAATTTGCCCCAAGTTTTTTCAATGAAACTCATCTACCAATCAGTGAAAATGGAGAGAGATATGCTGCTTTTATCAAAAAGGCCGGAAGTTTGGTAATTTTATTCTAATTTACATTATTTTCGCGATAATCATGTGAAAGAAACTATCAGTACACTTCCGCTCTAGAAATTCTATCTAAAATGGAAAGAGAATCAGAAGGAAATAGGGCTTTTTTTTTAGAATAATGAAGGTCAATGTCTTTGCCTACACTGAGGGAAAAAATTTTTTTCTAGAAATGGAAATAATTTTGAGACAAAACTTTTTTCTTATTTGCGATGAACAATGCAAGAAAAGTAGAGGATTTATTTGAGAGAAATCAATACTTATTTCTCTCAATATTAATTGCTTTTAGTTCGAAATTGCACCAGATCCATACTCATTTTTTGTTATTAAATTTTGCTAACTGATGACGATAAATAAACAATTATTTGTCCAAATCTCCCTCCTGCATTGATTCAATCTCGATCATATTTGCCATTAATATTTTCACGTGGAATTTTTATCAAATAATAATGTATTTACACGAAATAGGAAATCTTAGTCCAAGCATACCCCAATTTGACTCAAAACCGGAATGTATTTTTCGTCAACTATTCTCTAAAAGGCTTATCTTATTGATTGATGTAAATGTATTCAAATTCATCCTAAATAGGTACGAGGATTCGTCCAAAACATAAATTGTTCAAACGGAGAAAATCCACTGGCAAACCATTTCCCGAATGACATGAACTACATAATATTCCTAGAAAATACTTTTTTCTCTCAGTGTGACCCCACAGAGGGGAAGTGTCACCTGTCATTTCCCCTTTATTTTCCCTTCTTGGCGTTTGCCTTCGCGATACTCCTCAATTTTCTAATAATTAATAGAGCCTATTTCACCCTATCTTCTATGATAAATTATTTAGGCATGTAATAATGATTCTCTTCATTTACTTACCATCACTATCACTATCGCTATCCAATGCCTCTGCTCGCAGCCAACTCCACGTGTATACTGAAATAAAAAAAATTGCGTCGTTCAGTATTTTATTAGAGATACACAATTGAGTAAATAAAAAATTCTTAGTGCTTCAATTTCTATTGAAAGGAAACTTCGTACAATAATAAAAAAAATAGTGGTAAAAACTATGAAATATTGATGCAATTTATTCCTATCAATTTTTTTTTTATATTTAAAAAAGTTGTTGAATTTATTAAATTTAGTTGATTCAATAAAAAGGACTATTAAGTAATTATGAGAAAGATTAATTAGCTAAATTGACTAAATTCAGTAAAATCAACAGCTTTTCAATGATTTCAAAAAAATATTTGCTAAAGACCAATGGCATCAATATTTAATAGTTTTTACCAATATAAAAAATTACGTCGTTCAGTATTACATCAGAGACACAATTGAGTAAATAAAAAATTCCCAATCCTCCAATTTCTGTTGAAAGGAGACTTCGTATAATGAAGAAGGAATGGGGGTAAAAACTATCAAATATTAATGTAATTGGTCCTTAACAAATATTTTTTAGCACTAATTAATTTTTTTGATAAAGTTGTTGAATTTGCTGAATTTAGGTCATTCAAACAAATCAATAGTTCGAATTTGACAAAATTAGTAAATTCAACAGCTTTTCCAATTATTTCCAAATATTCGCTAAGTACCAATAACATCAATATTAGATAGTTTTCACCATTAATTGTTTCTCAGTGTAGAAAGGCGGAAATTTTTGTGGAGGATTCGATTTGCTACAAAAATGTATTTTGCTATTTTTTTTACGTATTTAATTTATGCATTAATTACTCTCCACTTTACTAACGATGTTTCCTCCGTCTAATGACGACAACGATAAACAAACATGTATATATTCGCAAACATCGTCAATAACTCCCCTCAAAAAAATCTTTCCTCAGTAGAACCTCGCAAAGATCTTTGAAACGCAGTCGCTTCTCAGTTAATATCATTAGGACACTCGACCGGGCATACTAACTGCGGAGAGCCCCAGCAATATTCTGGATAATTTCATTAACTATCTCAGTGAGTTCCCACGAGGTAATGATGAAAAGAGACACCATTCCAATAAAAAAGATGTTGCAAAAAGAAGAAAAAAAAATCCATTTAAAAATAAGGAAGATGTTAACGGTTAGTTGCCTCGGGCTTTTAACGCACTGAAGAAACGAGGGAAATTCAATTCCATTGATGATACAGTGTAATTGATATTTTCATTCACTGCTCACCATTTAAAGAGCCATCAATTAAAATTGAGGCAAAAAAATCTTCTTTATTCTCTGATTTTTCCTCTAAAAAACAAAAAAAATAATGACTCTTGGAAAATCGCTAAAAAAATTACGTTAATTTTTCCATGAAATTTTTTTTTTTTCTGTTCATTAGATTTATTAATAGAATAATGTCATAGAATAGGAAACGATGAGAAAATTATTACATAAAAGGAAGTTGGTATAATGTCGTTTGTGGAACTTCGTCAAAGGAGATAGTAGTTGAGAAATGTCTATATGAACGTGCTTGTGCTCATCAGGCGTGATATATACATGCACAAATATATATATATACATCTGAATACCCTTTACCTTTACCCTACACTTGTATACCCTTTACCTACTTGTAATTACGAAAGAGGAAAATGGGAGATGGGAGATGGAATTGAGTAGTACGAGATGTTGGGCAAACGTGGGTTCAGTAAACAAGGGACCATGCCCAATAGCTTAAGGTACCCATGCACTTGTGCACAGGTTAAATTGAATCTTGAATTCTCACAGGGAGTCGATATAATAGTATTCCCAGAGGATGGCCTAACATCTGTCAATTTACCAGTGAGAGGAAAAATGGATGATTGGTCAACACTGATTCCGATTGATTACAATCCTTGTATGCAGGAGAAAATACCAGTTCATGAGGTGAGAATACACATGAAAGAGGTCATATCTGCACTTTATCAGCATTTTTGATATCAATCATCTTCAAAATCGAATATCTTCAAAAAAAAAAATTTTTTTTTCTTTGATGCTACATTTCTCAACATCAGTTGAAATCCATTGGCTATTTGAATTTTATGATTGACAGGCACTTAAGACGATATCGTGTGCAGCGAAAGATGCATTGGTCTATGTTGTTATCAATATAGCTGAGAAAGTACCATGTGATGGTGATGAATGTCCACAAGATGGTAAAATTTTCTACAACAGCCAAGCCGTATTTGATCGTGATGGAAAAATAATAGCCAAGTAATATTTCAAGTACTAGGTTTTTTTTTATAAATATTGGGTAAATATGTAGATTGGGGGCCTTTTTTATAAAATTTGAAAATCTCAGAATCAAATTCGCAAGCGAGGTTTGAACTCACAACCATCAGATTACATGGATTGGTGCTCCACCAATTGAGTTATTACGAGTTCCACTATTTACCTTCGAATTTTTGATTCCGATATACACAGAAAAACTGAACAAAAATGTTTTCTTAATTTAAGAATGTGCAGTCACTTAAATCAAGAAAGAAAAGTCACTTGATTTTAGTGAGTTGTACTTTCTTAAATTAAGGAAGAAAAAATCACTTGATTTAAGTGAGGAAACTCACTTGATTTAAGTGAGGAAACTCACTTGATTTAAGTGAGGAAACTCACTTGATTTAAGTGAGTTTTCTCACTTGAATCAAGTGATTTTTTCTTTTCTAATTTAAGAAAGAAAAACTCACTAAAATCAAGTGCGTTTCCTCACTTAAATCAAGTGATTTTTTCTTTCTTCATTTAAGAAAGTGAAACTCACTAAAATCAAGTGCGTTTTCTCACTTGAATCAAGTGACTTTATCTTTCTTAATTTAAGTGACCTGCACATTCTTAAATTAAGTGACTGCACATTCTTAAATTAAGAAAACATTTTTCTCTGTGCATTATCTTATTTTCTCCACCTCCCTTACTGAGACAATTTTAAATTAATTTTAAATTAATTTCAGTCGCGAAATGTTAAAAGGAGTTAAGTATGTATGGTTATCCTGTATGACTTAACTCCTTTTACCACTTCGCTACTGATTTTATTCTGAAAGGCCCCTAATCTCCATATTTACCAAATATTGGCTTTTACTTAAAATGCCTTAATACAAATCGTCAACTTAGGAAGAAAAGGGGCATAAGTGTTGTGCTTAAACCTGGCACTTACGCCACTTTATTTCTAAGACAACGAAGTATGTTCTTGGTTTATCTTCATTCAGCTCTTGATTATTATTGACTGAAGGAGGTAAACTCAATTGATTGAGTCTACTGCTTTTTCTATTTAGATGTTCATCAGGCAGAATCAAACAACGAAGTCTAACTCAATTGTCTCATTACAGATATAGAAAGATTCATTTATTTTCGGAGCCACAGTTCAATTACCCTCCAATTCCAGAAATCGTAACATTTGATACAGACTTCAACGTTACCTTTGGTACATTTATCTGCTTCGATATATTCTTCAAGGAACCAGCCACGACTCTCACGAGAATTCACAATGTCACTGACATCGTTTACTCAGCTGCTTGGTTCTCGGAACTTCCTTTTTTAACTGGTAAGTAGGAAAGTTTTTTTTTTTTTTCATTGAAAAAAAAGGAGCAATTGAATTTAGAGTTCCAATTTCCATTATAGAGGAAAGTTGGGTAAAATTGACATATCGATGAAAGGGCTTGAGAGCGAATTTTCTTGATGATTTCATTGAAAAGCTGGGAAAATTTCCGGTGAAAAACATGTGTCAGCATTAATTTTTGTGAATTTTTCGAAAATTCTACTTTTTTTTGACTTAAATGAGGGGTCGAAACCTTTCCATTTTTCATATTTTCCACTTTTTAAAGGATATCTTCGGTTCTCTTGGTCATAGCCACTTGGGGTTGGTCTTAAATGAAAGATGAGCTCATTTGCCATCAATTTATGTGGTTTCGATAAATTAAATATCGATTTTTGAGGTAATAATGGACTATTTTGTAAAAAGAACAGTTTTTATCTCATAAGTACCTCAAAAATTGATAGTTTTCCTGTTCAAACCACATAACTTAATGGGAAATGATCTCACCTTTCATTTAAGAACTACTCCAAATCCCTATGACCAATAGAATCGAAGATATCCTCGAAAAAGTGAATTTTTTCCATTTTGCAAAGGGTGAGAGCCCTAATTTCTCCCTAAAAACGTCGAATTTCCAAAAAATCCTCAAAAATTAATTCGCAAATAACTTTCTCAACGAGAATTTTCTTCAGATTTTCAATGGAATCATCAGTAAAAAGCTATCGAAATTTTTTTCACTGATTTCGAGCGATTTTCTAAAGCTAGAATGAATTATTTCTATAAAAGTCTCGATTATTAATTCACACACTTTCCTAACATTTCCAGCGATCGAAGCACACGGTGGATGGGCATATTCCGAGGACGTTAATCTCCTTGTTTCAGGCTACAATCGACCAGAATTCAGTAATTCAGGAAGTGGAATCTACTTAGGTAATAGACTCAATATAGCTCTAGGTTATTATTATCTAACGACTCGATAAATCCCTTTAATAAATTTATTTCCAAAAAAAAAACTTTGTGCTCAGGTCGTAGAGGAAATGGCAAAGTTGTGATAGGAAAATCTGGGGATGAACTTATTATCGTTGATGTACCAAAGAAGAATCGTAAACTTTTAACGGAAAGCATTAGAGAAGAATTGAATAATGAAAGAACTAAAGTCGTTAAGAAGGAACACGTTCACGATGAATTGAGGAGAAAACGTGCTGCTAATGGAACAATTGATTTTTTGCTTTGGCAGGATAATTTCACAGCTTACGAATCGACTGATGTTAATTTTAAGGCAACAAAACCGCAAGAAATTTGTCAAGATGACTTTTGTTGCAACTTTAAAATTGAAGCATCAAATATTGATGAAACATCGATTTATAAATTGCTCATAGTAAATGGAAAAAAGTTTTTTGGAGCAGCATCGCCAGTTTTTGCTGGAATTCAGGCATGTGGACTTGTTCGTTGTGCGAATAACTCCATCAATAGTTGTGGACTTCGACTAAAATCGGAGACTGTATTCTCAAGTGTGAGGATAAACGCAACATTTTCACATCCCGAGGATATTCTGATAATGCCAAGTTCCACTGATATCAATATCCTTCCACTTAATTGGACGTATGACGAAAAAATTGAGAACAAAAAGGTGCACATTGTCGCAAACTTGAATGCACCAGCTGGAAATGTACTTACACTTGGCCTTTATGCTAGGAGATTTGACAGAGACGTATTCACATTAGGGAAAACTGCTTCTGCAGTTAATTGGGGTATTTATCTTGGGGTTTTCATAATTTTGGCAGTAATAGCAACAGGCTGCTTTGTTTGGTACAAAAAACGCGCTAATTCATCAAGTAAAAGTGAACAAATACAGGTCAATGAAACGTATGAAGCACTCGAAAATTAGAATGTAACGTAAAAAAAATGCCCTAATTTAGCTTATGTCGAAAAAAATTTCAAAGAGTGCCACTTAATTTTTAAATATTAAAAACAAATAATTATTGATTTATATTCTCCTTTTTCTATTCAAATTCTCAGGGAAAATCCTTTTCGCAGATAAATACTTTAAAGAGATTATAATATACTGCCTTTTTATGTATATATATATTTTTTTTTTACATCATTGTCAATTTACAATTTGTTATAATTAAAATACATTGTACACTTTAAACAACTAAACAATTTTTTCAACTCGTGTATAATCGAGTGTGCTTTAAGTAAACAGTGATATGAGCCCAATGATAATTCTAGGCCACTTCAAATATATATTTATATATTTTCATCTATTTTTGCGGAAATTTTGAAAAATATATATTATTTTTATTCTTTAATTTCTGATGTAATCTCAATTCGATAGAGTATTGTGTGCAACTGTATTAAAAATATAGAATTAGATTTTATTCAGCCGGCTATTGAAGCTTCTTGAATTTTTTTTCATTAGCACAATTCAAATTTTTCCAATTAAATCAATTATCTCCTTCAATTTTTTAACATTTATATTCATCTTGATATGCTTTGAATGTTCATAAAAAGAGGAATTAAAAATTCAAATTAATCGATTACATTTCTATTAAAAAATAAAACATAATTATCAATTTTATTGTCTATTACGCAATTTAACAATCATATTTTTATTTCTAACTTACTAATAGTGAAGCTAGTGGAAAATGTAAATCACGTAAATTCCAATGCAAGAACTTTTTAAATAATCTTTCATATCTCCAAAAATTATTAATCAATAAATCTTTATTTCCAATTTATCACTAGCTTCAAATTCCTATTCACTCATCACCCAACGACAAGTGAAGCCCCTCCTCAAAATTCAGAAAGAATCCTTTTTTTTTCATGCAATTAATCTTTGGAAGCACGTCAAAACAAGTGTACAAGAACAAATAATTGTTTTTTTTCAAAGAGAGCACATACTATCGCCCAAACAATTCCTCAAATTTTCATTGAATTCAGAAAAAAAAATCTATTAATCCACTATTAAAATCGAAAGATTAAAGTTTCATTCTTCCATGATATGAATATATATCGAAAAATTCCAATGATAAAATATCGAAAACAAGAAAAATAATGTTGGTCCCATCAACATACTCATTCATTCCAAAAAAAAAAAATTTAAAAGATCGAGAAAAAAATAGTGCACAGTGCTTCAGATACGATTAAGTACGAAAATACTATTATTTCTCCAAAGCATATTATGAGAAAGCAATTATTCGGCTATTGATCGTAACATTTAACAGTAAAATTAATCAGTGTTAGTACAATAGTACTAAAAATGCACTAATTACGAGATACATTTTTTACAAATATTAATATATATATTTACAATATACAATGAAGCAAAAGTATTTCTGATGATAAAAGAGAGAAAAAAAAGAAAAAAATTAAGTGGAAGCATGATTAAGAAATAATTTTAATTAGTTCAAATTAACTGTTTCTCTGTACTCCAATGAACGATTCACGTAATGGTAAAACAAGGGGTTCATTGGCCGTTATATCAACGTTATTAGCTTCAGTCTGATGATCACTAGGTGGTACTAAAATGGTAGACATAGTTGTGGAAGACTCGTTGGTTTTATTAGCACGTGTATCATTCAAAGTTGTTCTAGTTTGACTAGAATTAGCTGATAATGTATCTAATTGATTACCATCTAAATTCGATGGAACGATAATTTTATCAATTTGAGATGATTGATTATCATTGCTTGATTCGTTGGATCTCTTGTTATTTTTATCAATCATTATTTTGTTCTTATCTGTGATGGATTGTTCTGTATTGTTCGTTGATGTGCTTGGAATTGGCTCGCGACACGTGTCACTGCGTATTTCCTGCTGATCAGTGTCCAAAAATACGCCTTCATTCTCCGAATCAGCTGATGATAAATCCTTACTTCTCAATGGTGAATTGTCTTTATTTTTGTCAGTTCCACCGTAGTACCAAAATTTTGAAAAATTCTGGTCCTTACCACGATCTCTCAATAGACCACAACGTAAATATGGCTTACGTATTGTTTCCTTAGGACTCGATATTTTGATATTTGCATTTTCTGATAGTAATGCATCAGTTTCAACGTACTCGAGATCAAATGTTTGTGGTAATGAATGACCAGCTCTATTAGATGTATTATCTGTAATTCCAGTATTGGTACTTGATATGTGAGAGACTGTTGGTACTTGAGGACCTGGTATGCTTCGAGATGTTATTACAACACCAGAGAAACCAGATGAATCATCACGTAAATCAGATGATTGTATTGGTAAGGAGGATGAAGTTTCTAGGGTCGTTGAATCAGTTTGATCTACTGTTGGATTCTCGGATTGTCTACTGGGTGCACTTGTCTGCTCAATGAGATTCTCACAAGATACGTAGGGTGGTGGGGGACCTTCTCTTGGTGGTGATGCTATTACTTCGGAGTAAGGGGGTGGCTCTACAGGACGTCCAACGAATTGTACACCACTATTGATATTGTACATTATACTTACACCTGGAAAATAAAATTTTTAGAAGACATGAACGATATTAATTCAGTTGTGAAGAGGTAAAGAAGGATAATTCTATTTTTTTCGTGAAATATCTCGGCAAATAATGGAGATAGGGGAGAGTGGGGCAAAATGGACACTGTAATGAAACGATTAGAGATGGATTTTCTTCGATGATTGTATTGAAAAGCTGAGGAAATTTTAGCCGGAAAACGAGTGTCAGATGTATTTTTTTCGATTTTTTCGAGAATTCGATATTTTTCGGCATTTTTGAGGGAAAAAAAAAGCCTTTCCTTTTTTGAAAATTTTCAGTTTTTTGCAAATATCTCTGGTTCTATTCGTCGTAGAAATTCGGGGTTGGTCTCAAATGAAAGGTGAGCTCATTTCCCATCAATTTATGGGGTTTTGAATTCAGAAATATCAATTTTTGGAATAATTATAGGCCAAAAACTGTTTCACAAAACTGTTTCACAAAAATGCCCATAAATACCTTAAAAATCGATATTTTTAGATTGAAAACCCTATGAATCGATGGAAAATGATCTCACCTTTCATCTCCCATCGGAATTTTCACGCTACGACAAATAGAACCGAAGATATTCTCAAAAAACTGAAAATTTTCAAAAAAAGGAAGAGTTTCACCCCTCTAAAATGCTCAAAAAAGTCAAAATCGCCAGAAAATCAAAAAAATTAATTCCAGCACTTGTTTCCCGCCTGAAATTTCTTCAGTTCTCCAATGAAATCACCAAAAACAATCTATCGCCAATATTTTTATTAATTTCAAGAGTTTTCCATAATATTCCCTAAGAATTTAGATGTGTCCATCTTACCCTTGATGTCCATTTTGCCCCACCTTCCCCTATGCCTTTTTTTGCTTTAGGATTGTTTTAGTAGAAAATTTCAAGAGCATAGAAACAATTTTAGGGCAAAATCACTCTATCTCGCTTGCTTTCCTAAAAACATTTAGCTGAAAAAATCGACTTATCCTGTGTTTTATCTCTCCGCAATTGAATTAATTAGGCAAGAAAAATTTTTGTAACATACCTCTTGAATAATTGTCAACAGTTCGATTTAAATAAACATCTAAATCATAAATTGGCATTGGTACATTGCGTCTTCTTGGACAATTATTACGATTTTGTTGTGTCCATCTAGAGTTCATAGCTCTTTTAATTTGTACCCTGCATATAGCTATTACTAATATCGTAACAATTAACATAAATGCCATTGCACAGCCTACAACAAACGAAGAATTTCCTATTTTTTTAAAACAAAAGAAAAAAAATTGATGTTTATTAGTCATGCGCAATTGACTATGATTACGACTTACCAATGACAGTGTAGAATGCTGTTTGTACGTAACTTATTTCAGGAGTTTCTGGTGGCCATGGCCTTAGGCCATATGTACCACTGCAATTACGATGATCACAGCACCATTCAGGTGGGATGCATCTACCATCACAGAGTACTTTACCTAGGCATGGATTAGAGGTACAACCAGCTGATGCTGTCTCATCTTCACCCTCTTCGCAGTCTGGTTTACCATCGCAGAGATATCGCTCCATTATGCAATGCGATGAACGACATCTGAACCATTGGTGTCCACAAAATGTTGGTTCTAAAATTATTTCATTGATTTTTCAGTTCAAGTTATTTTAAGATATACACTAAGTTAATTAATTCAACCGATAATTCCTTAAAATAGGGGAAAAGTGGGGTGGGAGTGATATTGCAATGGAACGAGTTGAGATTATTTTTAAGATTTCATTGAAGAACTGTGAAAATTTCCGGTAAAAAACATTTGCTAAAATTCCTTTTTTTGGAGTTTTCGGCAAATTTTACTTTTTTAGACACAAAAGTGGAGTCAATTCTTTTGATTTTTAGGAAAATTTACAGAAAATGAAAATTTTTCAATTAAAGCCCTACTTTTTTGCTAAAAAAGCAATAAAGATTCGATAAAAATTGCAAAAATGAATTTTAGCACATGTTTTCCAACCGAAATTTCCTCAGCTTTCCAATGAAATCATCAGAAAAAGCCTATCTCAAATATTTCCACAGATTTCTCGTGATTTTTATAATATAGAATATAAAAATTAAAATATCTCCCGTTTACTCTTCACGTCCTTTTCACCGCATTTTTCCTCAGTAATTGAAGGATTTATCGTCTTTTAAATTATTAATATCGTTCTTATTTTCTACTTACTGCTCTTAACAGAAAGATTAATTGTAATTGATAAAGTTTGTCCAACTGATTTACTCGGTACTGCCTTGCAGGTATAATCTCCAGCATCACGCTCAGACAATCTATCGAACCAAAGCCACGCTATATTTTTACCCTGTCCAACCATAATTTTATTAGATCTGAAAGAAAGAATTCCATTAATTAATACCAATACTAATAAAAACGTAAAATTCAAATTTACTCCAAAAATTTAAAACTCACTGTATCTTATCTTTAACGTGAGAAGGCACTTTCCAATCAACAACATAATCAAGTGATGGTTCAATTCCATTGGGATTTTGGTAAACTGCTTTGCATGTTATATTGAGTGATTCATTATTTTTACCAAGTATGAGCTTTTGGCCAGGGCCCAGGCCATTGACAAATTGTGGAAACACATCCAATTTTGCTCTTGGCCAATGATTCGTGGCATTATTGTTGTTCAATTCAATGCCTGTATAAAATTAGAAAAAGGGAAAATTAAATATAGATAAAATCTTTGAAATAGATCATTGAAAAAAAAAACATACTTCTCAATTCATTCACCAATCCCAAGACTGTGAGTACGAGTGCACCAAAATAGTGCATTCTGTCGCATCGTAATATTCTTTTTTATTTTTTTAAAGTGTTACTCCCTCCTCTTCATTGGTCCAGATACGTTACACGAGAGGCACTTAACACACTCACGAATATGAGAAGGAGAGAAAAAAAACGAAAGAAAGGGAACACACAGCCCAAAAGATCCCAAAAAATTAGGACCTAACAGAAAACTGAGTTATGCCAAATAAATTGAAAAACTGAACCCGATAAAACTGATTTTTAAATGATAAATTAAAAATTAATTAGATAACACTTTGCTTGTCACACTCATAGTGATTACAATTGTACTCTAGATGATCAAAATTTTAACGACAATTACCAGCTTTCATTGTGACTGTCCTCGCTGTACTTTGAAGGGGCAGATATACGATTTGTGTGTGTTGAGGGTATAGCAGAAGTGTTTGGGGCTATTTTCGGATCAGCTGGCGGATGTGTTACAAGTTTTATTGGGGCGCATTCTGCTGGAGATTGATGGAAACAATTTGAAATGGATAAAAATCGAAACCTGAGTTTTTTGCAGGATTTTCAAGAATTTTTGGGACTTAAAATTGATTTTTATTCGATGTAATTAAATACTGAGATTAAAATAATGATTTTATTGTTCTAAACTCACCATCGTTGAGTCATATTTGGGGTTGTTGTCCTTGAAAAAAGGATTTCAGCGGCTGGAAACGTTCCTCGATGACAAAAACACACTCACATCACTGAAAAATAATCACTCCCACTTAATTCACTAATCCACAGTTATTTTTAATGTTAACAACACTTTTAATTCATTTTTTAATAAGATTATTCGTCTGCAACGATTGAAATGACTGATTTTCTTCTAATATTAAATTTTTAAATATTTTTAAAATTTGTACTTTCAGTTTTTCAAATTTTCTATATTTGCATACCGTCAATGACCCAATTAATGCCACCAAGAGACCTATTCTGCCACATATCTTTCATAGAAAAATTATATATTATCATCAATTCAAATTTGATTTTTCCTCGAACGAATTTAGGGTCTGGACTATCATTTCCATTAATTATTTTCCTGAATTGATGATAAAAATTATTGAATTTATATTTTTGAAAATATTTTGCTCATGGCCCGATTCATGCCACCCTGGCCCGATTTCTGCCATAGAGTGTCCCAATAACTGCCATCAATTAATTTCCATCCCTGGTCGTTATTTTTAAATTATTCGTCGATTTATATGAAAGTTCAATGATTTTGCTAACAATCAATGCAATTTTCGATTCATTAAATACATAAATTTTCTCAATATCACACATTGAACTGATGAGGCATTCTAACCCCACATGAAGAGCTTCAGGGCTTTATCTTGCTGAGCACGCTGGTCGCATTTAACGGATTAATTTTAGAAATATATCTAGTAGAAAAATATCGGATATTTTGATTGTCCGGTGTCCGCAGAAATTTTTTCTAGCCACTGTTACCAATTACTTAGAGTTGAGAATTCGAATGAGTTTAATAATCACGAAAATGTATGAAAAGTGGCATTAATCGGGCCGATGGCATTAATTGGGCCATTGACGGTATTTTTCTTTTTTTTTTAAATAATTTATTTATTAGAAAAAAAAAATTAGAAATGTGTTTTTCCTCTTATTGTCAATATAACACTTTTATCATAATATCGTCACCTTAAAAACAAAGTGGCATAAGTGCTATATATATGAGCATAGCACTTACGCCTTTTTGACTCTAACATAATGATATTCATTATTATTATTATTATTATTATTATTATTATATATTTATTCTGGTTGAATAAATTATAAAAGCAACAAATATTCGACTTTATTTAATTCTTTTATTTTTTTTGTCAATTATTTTCAGGTGCCACTGAATATTTGTTGTTACCCCCCCCCCCCCCTCCTCCTTAAATTTCCTTTAAAATCGTCAATTATTCGCGCCATTTTTTTGGCGATTGCTTTTCTTCAGATTTTGCCAATTAAAAATTAATTAATTTGGGATAATATCTACCATTTTGGGTTCAGGAGGTCTTGAACATTGATTTGTTCCATAATTCATCCATTAATTAATGGAATAATGGGTTCAAAGGACGATAATTGGGAGAGGAATGCCCTGTGTGCTGCTTTTCAATCCCATGTGGCGGCCATCTTGATTTTCTCGAGGAGTGGGGGGAGTGCTTCGCGCCATTTCTTTGGCGTTCACATTTCCTCAGAATTTACTAATTAAAAATTAATTAATTTGGGGTAATATCTACCATTTTGGGTTCAGGAGGTCTTGAACATTGTTTTGTTCCATAATTCACCTATTAATCAATTGAATAATCGATTTAAAGGACGAAAATGAGGAGAGAAAGGCTTTACGTGCAGCTTCTCAACACAGCATGGCGGCCATTTTGATTTTTGAGATGAGTGGGGAGTAACTAGGTGGTCAAATTCACAACTAATTAATTTCTCTCGACCCTAAAAATTCCCAAAAAAAAACAATGTCGTTTTAAATTATTCTCAAAATTATTTAGTTGAAAAATTGTCAAAAAAAATAGTTTAAAAAAATGCAAAAAAATAAGAATTATCAAAAATTTAATTCAAAATTCTTTCAGGATTATGATCACTGACTGCAGATGATAAAAAATGGCGTAATCCAGCCGGTAGTGTCCATACATCACCACTACAAAGTGAATCACGATATCACTCGTATTTAATGAAAATTTACATCATTATTATTCATGATAATTAGAGTATTTAATTGTGTACTATGGCCAATCAGTTATTGTCATCGGCATGCAAATTAGAGAAATACGTATTAAAATCAGTGAAAAATGGTCGTATTAATCACAGTGAGGTAGGTAACTATTTCCATAACCATAACCTTCAAAAAAAAAAATAAGTGGTATTATGATATAACACAACAAGGAGGAAATATACTGTAATGACAGGGAATGTTGCATTTCATTGTGTTATTATCATGAATCTGCTCATTTATTATTTCATAGTGTCAGTTTCTCACTTTTTTGTGGGGAAAAAAGGAAAAAAGTGCAGTTTTGCTACTTTACATTCAAATCAATGTTTTGGAGTAAACAAAACTCATTTTCAGTATTTTTGTACAGGAACTTGGAAATATTCCTTTTTTTTTAGGATGAGAATTGAATAAATTCGATAGAAATGGATTAAACATTGAGAGATAATTTTGGAAGATTCATGTGATTAATTTAAATATTAAATTTCAGTTGAACAGAACGTTGTCATTGTTAAAACATGATCCAAGATTGTCAATACTTGAGCAATCATTGCAGCAACAATGGAGATTACTAACAGAAAAGGTGCCCAAGGGCTTCGAAAAATTCTTCAAACCAGGTAAATTCCATTTTCTTCAATTACTAATCCTAAAAATATCAGATACTAGATGATATTGAAGATAACAGACATTTGACAATTTTTTTTGATTTTTTAAACAAGTAAATTATTACAAAAACAATATTTGAAAAATTTGCACTCCTAGTTCTTCAAATTGTCAATATTTGCATACTTTTTATTTTTTTTTGTAAATAATTGACTTGTTGATAAAAAAAAGACTAAAAATTATCAGATATCTGGTATCTTTAGTATCATTGAAAATATCAGACATCTGACAATTTTTTGAATTTTTTAAACAAGTAAATTATTACAAAAACAATATTTAAAAAATTTGCACTTCTAGTTCTTGCAATTTTCATCATTTGCATATTTTTAATTTTTTTTTGTAAATAATTGATTTGTTGATGAAAAAAAGACTGAAAATTATCAAATACCGGGTATCTTTAGTATCGTTGAAAATCCCAGACATCTGACAATTTTTTCGATTTTTTAAACAAGTAATTTATTACAAAAACAATATTTAAAAAATTTGCACTTCTAGTTCTTTCAATTTTCATCATTTGCATATTTTTAATTTTTTTTTGTAAATAATTGATTTGTTGATAAAAAAAGGACTAAAAATTATTAAATATCTGGAATCTTTAGTATCATTGAAAATATCAGACATCTGACAATTTTTAATCCTTTTTTTTCTTGATAAATAGATTATTTAAAAAAAAAACTAAAAATATGTAAATTTAAAAAATTCAAAAAACAATAAATGCAAATTTTAAAAATATTTTTCATCCAATGACTCATTTGTTCAAAAAAGGATTCAAAAAATTGTCAGATGTGTGCCAATTTCATCATCATTTCCACTTAAATTCTAATTGTATAAATTTCTTGCATTTGCTGACGCAAGTGTTGCAATAAATTTCATTTTAATAAAAACAAATAAAATAAATTGCATTTTAATCAAAAAAAAATGATAAATTGCATTGATTCAACAGGTGCCGCAAAAGAGCCTCCAAAAACCGGTGAACAGGCTGCTCCAAAACAGGCAAAACCCTCTGAATCTGAGCCAAAATCCAGTGCTCCCCCACCACCACCCCCATCATCATCTCAACCACCTCCAAAGCCTCCCCAATCACCGATCGACCAGCTTTTATCCGGAATATTTAGCTCCGGTAGCAAAGGAGGTAGTGGTGGACCTGGAACAGGTAAACCATTCGAACGAAATGATAGAGATAAGTGGTTAATAGCTGGTATTATTGGAAGTGTCGGTATAATCGGAGCAATGGCATTCTTCGATGTTGGTAGTAAAGAAATAACATGGAGAGAATTCGTTTACAGCTATTTGAACCGAGGAATTGTTGAAAAATTGGAAGTAGTTAATAAAAAATGGGTGAGAGTACGATTAATGCCTGGACAAAGTGTGGATGGTTCAACATCACTATGGTTCAACATTGGCAGTGCCGATACATTCGAGAGAAATCTAGAAAATGCACAATTAGAATTGAGCATTGAGCCACAAAATCATCTTCCAGTCGTCTACAAATCTGAAGTTGAAGCAGGATCAATTATTTCTTATTTGCCAACGCTTTTAATCATAGGCCTTTTGATCTCAGCAATGCGCAAATCCGCTTCATTTATGGGAGGAAAAGGTGGAAGATCGGGTGGTTTATTTGGTGGTGTTATGGAGTCAACAGCTAAACTGATTAATCCCAATCAGATTACCGTCAAATTTAAGGACGTAGCTGGCTGCGAAGAGGCGAAGATCGAGATCATGGAATTCGTCAATTTCCTGAAGAATCCACAACAGTACATCGATCTCGGTGCGAAAATTCCTAAAGGTGCGATGCTAACAGGACCACCTGGAACCGGTAAAACATTACTGGCAAAAGCAACAGCAGGCGAGGCAAATGTTCCATTTATTACAGTCTCTGGTTCTGAATTTCTTGAAATGTTCGTTGGTGTTGGACCTTCAAGAGTACGCGACATGTTCTCAATGGCACGTAAACACGCTCCTTGTATATTATTCATCGACGAAATTGATGCAGTAGGTAGAAAGCGTGGTGGAAGGAATTTTTCTGGTCATTCAGAGCAAGAAAACACGTTGAATCAGCTTTTGGTGGAGATGGATGGTTTTAATACAACAACAAACGTCGTAGTTTTAGCAGCAACAAATAGAATCGACATTTTGGACAAAGCGCTTTTACGTCCAGGACGTTTTGACAGACAGATATTTGTAGCAGCACCTGACATCAAGGGACGTGCATCTATATTCAAAGTTCACTTGCAGCCTCTTAAAACCACATTAGACAAAGAAGCATTAGCACGAAAGATGGCATCACTAACACCTGGATTTACTGGAGCTGATATTGCTAATGTATGCAATGAGGCAGCATTGATTGCTGCACGTGATCTCTCCAATGACATTCAGATGAAAAATTTCGAGTCAGCGATCGATCGAGTAGTTGCGGGGATGGAGAAGAAAACGAATGTTTTGCAGCCGGAGGAGAAGAAAACAGTGGCTTATCATGAGGCTGGACATGCTGTTGCTGGCTGGTACTTGGAACATGCTGATCCTATTTTGAAGGTTTCTATCATTCCTCGTGGCAAAGGACTTGGTTATGCACAATACTTGCCTCGTGAACAGTATCTCTATTCGACTGAACAATTGTTCGATCGAATGTGCATGACACTTGGTGGTCGTGTGTCCGAGGAACTGTTCTTCAACAGAATAACAACTGGGGCACAGGATGATTTACAAAAAATAACGAAAATAGCGTATTCACAGATAACTAGTTATGGTATGAATGATAAAGTAGGTCAAATTAGCTTTGAACAGCCTCAACCAGGGGAAATGGTACTGGATAAACCGTACTCCGAGTTTACAGCACAGCTCATTGATCAAGAAGTTAGGGATCTTATCAAAAAAGCGTATGAAAGAACGAAGGCACTTTTGATCAAGCACAAAGAGGATGTTAAGAAAGTTGGTGAGAGACTACTTGCCAAGGAGATTTTGAGCAGAGACGATATGATCGAACTTCTTGGGCCACGTCCCTTCCCCGAAAAATCGACCTACGAACAGTTTGTCGAGGGCACTGGCTCCTTCGAAGAAGATACGTCATTACCAGAAGGTCTCAAAGACTGGAATGTAACTAAAGGCATTACCGAAACAGGTGAGAAAGACAGTAAACAAAAAGATGCATTAGCAAAGGAAGATGTTTCTCAACCGCCAACAAAACCACCGAAAGATGAAACTCAACAGAGATTGTAATTATGTTTTTCTTGTCCACCTGTAGATCATAGTTCCTCGTGTAACACCTTCACTCGTAATTTGTATAATAGTTTCCAAGGAGATAAAACGAAAAATAACGCGAATGAAAAATTTATATGATAACATTGATAATTTGTGTTTATCCATTGGTTGCCAGAATTATTTGCTTAAAAACATTAAATGAGGTCGAAAAATAATTGCACCATTCTGTATTATTTAAATAATTTTTATTTGGGATAAACGAGTGAATACGAAAAAAAGGTACTTTTTGCAACGTATAATTTAATTAATAAAGTTTACAAATTTTTGGTGCAATTGAAAGGTCTTTTGTTGTTGTTAATTACCCTTAAATACTGTAAGTACATACGTGGTATTTGTTTTTTTTTTTGTTTTTAATTTAATTTCATGTGTGGCTGTCCATGTTCACGTTTTTTTATTTAAATAAAATGACATTGTCGCTGTTATAATTTTTTGGTTTATAGCGATAAGTACAGTGTTTTATTTGCGACTAGTTTGTGAAAACGACAAGTGCTCTCGTTTTATTAATCATAATTTATCTTTTATTACTCCAGTTTTTTTTTGCCATTAATTCATCTGTGAAGGTCACTAGGCACCGCCTCCACCTGCACCTTGATATGGTCCATTTTTTAAATTTATTTTCAAAAAATTAATTATAATCATTTTAATTAATTACTTTTTTCTCTAAAAGTTTTTTTCCAAATTTAACACTGAGATATTTTTTGACAAAAGGAATATATCCACTGTAATTTTTTTTTATGAAATATTCAATTTTTTTAATTATTGTTATAAAGGCACCGGCAGATATTTAATCGGCCCCATCGCAACCCTCTTTCCATTCTCAAATTATTTTCCATCAATTAAATTCATTTGTGTTTTCATGATTTTTCACAATTCAATTTTACAATTTTATCATTCAGAAAATTCTGTTAATCATAATTTATTGTTTTTCACTGATTATAAATTGGCATTAATCAGCGGTGCCTCTCATTCAAATTTTTTTTTGTATATAAACCGTTTAAATTTTCACAAACTTATACAAATTTGGCACCTACATATATTAATTATTCACTGTGCATGTTATTTATTTATTCCAAAATGAAAAAAAAAATGATTTTATCGTAACGTGTGAAACATTTCGAGTGTGTTTGCATTTTAAAATCGTGGTAACGTGCATTTTTTATTAATTCATTATTCCAATCAACGTTAATTCCAAAGTTCATTATGAATTCTGTAAATATTTGAATAGTATTTTTTTTTTCCTTTCAGTTTCAATGGATTAATTTTTTTTGCTATTTAAAAAAATGTTCTCTTTTTTTATTCAATTATTTTTTTCTTCCTTTTTTTCCGATCTCTTGATCCCACCAAAAAAGATTCTCGTAAAATGGATAAAACCCTCATTAATAATTTTTATTCATATTTTCTTCTCTTTTTTTTTTAATTTTTTTTTTATTTTTCATTTTTTTTTATTGCCCATTCTACAAAACTATATTGATTTTATCGAGTAAATATATAGGTTCCGAAAATGTACGATAACTTAGTTTTCTATGATCACTAATTTCAAATATCATACAATCACTAAATTATTGCTTTTGTCGTACCTTGTATCACACTAATTCTAGACCCTACGTCTTTTTTTGTGAGTTTGAATTTCTCTTTTTTTTTCATTTTTTCTTCTCTTTTGTAATTCTAAAAATCTTAATTTCTATTTTTTTTCACCTAAAAAAAGCCAAGGTTCAGATATGATCGTATTTGAGTATTTTTCATCATTCTTTGATCATAGATTAATTTAATTCTAATTAATTGAATGAAAAAATTATTAGTAAATACACGAGGCTCAAAATTACACTAATATAATATTAATATTATTACTATTATTATTATTATTATTATTTTTGAAATTGTTTCCATTTTTGGTACATAAATAATACCATCTGCACATTTATAATTATATCAGCAGATGAAATAAATTATTTTTTTGACTACTACGAGTATTTTCAGTTCTGTAGCCAGTCCATTAATTCACATTATCTTGTTTAAATTTTTCACACTCTCATTAGTTAACGAATGAAATGAATTTCGAAGGGGGGAAAATAAAATGTATAAAAAAACAATTATTTATTATTCATCAGGACAATTATTCAATTTTTTTTTTGCACTCATTCGATTTTTTTTCTCCTTTTTTTCCTTTTTCGTTATTCAAATATATGCAATTTTCTTACAATATTTTTTTTTTTTGAATTAATTTTTAACATTTTTGGGGTCAATGATTAAATTTTTTCTTTGAGAAACTTCATTCTTTATATAATTTTTTTTCATTATCCGAGATAAAGCCTACACATTATTTATTGACTACCGTTACGAATTTTTCTTCTATATATTCCTTTTTTTTTTGGCTTTTTCTTTGGGTTTTTTCGTATAAATATTCGATTGACTTTTCGAGTACTGAATCTAGTAAAATGGCAATTTGCAATATTAACGAGATTTAGTAGTAAATTAATTTTTTAAATTAATGAAAATTTCATTGAATATATATATACATATATTTTTTCAATTATTGGATTAATTAATTTTTTATGAAATTATTCAGTGTGAAGTTATTGATTTAATACGATATGAAAATACTCGTTGTGATTAATTTTAGCTGACAAATCATTGACTTTGGTATTTTTTTCTTCTTTCATTACATATATAGGTATCGGTTTTCCATTTATTCTTTAAAAAAAAAAAAAAAAACATTACAATACTTTTCTATTATTCAAGTTTCCATAAAACATTTAAATTTCTTTATTTCATTCCTTGTACAATTATTTGAGTCTGTTTATTTTTCAATCTTCATTCATTTTCAAAAAAAAAAATGAAAAAACAAAAAAAAACACATTTAAACCTTATAGTACCATTAATTCGTGTACCACTCATATTTAATATGATAAAAATCCATTAATTTTCCTCCGCCCATTCGACCCTGCATGAAAACTACCACACTACATTGTCTTTCTTATAATTTAAAGAATTTTTTTTTATTATTTATTTAAATTTCAAAATCTCGCTAATCGAGAAATGTTTAATCTTACTTCAAGAAGAAAATGAATCTAAAGCATTTTCAATTGATTAAAAATAATTATTTTTCCTTTTTTTTCCTACTCTTAAAGCAATTTTATGACTAGAAATTTAATTGTATAAAAGCAAAGCTTCGTCATATCACTAATTATGAAAAATTATTTCATCAATTACATTATTTTCATTTAATTTTTATTTAAAAAAAATTAAATACAATTGAAATAATAAATAATAATGATAATAATAATAATAAAAGACACAAACTCATAATAAAATAAAATTGTAAAACACCAAAAAACAAAAAAAATAACAAAGTCGTTTCTCCAGTTAATTTTTTTTAAGAATTCTCTTTTCAGAAGTGAGAAAAGAGAAAAGGTGAAGATGGATTTATGGACTTTTCGAAGGATGCCGAAAGCTAAATTACGATTTTTTTCATCGCCTTTTTTTTTATAGCTCCCGAAGAAGAATATCCACGAAAAAAAATCCTCCCCAATCGATTCCTCTCATTTTCCCTTTTTTTCACATTTACTACATTCATCCCAGGACAAGCACGTGTTATTATCCTTCGTCCTTGACAAGGTACTTGGATAAAAGGACTTCGAAAAAAAGAAGAAGAGGCATCGATCGCTGATTGGTCTAACGTGAGTCATAATCTATTTAACACAATTTGGGTTGAAATGAGTATTTCGAATTGAATATATATAGACATACAAGTAGTGTGTATGTGTATGCTCGTTTCATAATTCAAGAGATAGAGATAGAATAGAGTAAAGGCCAGGTCAACTCTCGATCCTTTTGCGTCCAATGGTCACTATGTATTCAACAGGTGGAGTTGTCCCATTCCCCCTTGTTAAATGCTGATGATGATCCATTGTAAATGACTAACCATTAGGAATACTAAAGTGCCATTGCCTGTCTCTCCTGACATTTTTCGGCATTTTTGTACAAATTACTCTGACATTTACTGGATTAAAAAAAAATAACATTAATCACGAGGATAAAACTTCCACTGGAGAAACGACTATTAACTGAGCAAAAAAAATACTGAATAAATATTTTTTTTCAAATATTTCTATCATTCCTTTTCTTCTGTAAAATGAAAAAAAAAACGGTTTTTAAAAAAATAATAACAACAATTACGATGAATATCATTAAAATTTACCTAAATACTCTGGACGTATTGAAGGGAATTCGTGCACTAACTTTAACTAAAAAAATAATCATTTTCTCTCTTTTTTTTTATTCTTTTGTTAGTTTTTTTTTTTTTTTTTTTTCCTTAATAATCCAGTCTGTATTCACGACGATCGATTCAGAGCGATAAAAATTGTCATGAAACTACCCTGAATCCCACGCGAGGTATTATCCTGCGTTTTTTTTTTATTCGTTTGGGAAATCTGAAATACAATGGAGAAAATAAAGTAAAAAAAAAGAAAAGAAAAAATTTAATAAATAAATTCAACGATCGTTTTTACCATTCGACACTCTGTCATCCCTCTGCCCCCCTCCAAAATAAATAAATAAATATAAATGCAAATGAAAATTTTGAATCACGCGATGCTGCTCATGTTAATATCAAAATTGGCTCAAATAAAGGGGGGGGGGGATTAAAAATACAGAAAATTCTCTAAATAGAGTGGAATTAGGAAAAGAACATTAATATCTCTTAGTAATTCTTCCCTTTTTTCGATGTTTTTTTTGTGTGTTTTTACTTAGGAACATAAGGACTGTAAATTCACTCCACATTTCTCCATTATATAAAATCTCCATTTTTTCCTCTCAATAAATAAGCGTAAACCGCAAAGGTGACTAGAATATGGCACAATTAATCGGTGATTTTTAAATTCCATATTTTTTCCTTCACTCCCTCACTTTTCCCTTTTCTTCTTCTTCATAAACTCATTTTTTCCCCTTCAATTCGCTTTATCTCCCTCGACTCTTGTTCTCTCATCATCTCATACACGTGGAATCTTCACTAGTGACGTCAGTATCTTCCCCCATGTGTGTCGTTGACGTGTCAGTGATAGGCTCAAGTGGATGATAATAAGCAATAACGTCTTAATATTTTTTTAAAAAATTTTTAGAGGGCATATTTGGCTTCAGAAATGCTTGTTTACTGAAAATACACTGTCAATAATTTTTTTTTCTAAATGCTGGTTAAGACGTTACTACTTATTACTGTCCAACAGAGATCGGCAAAAAAAAAATTCGCATTTTTAATTTTTCAATTTTTTCTATTTCTGTAATTTCCATCGAAAAAATTTTAATTACTTTCTTAATGAAAAATTTAGATTTTTAAATTTTTCATTAGTTTGAAAATTAATTTTTTTTTTCTGACAATTCTGATTACTATTGTGATTGAAAATTTGACTGATGAAATTTTATAATTCTTTTTCTTATTCGAAATTTTGATTCTTTCTTGCTTATTAATTGATTGGAATAATTGATTTTATAATAAAATCAACGCTACTATGTTTAATCTTCCCAAATATAACCGTCTTTCAGGCAAAAATTTTGAGTTGAGAGTGCTAACTAAATGTAACACAAATAAGAACTTATAATTTAATCCAATCTAAATGACGCTTATATGAAATTTATAATTCAATTTAACTAATAAAAATGTTAATAAGTTTAATAAAGAAAATGATTATGAAATTCCATCAGCCAAATTCTAAATTACAATAATAATCAAAATTGTTAAAAAAAAAAATTAATTTTCAAACGAATGAAAATTTTAAAAATCCAAATTTTTCATTAAGAAAGTAATTGAAATTTTTTCGATGGAAATTACAGAAATAAAAAAAATTAAAAAATTGAAAATGCGAATTTTTTGTTGCCGATTTCTGCTGTCCAAGTGTCCTTCTATGCAACCGTCCATAAAGTGGATATAGAAGAAGAATGCATAGCAAGAAGAGATGTGAGACAAGGAAGAAATTTGAAGAAGAGAAGAAGCGAAAGAAAGAAAAAGCGAAGGGTTGGAAAAAAAAGTGGAAGAAAAAAATGTGAAGGAGGAAAAAGAAAAAAAACCGTATGCGGAATAGAACTAGTGTGGTTGAAAGGGGGTAGGGGGGTAGGGGGTGGAAAAGCACAGGGGGAGGGGGGACCTCGGGGGGATAAGCCTCGACAGGGTACACACATACCGGGGATGAATCGATATCGTCAGGCCGGATGAAACCAACTTCATCGTGACAATCGGGGTCACCGCGTTTTGTTCACATAACAGCATCAAATCTCTCGTCAAAATTCACGCTCTTATTTTTATCTGCTCTTTTTCCCCCTTTTTTGCCATGAATGGCAAATACACATATACACATTGTGTTTTCATCGATTACCACGCTCATTTGCAGATAAACAATTTTATCATTGCTCCATTGGTTTTTTTTTGTAAAAAAAACATGACACAATTCAACAATTTACCTCGATATTTGATGAATCATCTTGACAACCAGGTGTATCAACATCATTACTACTGTCATCTCCATTTTCACGCTGACATGCTGATTCAAGATGCTTATTAAGATATGATTTAAGGGCAAATGACTTGTGGCACTTTGGACACTCATAATTTTTATCAGACGAATGTGTCTGCATGTGGGCACGTAAATTTGAACGATCAGCAAATGCTTTGCCACAGTGTGCACAACCGTATGGTTTTTCACCAGTGTGGCTGCGTAAGTGTCCCTGAAGTAACCAGGGACGTGAAAACATTTTACCACAAACACCACAGCTGTGTGTCAATTTGTGTGTTAATACGTGCATAGCTAATGCTGGCATACTAACGTAGGCCTTACCACAGTGTATACATTTTTTAGCTGATTGTGAATCAATACTACGATGTGTCTGTTTGTGTCTTGATAAGTTCGATGATGTTGCATACTGTTTACCTGTAAAAGTCAGAAGAAAAAAAAGGATTATTAGTATTATTTTTATTATGTCAGGAATAGAAACAAGTGGATAATGGTATTGCTTTCCGAATGATGAAGATTTTTCTGCTAATAGGGTAACATGACCAATAGATAGACGGTTAAGGAAATATTAGACTTTATTAATTCATATGAAATAGGCAAATCACTTTAAAAAGTTGGAGAAAAGAATAATGTACAGGAAAATATACAGTGAATCGACTAAAAATCAATTAAACTTGAATAATGTAGAAATAATTAAAGAAAATCAAGGAAAAACTGGAAAATAACTTGAACCCCCAACAGATGGACAGTTGCATATTTGCAGTGGTATGATTTTTAATTTCGATTAATCTGTATGTAATAAATAGTTTATAAATCTATATGAATGTAATAATCAGGAATTGACGTGAAAAGTATAAGAATCATTCATTTATTCATGAAAATCCTCGATAATAGAAACCGTTCATCTTTTGGTCAGTGTCCATCTATTGGTCGTGTGACCCTACTTTAGCAATATGCTTCCGAATGGAAGCGATACACCTTTTTTCAAACCATCATGAAAATATCAAATTTTGAAAAATTCATTAAAATGGCAAGAATTTGAGAACTAATTATGCAAATAAGCTCGAAACGGATTGGATTCTCTTGAAATAAAGCTTAAAAAATACACAGAGACATGCGCTAAAAATATGCTTTTCTCTCCATTTAGATCATTTTTAATATCTTCTATTTAAAAAAATTACAATCGAAAAGTCTGATGATTACATAGCTTCCCTTCGGAAGCAAAAAGTGAAAAATTCCATCAGCAAATGGCTCTAATTGCGCAAAAAAAGGAAAATAAAAGGTAAAGCCTTAAATAACTCTTCCAATTATTTTTGTAAAAATTTCAAGAACTTCTGAAGATCTTGAGACTACAAATTGGTACAATTTTAATAGTACCAAGGATATTTCCACTCGCTTGAAGGCACTCCTCTTGCTGAGTCACTTGTTTCATGAACGAAAAACTGTTTTTTTTTTCTCCAGAAGGTATAAAAAACTTTCAGTATGAAAATTACATTTTCCCTCGTATCTCTTCGAGTACTCGAATATAATGGGTCTTTAGAGAGGGCTTTTCAGCAAAAAACCAAAAAAAAAAAAACTAAAACCCTCAGCGACTTGGCAACTTGGGAGTATTTATAATTTTTTGTCCGTCCCGTTTATTCTTCATCCTCACTTAAATATTCCAAAAAAAAAGGGGAAAAAATTCACAAAAGAATTGTGAGATAAATAACTTTTCTAATTATCAAAGCACTTAAAACATTGGCTCTTGATAAGAATTTCTCTCCACCAAACATATTTCCATAAGTTAAAGGAGAATTTATGTTATCTTGGTATTCACTTTTGCATCTAATTTAAACTATCGTAAAAAATTCACACTCTTTTCCTTTTTTTTTCTCGACTTTACCAGGTGAATGTGTTCAGATAACCAGAGATCGGCAAAAAAAAAATTCGCATTTTTAATTTTTTAATTTTTTTTATTTCTGTAATTTCCATCGAAAAAATTTTAATTACTTTCTTAATGAAAAATTTTGATTTTTAAATTTTTCATTAGTTTGAAAATTAATTTTTTTTTTTTAACAATTTTGATTACTATTGTAATTAAAAATTTGACTGATGAAATTTTATAATTCTTTTTCTTATTCGAAATTTCGATTCTTTCTTACTTATCAATTGATTGGAATAATTGATTTTATAATAAAATCAACGCTACTATGTTTAATCTTCCCAAATATAACCGTCTTTCAGACAAAAATTTTGAGTTGAGAGTGTTAACTAAATGTAACACAAATAAGAACTTATAATTTAATCCAGTCTAAATGACGCTTATATGACATTTATAATTCAATTTAACTAATAAAAATGTTAATAAGTTTAATAAAGAAAATAATTATGAAATTCCATCAGTCAAATTTTAAATTACAATAGTAATCAAAATTGTTAAAAAAAAATTAATTTTCAAACTAATGAAAAATTTAAAAATCCAAATTTTTCATCAAGAAAGTAATTAAAATTTTTCGATGGAAATCACAGAAATAAAAAAACCTAAAAAATTGAAAATGCCAATTTTTTTTGCCGATCTCTGCAAATAACACAAAACTAAAATTGGAAAATTCTTCTATTTTAATTAAAAATCCAAAGTTAATACTCACCACATTCACAACAGACATAACGTCCAGATCTCGATGTTTCTGGTTGTTCCAAGCTATTTTCCGCCTCACTCGTACTCTTTTGTCCATTAATAACATCTTTTTTCTTCTTCGATCTACCATCAGAAACAAGCAATGTATCATAAGTATAACTAGCAGGTTTAACTTCAGCCTGTTCTGCAACAGTCTGTACTTCTTTGTCTCTCTGTGCTGGTTGTTGTAGTTGTTGTTGTGTATTTGGATTATTATTTTCAATATCACTGCTACACTCAGATGCTGGTGGTGTTAATGGCGGTGGTGGTTCAATCGTTGTTGTTGTCTGTCCAGTTGTTGTTATTATGGATGGAATTGTTGTTGGTGTACTGTATGTAAATAATATCTCTTGTACCGGTGACAATGGTATAAAAACACCAGTTGATGTCTGTTGTACAATTGTTGTTGGCTCATAAATAATACTATTAGTTGTTGATTGTTGATAAACAGTTGCTGAATTACCACCATAATCAATTGTATTAACTTGATATATTGGCGATTCATTTGGTTGATAAATACTTATTTCTTGTACATTATTTGTTGTTGTTGGTGACTCGATGACATTTTGTGGACCAATAGCAATACTTGGAGGTGGCAAAGGTGGCAATGATCTTGATAATTCAAGTAAATCATGTGCTGCTTCAGTCTCAGCTGGTGATCTGTCTTTAAATAAACCTGGGGTCTCTTTTATTACACTTTGATGCTGTTGCTGATGATGTTGTTGATGTTGCTGTTGTTGTTGTGGTTGTTTTATCGTAGTCAACTCGATATTATGGTATATTGGCTCTGGCTGGATTAGAACTAGTGGTGGAGGTGATGATGAACTTATTTGTATAATTGATTTACTCGAATCTGAAGGCGATGATGATGATGATGATGATGTTGATGAAGGGGGAGGTGTTGGTATACGTGGGGATACTGGTAACTCCTCGACTCCTAATGATGGCACTTGGGTTGTACATTCTGGTAAATCCTTAACTGGTTCAATTTTTACGTCTTCCACATCTATCTCCACATCTATCTCCATACATTCTGTTGATAAAATATAATTTTTTTTAATATTCCTTCTTTTTTGCTGATTTTTATTAATTCAGTAGTGAAGAGATAAAACAGGATAAGTCGACTTATTTTTGTCGATATATTATTCATCTTTTTTTGGAGAGAATTTCAAGAGTTACAAATGATTTTCAGGGCAATTACTCTATTTCGCTCATTTTCTGAGGTATTATGAAGAAATTAAATGATTAAAAAATAGACTTATCTTGTTTTACCTCTTCACTACTGAATTAATCATTGAATATGGGTAAATGTATTGTCACCTTAGAAATAAAGGGGCGTAAGTGCTATATTTTTAAACAACACTTATGCCCCTTTGTTTCTAAGCTGATGATAATAAAATTAGAAGACATTTGACGATTATTTTGATTTTTTTTAAAGAAAAATGACTAAAAAATTTTTTTTTTGAAAAATTTGGACTTATAAATTTTTGAATTTCAAAAATTTGCATATTTTTTATTTTTTTAAAATGATTTTCTTTGTTGAAAGGATAAAAAATCGAAAAATTGTTAAATGTCTGCTATTTTAAGGATTATGAATTATCTTATTACCTTGAGCTGGTGGAGGAGATACACGCAATGGACATGGTTGTGATGGTTCAATTAATGATAAAATTGGTTCTGGTGATGGTGAATCCCTGCTTCTTCCCCATGATTCAAAATTACGATTGATACTAGAGTACTTGTTGCACAGGGTCTTCTTCACCATATAACACCGTGGCATTTTAATTATTTAATTTATATCTTGATGTTTTCCAGTTGAATTATCCTTTCTTCTTTACCTCCCCGATTTAATTAAACGAGTTAACACTAATTATTCTACTTTCAGCTACTTTTTTTTTTTAATATAAAAATGTAAACGCCAATTTTGTTGAATAGGTTTTACACATCAATTGGGCAATTCTTTAGTTGTTTTATTTTTTATCGTGTAACCAGAGGTAAAGTATTCTCTAATCACACTTTTTGTTTTTTAAATATTTGTTTAAAATGAATTTTTTTTTTGTTCACTTGTTGAACTATAAATTCTAGGTCGTTGCACGATTTTACAGTGAGTATTTTATTTAGTTTCTGATTTATTAATTCGATTATTAAAATACTTGACTTTTTCTTCTAATTTTTTTTATTAAAAAGTGAGCTAGGGTGAGCTAATGAACTTTAACTTTTTAATTTAAAAAAAAACCCTCTGGTCATAAATTGGACTTTGTTACAATGGAGGTAAACACAGAGCCCCCTGTTCAAATATCTCCTATTAACGATTTTTTTTTCGTCTTTTTAAATGCTCCTATTCACCTCAAAAAGAATGAACAATATCAAGATTCCTCAAATTTCTATGAAATAATTACATTATCTTCATTAATTCAATTGAGTTAACCTCATTTACTTATTAAACTATATAGTAATTATTTTACCTTGTTTCAAGTATTGCTTTCGTTGTATTCACGTGGGTGGAAGATTAATTACAAACTACTTACATTAAATACTACTTTAAAACTGTTTTTTCCTCTCTCCTTATCTCAGTCACTTCTTTTTTACTCAAAAAACTTATATATCTAAGAAAAAAAAGAAAAAAAACTAAAATTCTCTAAACTCTAAAAAAAAAACTGAACTACGGTCTAAAGATATCATGAGTTTCATAAAATTCTTGTTTTATAATATATCTAGGATCACCAAAGTATCTTATTGATTCTCGCATGTCTTTTAATTGTAGAGGCCGCAATTTAAAAATTGACCAATTAATTTTATACGCTCGATAATTCTCCATTCTGTCAACATGACTCTAAATGTTATTAATGTAAACAAAATGTGTCCACTTTCTGTCTCGCTTCCTCTCTTTTCCTCTTGTTTTCTCTCTTTCTTTCGCACTTTTGCACACACAGAAGAAGATTTTCGGAAAAACCTCAACTGTAAACTTCAATGCCTCAATACACATAAACATATATATATATATATGAGGTATTCCACGCTATTTCACTCGATTTTGGAATGATGATTTTTGACTTTGTTCATTTTTGGATATGATGATGGCTAATAGAAGTAATTTTCAATGGTCAAAAACTTCAATGCCTCAATACACATAAACATATATATATCTATATATTTATATATATATATATATATGTATATGAGTACTTTGAAGACCCAAGGCAGATATCACACAGGACGAGCAACAAGTTGGACAACAGGTCGGGGGGCTGTACACTGCCTTTGAAACTGTTGGTCGATAACGCGCCAGTGGTGTACACCTTTCGGCGTTTTTTCTCACCCTTGATTCCTTTTTCCTTTGCAAAAAAAAGGCGATGACAGATTGTGTGTCTAATAATCTTTATACTTTAAATGTTAATGTTAAATAGTTGAGCATCCCCAGTTTATCTTCTCTCTCTCACTTTGTTCTCACTGGATAGAGCATTAGTCCCTCGTGCAGCAGAAAAAAATGGCTTCTTTTTGCCTCGAACTGCATATAAAAATAAAAATAATACATTAAAACGAATAGAATTGCGCAAATGCCTGTGTGCGAAAGGGGGAGGGGGAGGGGCGGAGGGAAGCGAAGAGAGGGTGAGAGGCGAGAGGGGTGGGCTAAAGAAAAAATGAGAGAAAAACGAGGAAAAAATTACCCCACCAACGAGCCGGGTCTCACTCCCACCCGCAAGAGTGTGCTGGCCACCCCCTTATGCTCTGTTTGTCTGTGTATGTGTGTGTGTGTGTGTGGAGCACCCCCCTCGACGCCAGCACCACCACCACCAACCCTCCACCAGTCCTTCTTCGTATATATAACCGTGCACGAAAACCCGGCAAGGCACACACACTGCATTCATATATAACACCCTCGTCTCACACACACAACCACCACCACTTTGTCTCTCAAAGAATCAAATAATAAAAAAAAATAAAAAAAAAAGTCACGTTTTTTTTTAAACTGTATCTCTCTCTCTTCAATTCGTGCACTTTTTCGTGTGTGTGTGTCTGTCAATTCCACAATTTAATTAAATTCTGTGAATATTAAAAACACTCCACTTTTTTTTGCAGTTGCTAGAAAATAAATTCAAATCACAAATCCACTGCAAATTCACCCCATTTTTCCAATCAAATGACACGTGAATTTTTTTTACTTTTTGTCCAGGTGTGTGTAATTTTAAATCATTACTTTCAAAAACTCTTTATTTATTTTTATATTTATTTAAAATAAATTAATTACTTAAAACACACTTGATGGTTTATCAAAGAGTATTTAAGAGGGTATATACCCACCTGTGGGCGCAGAAGCAACAATTGGTCCGCCGTAGTGCGGAGGGTAGACCGACTACATGGCTCGTCCGGGTGTGGCTGGGGTGCAACTGCCGCGTTCACGACACCCCCCGTTTTACCCTACGTTATTTGCGCCTGCGTTCCCCGTATATTTTGCCCCGATACATTCAACGGTTCTGGAATAGAAGGCCCTTTTGGTTGCTTGTTTGATGAAAATTTTCAGGTATAATGATAGGATAGTTTGAGAGTTTGCCGAAAAAAGAAGGGGCAGGAAAAAAATATTGGGACAAAGTCTGCGAGAAGAAAGGGGAGGGGAGGAAAAATGGGCAAAAAAGGCCAGTGGTAGAAACACAGGCCAATGGATGAGTCTCAGCCAAAAGTTGTGACGTAATTCCTGAGTCTAACGGTAAGCTCAAAAATTGAGCACGCTCGAAAGCATCCAATAGCCAAAAACAAAATTCATAACTAAACCAAAAATCCAAATGGACGCCAGCATGTATCACAACATCCGATTAATCTCAAATTGATCTAAACACAACAAACAAAAATGACAAAATCAAATAATTTGAAAGTATGAACTAAAATACTGCCTTATACAGTCTATTTCTACGGCGTCGCCTCGGCGATGCGCCATCCATCGATTTTACAAGTTCGGGCCACCAAACCAACACCTGTTACCGCGTAGATAGTACGGCGCTGCACGTTATTCTGCTTTCAATCTATCCTCTGCAATGTATTCTCTGTCTCACTTCTTTGGGCTCTCTTTGCTTTTTCTCTCTCTTTCCCTCTTGCTCTCCATAGTTCTCCGGCACCTCTCTCTCTCTCTCTCTCTCTCTCTTTGGAGAGAAATAAATGAGGAAAAATTATAACTAACGATTGAAGAGACTAGAATAATCAGTGGACCTGTTAATAAATGACTGTATTTTATAAATTGAATGATTGCATAGTCTTTAGTTTAAATTGCAATGAATTACGTGATACATTGATATTTCATACACTCAGTGACTGATGATTTTTATTTATTCTTTATTTTTATGGATTCTCATCTTCATGGTTATGAATCATCTTAATGATTTTATATATATTTTTATGATTTCTATGTATTTTGAATTTTGGACATAGGAGGCCTTGGAGCTTTTGGACATAATAAAAACGCTTTTCTCTCTGTCTCTCTCTGCTGCACCCCTTTTTCCCAAGCAACCCTCTCGTGTATGTGTGTGTGTATGTATATGTGTATGTGTGTGTGTGTGTGGCTCAACAACCAATCGATAACGACGCCAGACGCGGCAACGAGTGTTGCGCCACCCCCCGAGCACAAGCCATACCACACCAGATGGACTTTTTTTTTCACTCTCCTCTCTTTTCTCTCTCTCTCCCCCCAAATTCTCTTTTCACCCCCCTTTTTTTTGCTGCACGGAGTAGTTAAATGCGTGAGTTTACGGAAGCCTGATCTTCAGGTACTGGAAAGATGCTTGGAGCAAAGAAGGGGGGGGGGGGGGAGAGAGGAATGACGAGGATTTACAGCATCATCTCTGATTGATGATGATGGCTTTCGTGCTATGTGCGGTAATAGCACCAGTTGGGGCTGACTATCGAGGGCTGAAATATCGAGGGGTTACTCACAGATGAAATTCATCATATTTAAAATACATTTTTTTTCATGCACGAATATTACCTTTGATAAAAATTTTCATGATTTACGTTTATTTGTCTTGATGCTTAGGCTTTATTTGCGGATGTAATTATCGGGGTTTTTCTGTTGGTGTCTAGAAAGGATGGGTGGGGGGGGGGGGGTGGGTTAGTCTGGTGCTCCTCTTTTATATTTTCCTTTTCCTCTCAACCCATGGTGGGCCAGAGGGAGTTTTCTTTTTCAGAGCTCAAAGCGTGGAGGCTCGAATGAAAAAGAAAATAGAAATTGTGCAGAAGAGAAAAAAGCGAAGGGGTGTCGTTTTTAACAAGTTTTTTTTCTAAAAGTCTTTACTGAGGACAGGAATGACGAGGCAACACACGCACGTATTTGTTTGAAAACAATTTCATTCCTTTTTTTTTTTTCTACATTTTCATTCGGCGTTTTTATAGCTCGTTTTGTTTTCATGTGACACGTTAATTATCGTGATAAAAATGTTTGAGAGCAGTCTGGCTGGTGTCGGAGTACAGGAAAAAAAGGCCTGAAAAAAGAGGGATAATATATATATGTATGTGTATATATATATACGGACCGCAGTTGGCAAGCTATAAACCAGCCCCGGGGGCCAGTGCTGCAGACACTCCGTCCGGTATATAACCACTGTGAGGAGTAAAAGAGAGAGAGAGAGAGAGAAGAGGAAGCAAAGAGGAGCGGGTGGAAAAGAGAGGTGGCCCCGGCAAAAGCTGCCCCCCAGCGCGAATTATTGAATGCGAGGTGCACGGAAACACGAACCGTTGCCGAGCGACCGATACGACGTCGTCGTTTGTCGTTCAGCAATGCCAATGGATTTTCGTCAAGTGAGCAAGAAACAATATTAAACACAAAACTGCGTAAAGTAGGCTTTTTCCCCAATTTTCCCTTAAGGGGTAACAGAAGAGGCAGTGAATTGTGAATTTTTGAACCCATTGTTTTGCAATAATCATCACTTTTTTTACTGAAATAACAGAAGCATCGACTTTTTAATTACCTTCTTCATTCGTTTGCAGTCTTTTATGATAAAAATATTAATATATATCGTCAAACAATTAGTTCAAAAATACAATGTCTACAAGGGGTTTCTCTTAAGGCGCTCCCCTTAAGGGGTAACGAAATGCCTCATTTTGATTGAATTTTCAAATCAATTGTTCGACGATATTTATTAATATTTTTATCATAGAAAAGTGGCAACGACTGGGAAAGGAAATTGGAGAGTCGATGCTCCTGATATTTAATGCAAAAATGAATAATTATTACTAAACAATGAATTTGAAGATTTGAAATTTACTGGGTCTTCCGTTACCCCTCAAGGGATAACAGAACCCCTCATATATATTGAATTTTTCGACTAATTTTTGGACGATATTGGTTATTTATTTTATTTTATTAAAGCCTATACATGGCTCTAATAAAATAAAATTTTATAAAATTAAAATTTATAAAATAAATTTAATAAAATTTTATTCTTATCCCTAATTGTATTGTTATTTATTTTCATCAAATTTGAGATTGGATCAACTTTTTCTTCATTTTTGCATTATTTCTTTAATTTCATGATTTTCAAGTAAAGTCCCAACCAAATGTCTGTATTTCAGAATTTGGAGGATCAGAGGCTTTTCAGCCAATTTCTTCTATAAATACATCTATATCATTTGGAACAGGAAAAGAATAATGAATAGAAAACGTAGTTAATCTTAAGCTTTATAGTATTATCACATGGATTTTTTGGCTCCTATTTCTATTGCTGCTGAGGCTCCGGTTGATGAGCGCTCTTCAGTTTTCTGCACTTTCAGCGTCGAGCTCTTTACGATATTTATTAATATTTTAAACATGAATAATAAAAGACTGTAAACGAATGAAAAAAGTAATTAAAACATCGATGCTTCTGTTATTTCATGAAAAAATTGATAATTATTGCTAACCAATGAATTCAAAAATTCACAATCTACGTGGTCTTTCGTTACCCCTCATAAGGATACAATTTCGAGGGTAGAAAGATAAAAAAAAGGAGTTCTGCACTAAAAAAGAGAGGAAATTGTTTGTTGCAAGAAAATTCACTCAATCGCAGAAAATTCAGTTCTCCCCAAATTTTGTTATAAAAAAAATTTTGGTCAAAATTTTTTTTTTCTCATAAAAATAAATAACGACTGAAATTTGAATCGCAATTCAGAATAAATATTGATTAAATCTAATTTATGAAACTGTTGCAGATGTTCAGCTGACGCTGCAATAGTTAGAGGGGAATTTTCTCTCTCTTCCCTCTTTTTCCCCAACCTAAAAATTTCGGGAATCTAAAAGCTCCGGCAAATAAACTGGAACGTGCTGTACGTCAAGTGTTTGATTCCAAGTCGTAAATGGGGAAAGATGACTCATGACAAAAAAAAAAAAAGAAAAAAAGTGCTATTCCTCAGAATACGATTTTGGGGCAAATCGAGGACACACAGCTAGAGAAGAATAAAACAGGGGGATGAGGGAGAGGGGGGATGAAGAAAAAATAGAGGCAAGGAAAATATCACAGTTGTATGTGTGTGTGTCCCTCGTAAAGTACCAGGGGAATCTCCGGATGTCTCTGGCATGTTCCCTACATTTCCCTTTTTACCCTCCCTCATCCCTCCCCCTGTCGAGTGGAGAGAAAAAATAAACCCTGGCACTGAGAGTCAACGCCATTGTCATTCTCCGCGCTTTCTTCTATCTCTCTCTTTTTTTCCCCCTTCAAGTTGTCCAACTGAAGAAGGGGAGTTTATTGGGCTCCTTTGCGAATAGAGACACAGACGCACATACAACCGCAAATATATATATATGTATATGTATATATATACGCACACACTCATATATATATGTATACACACATGGGAGAGTTTGTGCTTCCTCTTCAACTAGTTCGACGACCCCATCAGGGGAAAGAGGAGGGGGGGGGGGGGTACAGAGTAAAAGAGAATCGAGACTTGAATAATGATGGACGTGTTGCCATTCTGCAACAGCTCTCAAACTGGTTAACGTATCTATGATTTTACTGTCTCCTATAGAATTCCACTATTCACTCCTGTGTCATCAGAGTTTAATTTGTACTGTGCAATGCAGTCGTTCACTCGGTTCCAATTTGATTTCCACTCTTTCCCCTGTCCTCTTCCTCCTCCCTTTCCACCTCCCCCCTCTCTTCCCCCTTCCATCTCCTCCTTTACTGTTCGTAAACTACTGGTATCGGGCAATTTCACCGATTGCCATTGAACGTACCATACTTTCTGACAATCGGCTTCCTCCAATTTTCCTCTGATCAATCAGTCTCAATATAATTCTTTCATTTTACTCTTCAGGAAAATAAACTTTATCACGAAGACTTTTAATCGAGAGAATTTTGTTGAACAGAGCTGCATTACGTAAGGGTGAATAAATTATGGCTAATGCAATTATTCTTGGCTTGATGGGAAAGAGGGGAAAATGGAACTATGTGTGATAAAATTATTCAGGAATTTTTTTTGGTGTGAAGGAGTTGAACAAAAAATCTGAAAAAATTTGAGAAGATGCTGGGGTAGGTCTACATTCTTGTTGAATTTTTTCAGAATTTCCCGGAGTGGCGCCGCTTTTTTAAAAAACATCTCATGTGATTTTTCCCCGATTTCCCCTAATTATCGGGAATTTATTCAATTGAATTGGTTTTTCTACTCCCAATGAATTATTTTCTGAAACTTTAACATTTTTTCTGTTGACAGAAAGGCTCTAACAAGTTCAATAAACTAACTTAAAAGAATTATTAATAAATTTACCCTTTTTTTTTGTTAATTCCTCTCTGTAATCTTTGATTCGAAAATGGTTTTCCAAGAGGCAGGCAGGATCGATTAGGCTCGTGGGCAGGCCCGAGTAGAGTCTCCACCCCAGTGAAATCGATGAGAACTCGAGGGAGATAGAGAATCATGGAGGAAACTATGTATATAACCCCAGAGTAACCAATGTATACGTGTATGTGCAATACTGCATATATCTCTCTCCCTCTCTCTCTCTTCTGTTCACGAACAGTGAACGTCCACCTCTGTGTGCTGGGGTAAATGAGGGTTGAGGAGGAAGCAGAAGGGGGGGGGTGAGTTGGCTCGATGCTCGCAATAATTTATGAGGGCCCTAGAGCTCCTCCTGATTTAGGTCCCGATTTCGTACGCTCTCTCCGTGTTTAAGGGCGAAAACCATTAAATCCACACTGCATCTACATTCGGTTACAACCACTTCTCACCAATTTCGGAAAATTATAATGACAATGTTACCCACATAATTTCACCTCTCACTTCAAATGCAACAATTAATTACTTAAAAAATTAACGATCCTGAAGATAGCAGACATCTGACAACTTTTTGGTTTTTCTTAGGAAAATGAATTATTGAAAAAAAAAAATTTGGATTTGTAGTTTTTCAAATTTCCTATATGTGCATATTTTTCATTTTTTTTAAATAATTCATTTTTCTAAAAAAATCTAGATCTTCTAATCTAATTCTAAGAAAAATAAGTGCTATGCTTATATATATAGCACTTACGCCCCTTTGATTCTAAGGCAACGATATATATATTCAGGAAAATGTATCGTAGAAATATATTTTTCCAAAATAGGCTCCAAATAAAGAAGACCTGAATGATTATTAGAAAAAAAAAAAAATAACATGATAAAGAAAATCAATTAATCACTTCTCCTTCTTAAAACAAATAAATTTCGTTTATCAATCTTGTAATATCTTATTCAAGATTGCTTCCATCCCCTCTATAATCTTTTTATCTTCAATCCCCAAGACCTTGTCATCAATTTTTCTCATTACACTTCATATATGTCGTATAAATTTACGAGAGAATTGAAATCTCCTCGTATATCACTGGCTGATCCAGTAGAAAAATGGGCAAATATTTGAATTGAAAAAGCACAAAATTCGGGAAAGTGAAAGCTTCAATTACTCAACAACAAGAATAATAATAATAATAATGTTTATTAATTAGCCCTCGGCTACAGACAGTTTAATACATAAAAATAAAAAAAACAATAATAATCGTTCGATGAAATTCTGACATAACGTATATTCACCAAAATATTTGATCATTCAAACGAATTTTACTCATTAATTAAAAATAATAATTAATTAATTAATTAATAGTTAATAATTATTAATAGTTGAGTTATTAATAATTATTAATAGATATTCATTGAGACTGTTGCAAAAAGGACTGAAAAATTAAATTTTCAGTCCTTTTTGTAAAAGTCTTCCAAATATTGGCAAAAATTTGGCATTTTTTTGTTCCATCACTTAATTAATTGTACAAATCAAAACCGTCAGAATCTGTTAGTTTTTCCCCTTTTTTTGTTCTTTTTTTTATTGTTTTAATTAGTTGATGCTTAATTTACATCCGACCGTTGCATTAATTTGATTAAAAAATTTGCGACTCATATTTTTTCCAATTTTTGTGATTTTCATGCACTTCTGCAATGAGCCGATACAGCCAAAAAATTTTAATTAATTCATTTTTTTGCTTAGTATCATTTTTATAGTCACACTCTTAATTATTCTTGTAGACGTAATTCTCTATAAAATTGCGTATAATTTTGTGCATAAAAAGGCAAAAATTGGAATCAAATCTTTCTTTTGCAGACCTAAAACGAAACGTATTCAAAATTCTCACAATTAGTTTGATAATAATAATAATGGTTTGAAAAAAAAATGATTGATAATATCGAGAAGCCAATCTTCCCTTTATTTTTTTCGTGACTAATCACCTCATTATCCTCTGAATTATTCAAAAATATTCGGCATTGAAGTTGCCCTGAATAATCTTGATGAAAAAAGAAGAAAAAAAAAGTGCAAATGAAGAAAAAGAGAAAGAGAGGAAAACGTGAAAAAAATAGGACTAATGAATGCATCTCGTGTATCTCAACGAATAGAGTTGTTTGGTTATATATATATTCTTTTTCTTCTTTTTCCTCTCTTTTTTCCTACTTTGATAAAAAGGACGATGAAGAGAAGAAGAGTGAGGTAAACGTAGACTGCGTGTACATAACGCAAAGGGACGAGAGCGTTAAGGGGGAGGAGGGGGGAGGGGTGAGGAGGAGGAGAGGGAGAGGGAGGAGAGACAGAGGGTAGCAGTGGTTCAAGTGGTATCCACAGGTAGTTGACTTTGCTGGTCGTGTTTTCTGGGAGCAAAGATTCGCAACTGGTGTGCATTCGCCCGCGCGCACGCCCATGCCCTCTTTCATATATATATATATCTATATATAATGTTTTTGCAGATGTATTAGTGTTTGCAAACACATTTCTATGTATTAGTTTGCGAGACGAGAGATAATGGGGGCTTATTCCTTTCTTTTTCTTTACAAAAAAACAAAAAAAAACACATTCTGGACGTTGGCAAACTGGGATTTACGAGAAGTCCTTGTGGAGTAGACGGCGAATAAATTTTCTCGTCGAGAATTTGTCACACATAGAGAATATATATATAAAAAAAAAAAACTAAAACATTTATCTTGAATGGCAAATTTTTCGTAGAATTGTAAAAATATTGACAGAAAAAAATTTAATCTAAAAATAAATAATTCTTTTTTTTTCTTTGTACACAGTTTAAAATCAATATAGTTATTTTCAAAGAGTCACGCTATTGTCAAAACTTTTATTTCTAATAGAAGAAAAAAAAGAGCTAAAATCGATCAATTGCTAGAGTTGTTAGTCTTTTAGTTTTTAATGATGTATTAGTAATGCAAAAGAACACAGAAAGAGGGGGGGGGGTGGTTATAACGTACCGATTACCATCGGCGACTTGCACTTCCGTGTTGACCCCAGAGGCTAAAAGAGTACTGGGAGCTTTAAAAAAAAACGCCATGAGAAATAAATTACATAAAACATTGACCGTCCCCACAGGTAAAAAAAGAAAAACAAGAAAGAGTAAAAAAAAACAGTCTTTTTTTTATCCAACCATCAGTATTTAAATTATTTTGTTGGTAATCGGCGATTGTGTCACTCCCAAATTTAATAAGTTAACAAATTATTTAATTATCAGAGATAATTAATATTTTATGAGATTATATTAGTCATTGTTAATAATATTCTTTGACAGAAGTGGCATACTAGTGATTATGTAATAAATTACAAATTATCAATATAATTCCTGAATTTTTCTTCAAATCTGCTTTAAACACCGAAAACTAGGTTTTTAATCATAAATATTGTTACTTCCAAATGAAGGGAAACACCAACACACAATTAATTAACAAGAGGCAATGATTTTATTAATACAGGAGACGAAGCGATATTATTAATCTAGGAGACGAACTGTTTTTCTTGTCAATTCAAGCTCTCTCCTTTTTTCCTTTTTGTTTATAGCCTTCCTTCACGTCATTTGTATTCCTTTTTGTTTTGACTAAATATGCAACAATATTAATTTTTGGGTGATTTTTCTGTTTATTTCTTGCTTTACAGTCAACGACTAGTGCGGAGAGATATAGAACTACTTTAAGTGTTTTTTGCACTTCTGAAAATTTTTTGAGCCTCAAAATTTGAGCCAATTTTTTCTCTTGTGTCATTATCAAGTACACTCATTTCAACTGTTCTTTTTTTTCCTTCTTTTATAAATTAGAAAACCGAATGAATCGGTGGGGTTTCGAGAGCTGAGTCTATACAAAGTACAGAGGCAAGAAAGAGAGAATGAGAGAGAGAAAGAGAGAGAAATCGACCAGTTTTCGTCCAGGTGTTCAACAGCCTACTGTGTTTGACAGTTGTACGTACGTGTGCCGTTCGATTGAACGAGGGGGAAGAGGGGGGGGGGGGGGGAGAAAAAAACGAAAAGGGAAATACGAGGGAGGAAGACCGAAAGAGAAACAGAGAGAAAGAGAAGAAGAAGAAGGATAAAGCGAGAGGTTCAGAGGAGTCGCGTTGGCGTGGGTCAGTAGACGGCAAACGCAGTAAGGCCAGTGGGATATTCGATACGTGGTGGCTGTGTGTAGAGGGGTGAGTAAGGTGGTGGTGCCACCCTATCGTGGCACGTGGGGCAATACCAGGTGTTGCCTCGGCAGTCGCTGCTCTGGGTCGATTGTGATCGGGCGCGCGTGCGCCAGTGGGCCACCGCCTCTCCCCTCTCCTCACCACTTCCTCCCCTCCCCCTCCCCTCCCCTCTATCTCTCCCGCGATTCTCCCCAACCAGCAATGTCTTTCGGCCTCAATTTTTTTCTCTCTCCCCCATTGTCTTGTGTTGCAACAAAAGAGAATGTAGAATAAGAAAAAGCTTTTGCAATAAAAAAAACGTAACATTTTTCCATATTTGTTCTGTCTTCATTCCCTCATCACTCTTTTGTTCAGTAATTCTTTATTAATTATAATATTTCTAAAAGCCTGTGTTTGTGTGTGTTTGTGTATCTATATATATGTGTGTGTGCACTATTCATTTCTGGACACACGGACAACTGGATGGAAAAAGTCAGGCCGAGCCGCAGTGTAAACCGAAGTAGTACGAGTAGCAAAGGGAAAAGAGGGGAGTGGAGGGGGAGATTGAGAGGGGAAATTGTGGAGTTTTAGAGAGATAGGGGTAAAGGACAGATATAGAGGGACACGAGTGAAGGAGGAAGTGGAACGTCTGCGCGCAACGGCCTCTTGTGTATTGTATAGTCATCCCCCCCTCCCTTGAAAATTCTCCCCTTTTCTCTGTGTATGTATGTATGTATGTGTGTGTATATGTGTGTATTGTGGGGGGCTAACTCTGCCACCGCCTGACAGTCTCTGCTGCACCCTGTACAGCGGGTATTGGGGCAAGTTAGCCAGAAACCCAACCCCGCATATGAAAAATCATACTGTGTGTACTTTTTTATTTTAACTCTCTCATACACTGTTGAGAGACAGACCAGAGAGGAGGTAACATTACATCACAGTGGCAAACGCATAACGTACTTATACCACTGAGTACAAATACAGAGTATACACACATATATACATATATATACACAGACACACACACACACAGACACATAGAGATCGGCAACGACGACATCGATGTCCTCTTCATCGTTTTCTGCAAGAACATATATATATACATCATAAAACAACGAAGTAACGCTAAAAAAGAAACTTAAATTCTAAATAAAACCATTTAATAATAATAATAGTTACGTAGATGTAAAAAGTACTGAGAGAAACTGAAAGAGGATTGAAGCGTGGAAATCGTGAAGAAAAGTGAATGAAGTGAAATAAACACCGATAATTGGGAAAATTAAAGAATAATGAAAATGATAACTTATTCATTTATTTATTTATTTATTAAATAACCCAACAGCCGAAAGCCAATAAACAGGATTGAAATTTCTCCATACAGATAAGATTACTAAATAAAGTACTCAGTGAAAAGATGTCTTTTGTCGAACAAATTATGATGTACACATAATAATGATGATGATGGTGGAGGATAAATTGTTAAATTATTTGTGAGGCCGAATGACGAGATACAGTGGCTCGCTTACGCCACCGAAGCCGGCTATAGCGAGTCACCACCAGAGGAGGTTAAAAATTTGCGTTAAACGAAGCCGACGAAGACGTCGTCGGTGTCGTCGTGTTGTCGGTTGGTGAAAAAAAATTGTATAATAAATATAATAAAATTGTGTTTCGTGATTGTTTTATTTGTGTTCTGTGAATATCGTGTTGATTTGGAAAAAAAAAAATTGAGAAGGAAAAAAATCTCGCGAGAAGATTAAAAAAAATAAGAGGCGAGAGTTTATTAGAGGCATATTAATTGGATTTAATTGAGGCTTAAAAATGCCACGTTGCTTGATGGCCAAAAAATGGAAGGCCTATCCTTGGCCAGACAGACAGGATGACGATGATAATACGGATGCTAAAGATAGTGCCATTGAGATAACTAGTACAGTCAGTGAATTGATTGACACCGTCCAGGATAGAAGACGTATGATCGTTGATACAGAGGAGGAGGAGATTGACGTTGTTGGTGATAGCACGAGTGATGGCAACAGGGCAAACCAGCAGACATGCTGGGGACCACATAGCCCCACTGCCGGCACCACCGCCCCTAGTCCACCACCGTTAAATGCCTCTGGTGCACTCTACTATCACGGTAAGAAGAAGTAAAAGAAAAAAAAGGGGGGAGGGGTTCAAAAAAACCAAAAAAACGCATGAAAATTCCGAAAATATCCTTTATTCATCCACAACTTGTTAACATTGTTATCAAATGATCCCCAAATCCCCTATCTAGCCACACCCAACCCCCCCTCCCCCCTCGCAATTCTATCCCGATAATAAAATAGAGTGAGAGGGTGCAAAACACGAAATCCCCTTTTCTTGTGAAAACACAATGTACAAGAAGTTGTGTTCATAACTTTACGGATTTGTTTCATAGAAGTTTGTTTTACTATTTTCATTTTTACGTTTTTTTTTTCCCTTTATTTTATTTTATTCTTTATTCTATGGTTTCTTTCTCTTCCTTTTTCCATTATTTTTATTTCCGCGAGGAGTTTCAACGACTTTTTTTTTCGTGGATGACGTATATATATGCCGAATCTCCTCCGGGCGAGGCCGCGTGTTGCGCAGACTTTTCCCACCAATCCTGTGTGTGTGTGCGTGTGTGTGTGGCTGTTATTTGTGTCTCTAGAATTGTCTCATTCCACTCTTCCACTAACAGTAATCTACCCATCTCTCTCTCTATCTCTATCTCTCTTTCCACTTGTCTGTGTATGTGTGTGTGTGTCTGTTTGCCAGAGGATGGATGAATCCTCTTTATCCTTGAAATAGTAAATCCACCCTCAACAATATATATGGAAGATAAATGTGCGTAGATACTTACACCCACGATACGCAATTGAGTGGTATCAAGAGAGAGAAAGAAAAAGGGGAAAAAAAGAGAGAGAGAGAGAGATGAAAATAAAAAGGGGGAGTAGAAGAAGAGATTGACTATGAAGCAAAGCGTTCATGAGACGTGATACAACTTCTAAATGTCTTCGAGTCATGCCCCCTAATACTACTTGTTATGTTATTGTCCAATGAGATTAGCCCATGCTATCATACAAGCTCTTACATATTTTCTTATGAAAAAAAATTCATTTCCCCCTCCTACCCCCTCTCTTCTCATTACTTCCCATTGGAATTGATATCGCAGTTACTCTAATGACATCCGAGAGAATTGATGAAAGAAATATCTTTTTATTCTACCACCTTTTTCCCTTTTTTTTCCTCCGCTTTCATTATCGGGCTTCTCCATTGTATCAAAAGGACACCCCTATCGCATCAGTCTTGAGGGATGATAATTCACCGCAAAAAAAGAGCCTTTCTCCTTTCTCCTTTTCTGCTTCCTGAAAAAAAAAACAGAAAAAAATGTCAAATGATAAAAAAAAAAGTTGACAGAAATTAATGAATTCCTGTCAGTTTTTAGTGGTTTAATTGCCATCAAATTGATTGACAGTATCAACGGCATGGACTGACGGCTTATCACTCGAGCAAATGGATTTACGTGTACGTCAAACAGTTATTACTGCGTTGAATCCACTGGATGAAAAGTGCGAGGGATTATTAAAAATGAAAAAAAAAATCAAGTAAATTGTGGAAATTTTAAAAAAATGGATAGGGTCACACGACCAATAGATGGACACTGACCAAAAGATGGACGGTTTCTATTATCGAGAATTTTCATAAATAAATGAATGATTCTTATACTTTTCACGTCAATTGCTGATTATTACATTCATATAGATTTATAAAGTATTTATTATATATCGATTGATCGAAATTTAAAATCATACCACTGCAAATATGCAACTGTCCATCTATTGGGGGTTTGAGTTATTTTCCAGGTTTTCCTTAATTTGATTTTTTTTAATTATTTCTACATTATTCAAGTTCAATTGATTTTTAGTCGATTTACTGTATGTTTTTCTGTACATCATTCTTTTCTGCAACTTTTAAACGTGATATGCCTATTTCATATGAATTAATAAAGTCTGATATTTCCTTAATCGTCCATCTATTGGTCATGTTACCCTGAAATACGGAAAAAAATGAAGTCTATGGCGTTGGTTCTTCTCACCTTTTATGTCCACGTAATGCCTCCTTTATAGGGGCTCCTTGGCTTCGATCCGATCGGTGCATTGCCAGTTTAGCGCCCGCGGGCCGATTGTACTATAACCCACCAACCATTCTATTCCCAAGTATTTCCTTTTTTATTTCTCTCTGAAGTATTTTTTTCCTTTCTTCTCTTTCTTTTTTACTTCATTCTTTATGCTACTGTGCACACAAACACAAACACACACATACATATACACAAAGACCTATTATTATACCCACGCGATAAAAGTAATCTTTCTGTGTGTGTGTGTGTGTCAGGGGATTATTTTTTCCACACATCCCTGACTCCCTAATCTCAATTTACGATAAAAAGTCCTAAATTACCTTATTTCCAAACAGAGGAAACTGAGGTGAAATAGACCTGCGATGCAGAACGATTTGTGATTTTTTTGAGATTGAGGGGCTCTTTAAAAAAATTTCAAAAAATTCACTAACAATGTCCACGTACTGGAGTATCTTTACGAATTTTTTCACGTTCATTCACCGAGTCCTTCACTCCGAAAAAAAAAATCATGAAACATGTCTCCCTTGAGGTCCATTTTAGTCAAATGTTAAGGTTCACACACCAATCGCTTCCCTTCCTCCCAACTTGTGTTTAAACCCCCCCCCCCCCCCCTCCCCACCTTAAGTTTGAGTCCAAATAAAAGTTATTCTCCACTTTTTTAACTCCGCTATTCATAAAAAAAATCGATTAATGCAGAAAGACGCTATGGACTTACTCAACAAGTGGTCAGTTGACATCACACACAACATTCCAATATTATTTTCTAATAAAAAAAAAAAACAAAAGTTGCAGAGTTCGAGATAAGTTCAATCGATTGTATCTGCTTTTTAACTGGTACACTAGCAAAAAAAAAGGGGGGGGGGGTGGATCATTTTTGAATAGCAGCATTGATTGCAGACTCCACATTGAGGCTAATACAATTGTGTGTGTGTGTGTGTGTGTGTGTGTTTTGCTCAGGATGAATTTAATATCAGCTCTTGCAAATAGCGAGAGAGAGAGAGAGAGATAGAGAGAAATAGCCAGTTCCGGCCTCCTCGAAAGACTGTAGAGGGTCACGGGGAGGGGGGGGGGGGGTGGGTTTTGGGAACAGTGGAAAATATCAACAGCCCGGCAGCGTGCAGCCGAGCGTCCATTCGATGTTATTGATCCTTTTCCCCTCCTGTTGATGAAATGCATGTCTAGATACAGAGAGAGAGAGAGAGAGAGAGAGAGTGGGACTCCTACCTCTTTAACCTAGCCTTTTCCGCCCCTCTTTCACCCCCTCACCTAAACCCCCATTGGCATGGCAAACCAATCTCTCTCTCTCTCTTTTTCCCTCTGTCTCTCTTGAGTCCTATCTGTTGACTTCCTTTTATTTCAAGCCAATAATAGCTGGGCCAACCAGAGTCGAAGATCGATAGCACAATTTTCTGATTTATTGCTTTCAAACCTCCCTCCCCCCTTCAATTCCACCTCTTCCCTCACTTCTTTACTGCTTCTGCCTCTTTTTTTTTCTCAACCCCTTTTGCACACACACACACACACATATACATCGATATATATATATATGCAGCACACATAACATACGTATCGTACCTGCAGAAGTGTGAAACGCCTTGGCGTGTAACAAATTGGATTCTAAACGAGCTCGCAGGAACCATTTCTCGATAATTTGCATTTTGCACTGCATTCTCTCTTTTTTCTCCACACCCCCCCCCCTCATTCATTTCAAACTCTCAGTGTTATTTTCTCATACTACCTCTTTATTTAAGAATCAATCCAATCTACTTTATTTCTTCATCAATATACGATTATTCTCAGGCTCTTGATGCATTTCCAATTGCAATTGCGTGAAATTCAGGAATATTGGGGGAGAAGAGAAAGTGGAGGGAAAGGAAAGGAAAAAAAAAGTGGCACTCCCTCATAAATAAAATTTGTGATAGAGCCACCCAAGTGGCACCCTGCAAAATCGAACGTCAAAACGGCACGATCTTGATAATAAAAAAAATCACGTGAACGCCGCTTGCCTTGGTATACGCTTTCATGTACCATCACCGTTGAGTCTGTGGCAGTTTTGCCTTTTTTTTCGAACCAACAGATGCGAGGCCGTCACGTTTTATTATTTTTCATATTTCCATTTGTCCTGTTGTCTTGAATTCCTTTTTTTTCATTTGACTATGGAGGCTTTTTTGGTCGTTCGTGCAACAGATAAGGGGCGGTTGGGGTAAAAGGAGGGGAGGGGTGAAATGGACACATTTTAATTTCGATATTTTCTATTATAAGATTTTTTTAATGTTTTCATTGAGAAGCTAAGAAAATTTGCAATAAAAATCATGAACCAAAATTTTTTGGTTGCAATTTTTCCAAAATTTTAACTTTTTATGGTCAAGATTTGAGTTTTTTTATTTTTCAAAGGATTCTTCCGGTTCTATTGGTTGTAACGACTTGGAACCGATTTTAAATGAAAAATAAGATTATTTTCCATCAATTTTGCGGGTTTTTAACAAAAAATTATCGAATGTTAAGCTATTGATTTCAAAAAAACCTAATTTTCATGAAATGGTCCATAAATACCTCAACAATTGATTTTTCCCCCCAAAAGTACATAAACTAATGGCAAATGATCTCACCTTTCATTTAAGACCAACCGCACTTTCCTAAAACCAAGGAAACCTGAGATAATCTCCAAAACAGAATTTTTCCAAAAATGGAAAAGAGCACCCCTCCAAATCTTGCCCCAAAACCCTCAAATTTTCAAAAAATTCCAAACAATCAATGCCGACATCTGTTTTCCACCGGAAATTTCCTCAGCTTTCCATCGGAATAATCAAAAAAATTCCATCTGGAGCCATGTCTTCAAAACCCCCTAAATATCCCCTCCCCCCAATTTGCTGCAATCCTGTCCTTTTACGTGCATAATACAATAATCATTTTTTATATAAAATAATATGAGTATGCACCCTCCCGAGCTACTGGTAGATATATACGTGTGTGTGTGTGAGGATAGCCGATAATGGCGGCACATGGCAGAAACAGCTGTCGCACGAGCCAGGAAATGGAACAAGCCTTGCAGTAGGCGCCAGGGGGGCTGATTCACCGTGTTTCAAATATTTATATAAAAACGGGAGCCTTATTTCCATCTATATCTCTCTCTTTGCTTCTTTTTCCCCATCTACCTTACGAACAAAAGTTTTGCAGCTTTAAATAATACAAGATACTATTTTTATCTCGTCATTAAACGTTGAAATTCCTTCTCGTGAATCTCGTGTATCTCAAATGACGAGGATGCAGACAGGAAAGGGAGGCCAAAAAGTGGTTTGAGGAGGATCATCAGCACGGGACAGGGGAGAAATCCTTGTGGGACCCTGAAAGGCGTGTCCTGAATGAATAATGTACCATTCTCGGTGATCGAAGCGATTTATTACACTCCTCAGTGGCAGGACTATCTTGGGTTTTTTTTGTGATAGAAAATACGTGAGTGCAGAAAAGAGAGTTGAAATTCTAAATTGGCACCGAAGTCTTCCGAAAGCTGCAAAAAAAAAGGAAAATCAACGAGTATGAGTGGGAGAAAATGTCATTGGTAGATTGTACAAAGAAAACTTTGTTGAATCCGCTTTGGAAAATCTCGAGGACATCTCAGACTTTGAAAACTTCTTCTTCTTCATCCTCCCTCCCTCCTCTTTTTCTTCAACTCACACGAATGGCCGCTGATGTTTTTCAGATTCAATTCCATGTATCTCCCTTGGGGGACTCGCCTTTTTCTCCCCTATTTCTCCTCTCGCAAGTCATTTTTTTTTCCTTTTTTTTCACCGTGAGAGACACAGAAACGAAATCACAGCCCCTTGAAACACTTTAAATTGAGAAAGATAAACTGTTAATCGTCCAGTCACGTGTGTGTCACGAGAATAGGGAGCAAAAAAAAATCATGGATGATACGACAGATAACGTGTATTCTTGTGACTATTTGTGTGTCTATGTATGTGTGTTTCTATATGGATTACATTAGTCCTGAGAATATCTCTCTTCCACTCGATCAATTGTATTCGATTTCCCCTCACAGTTTCTGTTACACCTCACTGATCCTAGTGTATATCTATTCCCAAGCAAAATTGCTAATCCTCCCAAATTCATCATTTTCATCAAATCCCATAAATACCCAAATATTCAAAATAATCACCCTAATATTTCATGTTTCTATATATTTCTAGGTTATGCCCATGAATCGTGGTTGAACCACGAAGAGCCACCAAAGTATGCAACTCTCCGTTCTGCCGCAGAATTGGCACGTCCAGTCTCCGAATCACCGCCACCATTACCACAGCTGCAACATGACCAACATCAGAGTATCGTACCTCTCACATCGTCTGCTCTGCCGCAACAACAGCATAGCCAAAATCTTCCTCGCAACAAGAGCCTATCAATGTGTTTCACAAGTACAGGAACAGCTTTATCATTACCACCCAAGAAAAAAGACATCTATCGTCCATACAGTCTTCAAACATGTACAGATGTAATTCGCAGTTCACCGGAAGAAGAGTTGTCAGCAGCTCAAGCTATTTTGGATCTAAGTGCATCGCCAGCAGCACCAACGCATTCTGTTTTCATTCATACGCTCACACTGCCACCGCCAGCACCAGTTGCTCAACCATCAGTTGCTCCACCAACAGTTGCTCCACCAACATCATCAGTAATAACCCAGCAACAACAACAACAGGTTCAACCAGCTCCAATTCCAGTCTCCGTTTTGGTTCCAGTACCATCCCACAATGCCGCACAGCGTCAGGACAGTGAACTCGACACAAGATCCCTCGACGAAGAATCACAAGACGGCGGATCGTCTCAAAATGGCAGCAACAAAACAGTTGCCTACACCTACGAGGCATTTTTCGTGTCAGACGGTAGATCAAAAAGACGTTCATCTGCAGCTGCAGTTCCAGAAAAAGAAGCTGCCCAACCAGAAAGGCCAAAATTTACATGCACAGAGTGTGGCAAACAGTATGCAACATCATCAAATTTATCAAGACACAAACAAACACACAGAAGTTTAGATTCACAGTCAGCTAAAAAATGTATACACTGTGGAAAAGCATATGTTAGTATGCCAGCTTTAGCTATGCATGTATTGACACACAAATTGGCACACAGCTGTGGTGTTTGTGGCAAAATGTTTTCACGTCCATGGCTATTACAGGGACACTTACGTAGTCATACAGGTGAAAAACCATATGGTTGTGCACACTGTGGAAAAGCATTTGCTGATCGTTCTAATTTACGTGCACACATGCAAACACATTCGGCTGATAAAAATTATGAATGCTCAAGGTGTCACAAAACATTTGCCCTAAAATCGTACCTGAATAAACACCTTGAGTCAGCTTGTCTCAGAGATGATGAAATGCAGATACAACCACAACAGCAACAATTGGAACAACAACAGGAGACAACAACAAATGGACAACATTCACCGCAAATTAATCGTGGATTGTAGCAGAACTTTGATGATGATAGTACATCAGAATCTGAGAGCTAACGACAGCATTAAGTAGATGTTTAATGTAAAGGTTGTGTTTTTTCGTCTAATTGCGATAGACTATTTTTTTTCCTTTTTTTTATAATTTTAATTTAAGTAGCAAAAGTTCCAGTTTTTTTTTTGATTTGTGATTTGATGGAAGACTAGTCTTCTCAATTCCTATGAAACAGGTGGCGCCACCCACGGTCTCTCAATGGCTCAGCAACACACAGCGTCACACAGTTAAGAGGGGGAGGGGAGGGGGGGGGGGGGCGGTAACGGATTAGCAACAAGTGCACGAACTACGTGTTAGTAACCCTGAAGATAACTCAACGAATTCAGCCCTGAGTTATAACTAGGGCCCCAGACTTTAGTTATTATTTCATCTGGTATTGCTGCTAGGTAATCGTTTGCAGAATTCCAAATGTGTAGAATCAAATTCATTAGAATGTTGAAAATCTTAGGGGGAATTGCAGGGAGTTGAAGGGGGAATTGCAGGGAGTTGAAGGGGGAATTGCAGGGAGTTGAAGGGGGAATTGAAGGGGATTTTGTGGGGAATTGAAGGAGAATCTCAGGGAGAATTCTCATTTTAATGACTTAAATGTGTGAAAAAGTCTGACAACTTAACATTCAATACATTTGGAATCCAAACGATTGTCTAGCAGATTAGGGGCCGTCCATAAATTACGTTACACGTTGAGGGGGAGGGGGGTCCCAAATTTGTGACAAAATGTGACAGGGGGGTCCCGGGGAGGGAGGGGGGGGGGGGGGGGGGGCTTGAAGATTGTGATGTCACAGAAGTCAAAAGTAAAAAATTAGGAAATTTTTAAGTATATTTTTTTAAGTTCCAGGTTATTTTAAATTAACAATGTATTGTTAGTTTACCACCATAATATTATTAAATGGGATTGAACAAAGTCTTTAAGATGCTACTAAAAATGAAATGAAACTTGAAGCCTATCAAATTGCTCTAAGATTAATTTATGCAAAAAAATTCTACAATTATTGAATCTGGGGTATAAAAGGGATTTTGTGACGTCACAATGCGGATGGGGGAGGGGGGGGGGGGGGTCAATGAGAATGTGACATGGGGAAGGGGGGGGGGTCTAAAAATCTTGAAATTCGCGTGACGTACTTTATGAATGGCCCCTTAACTGGACGAAAAAATAACCAAAGTCTGGGGCCCTAGTTATAACCCATCAGAGAGAAATAAAGGGAGGGGGGGTAAAAAAATGCAAAAGAGCAAAGAAAAAAGAGGAAATAAAGAGAAATAGAGGACCTGAGAATGTGTGCGCAGCCCAATGTTCTAAGGAGGTTTGAGTATTAGATTAAGTAGTAAAGTGCCAGTTTGTGGGAGCATTTAAGCGTCTTCGGGAAGTCCGCACGCAGGAAGACTGTTCTTTGTAAATGGTTAGGAGCGCGTTGGTAGTCGATCAATTCCCCTTGGGGCATTAGAACAGAGGGAGAGAGAGAGAGAAAAGCCCTGAGGGGGAAAGGAAGGAATGAGAAACGTGAAAAAGCTCAATGACAAGAGAAAAAAGAAGAAGAAGAAGAAGAGAAACTAATGTATTTTTCCTCAATCTATTTTGTTCTCATTTCACTTTCGATGATAAAGGAAAAGGGAAGAAAGCAGATTCACATTGACTGCCAAACGCTAATGACTAATGAAGATATTAAAAAAAAAAATGAAAAAAAAGTAAATAAATAAATAAAATGGCTATTATTATTGCCATGTAGATATTAATGAATGAAAGAAATGAAGAATTTGCAGAAAATTGTAGATTAAGTAGAAAAGTGCCAGTAGAAACAAATAAAATGATTAACATTTAATAAAAACGTCCAGTAATTGTTAAGTCAAATTTAAATGAAAAAAAAAAGATGAAAACGATGAAGAATGTGAAAAAATTAATTACATACGTCGAAATTATGACGTCCACAATGCTACAGTCCTAGTCACTCTAGTCGATTTTATGTTTATACCTTATCCACAGGTATATACATAATAATTATATATATATACACGAATATATATTCTATACATATACAAAAAAAAGTATATATTATAAAACAAGATAAAAAAAAATAAGAAAATGAAAGAAAAAAAATAAGTCACTACATAGTTTATATATATATTATCATTAGGGCGCAAAAGCGAGATTTTCTAGTCACGCGGAAATAAAGCGTTTAAATGCGATTATTATAAAGATTTTTAGCTGCCTGAAGTTGAAATAATGCGCGTAAACACAACGAGGACGCAAAACTTCGCGAATCTAATCTAAAGAAAAAAAATCTAATTAACTATATCCTTCTTCTCTCCCCAAAAAACGTAAAAATCTTTAATAAATTAGAAAAACAAATCTAATACTCTTCTTTTCAAAGAAACTTCTTCGTATTTCCGGGGCGGTGACCCTTTTTTCACAATTCATGGCCCCAATCTTCCTTCAGAAATAATAAAAGCCGCATAATAATTGGCTGGAAAAAAAAGGCACGTCATAATGCGTTATATTCCATCACGTTAATGGATGCATTATCGTCATTTTGACGTAAAGGAAAATGGGGCAAAATGGTTTTTAACATCAACATGGTAAATTAATTTTTTTCACGGTGAAGGACTTGATGAAAAAATCTGAAAAAATTTGAGAAAATGCTCTAATATGTGAAGATTGTTGCTGAATTTTTTCAAAATTTTTTGGAGACTCCTTCAGTCTCAAAAAAATTCCCGAATCATTTTGACATACTGGTCCATTTTGCCCCGGTCTTTCCCATCATATCGGATTCATGCAGCTTTGATTTAATGGAGTGTTCAGACATTTACTGTCATTACACTCGCATTAAATCTCAGTACATCGTCATCATTCGGACGTTTGTCCTAAAAAAATTCCCTAAAAAAATACTCAAGCTCTAAATTCATTAACTCTTAATCAACGATTAATTGACGCAAACTGACGTTTCAACTCAACGATAAGCCCCTCCGGATTTTGCGATCGAGTTTATATTGTTATGAGCATATTTTATAGCCAAAAAAATAAAAAAAAACATGAAATAAACCAAAAAAAAAATAAAAAGTCCCAATATAGTTATTATATATGAGGACACGTGATGTGTTACGGTCTCAAAAGCAATGTTTCGAAACAACGAATTCTATTATAAATAGAAAAAAATAATTAAAAAAAAAATGAGTTAACAATGAAAAAAAAAACATCGAAATGAATTTTAATTAATGCAAAATCCAATATTATCGGTGAGGTTTAAAATAATAATCATTAAGACGCTTCGTATTAATGCAATTATTTGTCCTGCAAGAATGTTCAATTAAAAAACATGGAAATTCTCAATTATATTTTAAATAATAAATAAAATTATTAAAATAATAATTTTTTTTTTGTAATTAGATAATTATGCATTTTTTTATTCTAATGAACATACTTGCAGTGTCAATTGCTCTTTAATATTTATTAATCGCTGAAGCTTCGACGCCCTCGGTACTAATAATGAGAGAATTAAACTAAGAAATAAATTAATTTAAAAAAATAAAAAAAAACAATACAATTGACAAATACTCACTAAATTAAATAATGAAGTTGCTACAATTCTTTTTTATAATATAAACAACAAGTAATCTCATTGCATGTAAAGTAGTACCATTTGCAATTACAATAATTTCACATTTATTTTTTTTCCCCTCATTTTTTTTTCTCGATTTTCCATAATGATTAACATTAGGATCAAATAAAAATAAAAAAAATAGGAGGAGAACGTAATAAATAATAAAGCGTGTGATAAATAAACATTCCACTGCAGTAATACTGCATTATTATTATACAAAATGCAAACACGCGAGACATTATTGATTTAACAGAGGAAAAAAAAGAGAAATAGTGAAATTAAAACAACAATTTACAAAAAACGAGTAATTTAAACAATAACGGAGCAATTTTCACTCCGATTCTAATGCAAAAAGCTGATGAAAACGAAGTGAATTAATTGAATTAATTGAAGAAAAAAACTGATTTAGAATATTTATAATTTGTAATTTATTTATATTTATTTAATTTATTTATTTAATATTTATTAATTAGTAAAATTCATTTTTTGTTGAAAATTTACCATTTTTAATTATAATTTTTCTGTCTGACTGATTGTATTTCTAGTCATTTCAATCAATTTAATGTATTAATTTTATTATTATTTTCTAATTTAATTGTATTATTGATAATTTATTTACATAAATTGTAACAATACAACGACTCGATACAACGATCGAATCAACAATTGAATTATGATTTTATTTTTTTGATTTCCTTTAATTAATTTGCATGATTTTCCTTCGTCTCTTGCCTTTTTTTTCTCCTCCAGGGAAAAATTAAGAGAAAACGCACTTTTTTTATTTGAATTATGATTATATACACGGGAACGATAACAGGAACTTATAAAAGAGGAGCATATCCACGTTTCGTCCTTCTTCGGTTGTAGATTTTAGATTAAAATAAAGAAAATGATGAATAAAAGCGGCTTTTATGGAAAATGAATAAAACAAAGTGAAAAATAATGAATTGATAGAAATGAAATAATATACAAAAAGCTCAATTCTGTTATCGCAAGTTCAACGTTACTAGAGGTGCTCAAAAAAGTGTGTACAAACGAAAAAAAAAATTATATTAAAAAAATGAAATGAAATGAAACAAGAAAAAAATAATAATTAAATTTGATGGAATATTTATTGTTATACGGGGTAATTTAGCGAGATAGACTCGTTATATCTGAATTATAATAAGCTTCCACTTTTCAGAAATTATCGACATTTCTCTACGTTTTTACACTCGAATTTTCAAAATCATTTTTTTTTCTCAAAATAAAGAAAAATTTTTTTTCTTCAGTTTTGTAATTTTTAAAAATTGTTAATTTTTTTTTCAAAATTAACAACTTCCTGTTTCGCTCTCGTCTTAATTTTGATTTCACGTAAATTTTCTCTCAGAACAAAAACACAAGACTTTTTCTAATTCTTCAATAAAATATCACGAAGTGAGAAGCTAATTAAATTTTTTTTTTTTTTTAATATTGTAATTAAATATTTCTCTCAGTAGTTGAGTCCTTTAAATGCACGCGCTTAATTTCCTTTTTCCTGCACTTCTGCACTTCTCAATCGCTGTTTATCTCCTTCTAAAATAATCGCGAAAGAAAATATCACAGTAGAATAAAAAAAAAAAAATTGTGAGAAAATAATTGAAAAAAAAATTAATTAATGATAATTTAATGATAACGAAAAAATAGCGCATCATAATTCGAACAGGCAGTTTTTACCGTCCCGCTGAATTTACGAATTCATCACCTGAAAAAAATCGTCAGACTGATGTCGCTCACTGAGGGAACACTTTTTGTCATTCGTTGTTTAGCATTTGTCATGCTTAATGAGTAAAAAAAAGGAAGAAAAATAAATAAATAAATAAAAAAATGAAAATTAAAGAAAAATTGTGAGAGATAAAAAAAAATCGTACCAAAGTATCGCGATAACAGTAGACTCCGTCAATAAAGAAAAAAAAAACGAATATATTATTATTATTATCATTATTATAAATTAAATGCAAAAAACCAGGAAGAAATAATGCGCTTACGAGTCACAACACTTAGAGAACAAATGTGTTCAAAAGCAGTTTTAGCTTTAAGTAATAGAATTTTTAAAAAAGGGATTTTTTCAAAAATAATAATTGAACGTAAAGGAAGAAAAAAAGAAGAAAAATGAAATAAATTAGCAGTTTTTGAGTTCAAAAATCATTTCGGTGCCTTAGAAACAGAGTGGCGCAAGTGCTATGCTTATATATAGCACTTACGCCCCTTTGTTTCTAAGATAACGATTTATTATCAGAAAAAAAATCGATGAATTTTACTGCATTTTTCAATTGCCATTGAAAAAAAACACTTCAAAGATGAAAAAAAAAAAATCCCAAATTTTCCGAAAATTAAAAAATTATTCATTTCCCGAATTTTTCTTTCACTGAATCAAAAAAAAAGGACTAGGGTCACACGACTAATAGATGGACGGTTTCTATTATCGAGAATTTTCATAAATAAATGAATGATTCTTATACTTTTCACGTCAATTCCTGATTATTACATTCATATAGATTTATAAATTATTTATTACATTCCGATTGATCGAAATTTAAAATCATACCACTGCAACTATGCAACTGTTCATCTATTGGGGGTTTAAGTGATTTTCCCCTTTTTCCTTGATTTTCTTTAATTATTTCTACATTATTCAAGTTTGATTGATTTTTAGTCGATTCACTGTATATTTTTCTGTACATCAGTCTTTTCTGCAACTTTTTAACGTGATTTGCCTATTTCATATGAATTAACAAAGTCTAATATTTTCTTAACCGTCCATCCATTGGTCATGTTACCCTAGACATTTTTTGTTGCCCATTCACATGTTCAATTTAATCCCAATCTTTTTTTCTTTCCCCTTTTCACACAAACACACAAAAACACCTACACAAACGCGCATCGGTTGATATACAATGTGGCACGAGAAATCCCTGACCACAGGGGGGATTAAACTAGCGAAAAAAAAATAGAAAAAAAAATAGAGAAACATGAGCGAGTTACGTGAATGGACGTTATCATCGATGCAACACTGGAAATAGCTTCGTGTGATTTAAATATTGCTCTCACTTCGATAAATCGCCCGTTTAAATATATATTCGCCGGTACTTGGTCCTCTCTCACGATGAAAAATATATCTGGTAATAAAAATTTAAAAAAGCGAGGAAAAATTAATTTATTGCGATTGAACACAATTGCCTCGCAATATTATTGAGAATAAAATGAACAAAAAAAAGAGAAGAAAAAAAAATATAATAATTGTAATTTTTTAAAATGACGCGCACATTGTTACGTATATTTTTAATATATATTTAGAGGTATCGATTCCTTTTTCATTTTCTTGTAGGAATTTTTGAAAAAAAAAAATTGAAAAATGGCGTGTATATATAGTGATCCCTAGGCGAGTTAATAATTAACAATAATATGATTAATATAATATTATAAGAATAGCTGATTTACGATAATTATAGATTAATCGAGGCCGAATAAGCATTAATGATTAATTCAATAAGTAATTATAAGAAATCTGGCGAATAAACTGGGTCTCCAGTGGGCCAATATTCAATAAATATCGGTATGAAAAAATCTCATTTTATTATAAAACACTTGAAACACTTTTTTTCCGATTCGATGAAGAAATTTAAAAAAAATCTTCTCATTTACTCTGAAAAAAACAGAAAATTTCTCCATATTTTTACAATTAGAATGAGTCAATAAAATCGACTGATTCAAATTTTCTGCGAAGAAAAAATTCAACATATTCAAATGAATCAATTGAATTACAATTTTTTCAATACTTAAATAAAATTCTAATAAATCTGCTCACAATCTCTTGTTACTTAAAATTAGTAATTTCTTAATCTCCTAATTGATAGCTCCAAAATAAAGAAAATTCGTGTAATTCAGTGCGATTGGAATTTAAATATCAAACGAAATAATAAAAAACAAAATGTAAAATTGCTTATATGCAATTGACGTGAAAAAAATTCAATTAGTGAATAGTCAATATCATACTTAGTCAATAAAACTTCCGTCAGAATTAAAATTACGAATGAAAAATACTCGAAATAAATAACTAAAGAAGAGAAGAAAAAAAAGAAGCCTCAAAATATACTACTGAGGTATTTAAAGCGTTGATAATTAACGGGGCTGCAATTATCCTTGAATCTCTTAGCTTCAAAAGAAAAGAAGCATTAAGTGTCACTTTAGCCGAATCTCGAAAAATTTCAACCACGAACAAAGGATAATTAAAAGAAACGCAATTATTAATAATAAAAAATGCAGATACAGTAAAGCTCTGCTATTTGCAGCTTCCCCTCTAAATTCATAAGTCAGACCACATCTACTAAAAATCTACTAATAACCCCCTAAGATCCCAGTAAATGCGCCGAGCGATCCCGTAAAATCAAAACTCCCAAACCGAACGCGCGCGGGAGGGGAAAGTGGACGCGGCGCCTGTGGTGGGGGTAAGCGCTTGAGGGGAACTCGCAAATAGAGAGGCTTGCGAAGAAAAGCGTCTACTGTACAGAGTAGAGCTCCTGTAATTTCGCCTATTCGATATTTGATTATAAAAGCTATCGAAAATTGAAGTAAACTGAGGAAAAAAAAATTCTAGTCTCAAGGAGATGGATTTTGTGTCAGTAAATATCGTAGCCTTAGAAACAAAGGGGCGTAAGTGCTGTGTATAAGCATATTACTTACGCCCTTTTGTTGCTTAAAAAAGCATTGATCATCTATATCTATATCTATAGAAGATTAATACATTTACTTGCAAAAAATACATTTTTTTGAGACCAGAAATTTCATTTTTCTCAGTATATTGCTCCACCTGTTGGAATTACGCGACTCGAAATTAGAGGAGTTCTACTGTAATTGAAAAAAAAAAAACAAGTTTCGTGGTTTTTTTTTCTCTAAACTCTAATAAATCCTAATCAGCTGTCTGTCTAAACTACTGCAGTCTCTCTCTCGTTCTGCTTCTCCTTACGTTATTCTCTTTCTTTTATTGTGTGTGTCCTCCTCTGTCTACTCCAATTTCCAACGAAAAAAAAAAACAAGAAAAAAAAGTTAATATTAAACATAATAATGAGAGAATTCATGCAAAATTTTAATAAAAATATAATTTTGTTAATGCGTTAAAGATATTTGAAAAGTGCCTAATATTCCAATTACCCATATTATTCTCTAATAGCGTATTTAAAATTCAATGGAGTAACGGCGGAGTGTCAATTAGAAATAGATTTAAAAAGAAAAAAAAACAACGAGGTTATTCCGGCGAAATTGATTGAAGCATTCGAGAGTATAACGAGGACACAGAATGAATGAAACATGAACTCATTAAGAAAAAAAGAAGAGGAAACGAAAATTAAGAGAGTGAAAAAAAACACATTTAAATAAATTATAAAAATGCCGTTAACGAATGAGAGTCATTAGAATTGAATTCCATTTGTGATTATAATTATTATTCATTGCGAACTGAAATTCAATGATTTTCATTTTTATTAGAAGAAAAAAAAGGGAATTAAAAAACGATTAATTACAAAAAAAAAATATAAAAAAAACCGTAACTTGTGATTGGGCGCAGTGACGTTAGACAGATGTGATATAAAAGTAAACCTAAATGACGTGTTGATAAAAAAAAAGATGTCAACCTAATGTGCATATAGATAATTGTTAATATTGCGCAATAAATTGTGATACCCCTCAAAAAAAAATAATAAAAAAAAAAGAAATTAATAATAACTCGACTGATATTTACAGGATATTGTTCCGTTTGGATTGCCCGATATTAAAATCCGGGGTTCATTAAAAAAAAAGCGATAGACGTGCGGCAAAAGGGGAAAAGGTCCGGAAATGGACAGCCCCATTTGTAGAATTAACAAAAAAAAATGATTAATTGTATAATTAATTTACGCCGATTAATAAATTAACATAATAAATTGACACATTGCATCACACAATACATTGAGTAATGTAAGAATTAATTATGACGATTATGATTAATAATTGAGTATATATATAACGATCATAATCATAAATGATTGAGAGAAGAAAAAAAAATGCCTATAGAAAAATAAAATTGCTGCAGTTAAAAGGAAATAAAATGAAATAGTCGGTTTTTTTTTTCATTTTGAATAAAATTAAGGAGAATTGAGGAGAAAAACGACGCGATGCGATTGAAATTGAACATTTTTTCAAAGTTCGTTTGTTCAAAACTTGCATTACGTCGTTTTAACTGTAAAAAAAAGAGAAAAAAAATTGAAATTAAAAAGTAAATTGATTTTAGAGAAGAAGGCGAAATCGAATAGTTTTCAATTAAAATATATATATAATAAAAATGTACTCATATTTTCTAGCTTTTATTTAAGAGTGCAGTTAATAATAAAAAGAAGAAAAAAGCGGGAAATTCAATTGCAGAAAAGAGAAAAAAAGGGGGAAAAACGGCTGAAGGCGCGTCGAAAAGCAACGCGATGGTTAACTATATGTATAGAGATATGTTGACAACTAATTATTACCGAAGAATTATATAGTATAAAGTATTTAAAGAAAAATCAGATTACTAAAATTGAAAAATAATGAAAAAATTAAAAAAAAAAGACACTTAAAATTAGTTGAATTATGATAAACAAAAAGTAGAAAAGCAATATTATTCAACGCGTGAACTTAAATTACAGTAAAAAAAAAACAAATGCATAATGAAAAATTAAAATATTCTATTAAAAAATGGAAAAATTTGAAAAAAACGAAGAAAACAGTAAATATATGCATATATACATTGATTAAAGAAGTGCATAGCGCATTATTAAGAGAGAAACAAATTAATGAATTATGAAAATGACGATCAATTTGAAGAATTATATTTAAAACGAAGCGATTCAAAGCAAAATTCATTCAATTATATCTTTGCATGATTAAGTAGGGCTCTACTGCCACAAAAAAGCTATAAAAAAAAAACAAGCAAAATAGCGTTATCCAAAGAAACAACAAAAATACCATAATTTAAAGGTAAAAAAAGAGAGAAGATAATAGAAATTATTAAATTGAAGGGAAAAGATAAAAAAAAAGTAGTGCTAATTGTATTTAGCATATACAGTAGACTTACACTAAATATGCCTAAGGTGAGCGCGATTGTTCGATTATTATTTAATATTATTAATTAATTTTTTTCTTTAACTTCTTTTGAAGCTCAAAATTTTTGAAATTTTTCAACAATTTTAAATTTTTCTTAATTGTATTTATGGAAATGCAATTAAATCGAACATCGCTTGCTTGCAAGGTAGTGATATAATGTAGATAATCAGAGTATTTCTTCTGATGCTTTTAATGAAGAAAAAAATTAATAACAGAAGGGCAAATTCATGCAAATAATTTTTAATAATTATGAATTTTCAAAGGTTTCAAGAATTTTTTTTTTGAAAAATGTTATGAGCATCAGAAAAATTACTCGTGATGTTAGAGCATGGTGTGAAAATAAAAAAGAGAAAAAAAATTAATACTAAAATTTGAAAAATAAATAAATAAAAAAAAATGATAGTGACGCTAGATTTATTAATCTTAAGCTTCATTCTCGCTAACGGAGAAATTATATTATTGTAACAAATATTTACATACGTTTGTATTATTTGTAATAATAGCGCTAATACAAAACTCCATTGCATCGACAGAAGGAAAAAAATATAAAAAAAAGAGAGAAATGAAATAAAAAAAAAGGAGATTCTATGAAAAATTAATTGAATAAAAAATTAATTTAAAAATGATGAAAATAATTGTCCAGAAAACCGAAATACGTACACGTTTTGCAGGCAAGCAAGAAAAAAAAATAATAAAAAATAACAGCCCTCCTTTTCTATTCATCAAAATTGCATTTTCTTTTTTTTTCATTTATCAAAAAAAAAAAAAAAAAAAACATCAGTGTTAATATGTTTGCCTGTCCAGTTTGAATGTCAGGTCTCAAAAAAGTGAACAAAAAATTGAAAAATAAATAAAAACTTGAAAAGTCAAAGCTGGAAAATGAAATGTTGACATGAAAAAGATTGAAAAAAATTAATAATAATCACAAGAAAATATGCAAAAATAACTTTACCCAACCCGACATATGCTTTTTAAATAGTGTTGGATGGTAATGTTACAACAAAAAATGGAAAAAAAAGAGAAAAAAAAAGAAGAAAAAAAAAAAAACGTTAATTGAGCATTGTTATCTATGTAATACGACATAGGATGTTTTGTATTATATTTTCATAATAAATAGAAACGTAGAAAAAAAAAAACAATGTATTAACCATACTCGTTAATTGTTTACAGACTCAATTATTATTCCTCATCATTAACCCCCCCTCTTTTTTTTCAAATTCATTCCCATTTTTTTTTCGAGGAAATCAACGAATTTAGATTCAGAGCAATGGGGCCTCGCTTGGGAAATCGATTTCGTCGGACAATTAAGGTCAGTTGTTCGCACATGCTCGTTCCAAAAGTGAAATAAAACTTTTTTTCACCCTCACCCCCCCCCTTCCCCTTTCCCCCAAGTCATTAGGAAGTTTGCGAAAATTTAATCAGCAAAAAATTCTCATTCTCATCAGCAACATCAAAACACTGCAGAAACAGAAGAGAAAATATTACCAAAGCTGTTGCTTTAAAATCTCACCACAGAATCTCTCACACACACAGACACACATAGGAGAGAGCCAGAAATTCATCATTACAGTGGAAGGCATCGTGTACAGCATCAAGTGGTGCTTTTTTTTCCATCTTTTTTTCCATCTTTTTTTTTTTTTTTTTTTTTTTTTTTTTTTCAGTCCCTGGTTAAAGCGAGTGGCAGTGCGCATTTTCTATACACCTGGTCACGTACCACCACTCGATATAGAGCAACTCAAACATTTTCTCATCACCAGTGTGAAACAATGTTTTTCTTCTAGGAGAAATGATGAGGCTGAGGAGGAATATTGTGTTGCTTCTGAAAGATAGTGGTGGCAATTTTTATCAGGCATTTTTCTTCATTTTTCTTCGCTTTTTTTTTTATCTGCAGGGACATGGAATTATTAGGAGCAAATGAAATAGAGGGGGATGATGAAAGAGAATGAGTTGCAATATCTTGAAATGCAAGGGGAGGAGAAAAAATATTGGCTGTGACCTCTTTTGTGGAAAAAAATTGAAAAATACTCAACAAACATAAATTTCATCTTTAAAAAATTGCGAATAAAATAAAAAAAAAATTCAAAATAATTTTGGAAATAATTTAGAAAATCATGGGAATTATAATTGATTTTTTTATTTTCATTTCATAAAAAGTGAAAAATGTCTGATTTAAGGAAATTTTTTCGGACAAAATTCGAAAATTCCTATTAATATTTTCAGCAAAAATGATTAGAATTAATAAAAATTAATTATTATTAAAAATTATGAATTATTATAAATAATTATCTTGATCAAAAAATATTCATCCAAATGATTCATTAATTATCGTAACTACTGAATACTGTTAACTAATGCATTTATCATCTACTCGTGATACGATTTCCCCGTTTTTGCTAATCTATTCTTGATGAAGATTCAATATCATCATTGATCTGATATTCCATGAATTCTCTGCACAGAGTGCTCTCAATTACAACTCCAGTAATTAATACAAGGGAGGATTGCGTGTTGCTATATGTGTTATGCGAACATTATATATATATATAACTGAGATTGTATTTCACATTGGAGGCCTTGACCTTATGGATGAACGTGAGTTGGATAAAATCAACGGTTAGGAACGAGAATTTTTTTTAGTTCCCTTTTCATTTCTAATTCGGCCCACGTTTTTTTTTTCGTTGTCTGTCATTTTCATTATCGCACTTTTGAAAGGTCAGAAGAATCATAGATTTGAGAGTGAACATATATATATGTGATACAATAAAATATCTTCGAAAAGGGGTGAAATGCACATATTTTTAATTTTGATGTTTTAAATTATTAAAACTGCTCGACATCAATGGAAATATTCAAGATACATTTTTTTTGATAATCTCATTGGAAAGTTGAGAAAATTTACGATGGAAATCATGCGTCAGAATGGATTTTTGTGAATTTCCCAAAAACTTGATTTTTTGGATCAAAATTTGAAGGGAAAACCCTTTCGCTTTCGGAAAATTTCACTTTTTTGAGGATATCTCTGGTTCTATTGGTCGTATCGACTTGAGACTGGTCTTAAATGAAAGATGAGATCATTTGTCATGGATTCATGGGATTTGCAAATAAAAAAGATCGATTTTTGAGGTACTTATAGGGCAAAAATTGATTTTTTACGAAGAAGTGCCAAAGAAGACGTCCAAAATGGATCATTTTTTTTTCGAAACCCCATAAATCGATGGCAAATGATCTCACCTTTCATTCAAGACCAACCCCAGATCGCTACGATCAATAGAAATAAAAATATCCTCAAAAAAGTGAATTTTTCCTAAAATTCTACTTTTTTGGTTCTTCAAATTTCGATCAAAAAAGCAGAATTTTCAATAAATTCTTAAAAAATCAACTCTAAAACCTATTTTCCACCGGAAATTTCATCAGCTTTACAATAGGATCGTTAAAACAGATCCAGCTCGAGTCGTTTCCTCAGAATTTCCATTCTCCTCTTCATATATTCAAATGATCTATTAATTCCAATAATACCTTCCATAAAATTATTATTGATGCTTAAATCAACTTATCCATTAAACCAATTTATGCAATAAAATCCAATGAGATAAGTTACAATACTATCTCTTTCTCCCCATTCCCCCAAAACTTCTGTTTAAAACCAAAAAAAAAAATCCATTATATTGTTGAAACAAAGAAGTACTTTGCTTCAGGACACAAAATTGACAATAGTTGAGAACTTGGTCTTTCAAAGAAATCCCTTATGGCAAACAACCTGTTGAATTTAGTAGATTCAGAATAACTTTCTTCTTCTTTTTCCTTTTGAAATCTATGAAGTGCTTAATGCCAAAGAAGCCTCGAAGTGTTTTTGCCCTCAAGCAGTAGATTATGTGGATAAAAATATGGAAATTAGCTGGGACAACAGATGTTCATCGTTTACGGAAAGAGAAATATTCCCATTAGGAAAAATTGCCGATTGTATCTCAGTGTAAAGCTTCTCTGCAATTAAATATTCATGTCCGTAATTTATAATCTGTACTTTTGACTCGAAATAGGACAATTCATTGTCGTCTGACCAGACTTGAACAAAAAATAATAAATATTATTATAAATAATATTATATATATTATATATAATAATATTATAACATTATTATAAATATTATTAATAAATAATATTATATATATTATATATAATAATATTATAACATTATTATAAATATTATTAATAAATAATAAATATTGCCTTCTTTGGACTCCGAATATATATACATATATGCCATACCATACTTAGTGATTTCGCGACTTCACAAAAAAATGCCATGTTTTTTTTTATCTAGAATGAGGTCTTAGGAATGATATGAATTTACGATTACTGTATTACTCAGAAAGAATTTAATGTTTCTCATTGTAGAGTGCATTTTTTAATTGAAGATTATGTGACAGTTGCAATGAATTATACAGTATCTTGGAAATAGGTAGTTTTGCTCTGCGACTTGATTACTTCTTGCTCTTAAACGTAACTCCTTATTTCCACTGCTTCCTTCCTTTATTTCTGAGATTCTCATTATGCTGAATGAGCTAATTTCTCTTGGAGATAATTCATTTAGCTGATGGCTTTTATACCGTTCGAATAATAGGATATTGTAAATACAGACATGGCTCTGAATATGTGTATTTGCTACTGTGAATGCGTGGATGTATAAGTATGTGTAGGGATGACCGGGGCAAAATGGATCTCCTGTTCAAAATGATTCAGGGATTTTTTTTCGAAGGGGAGGATTGCGAGAAGGAATCTGAAAAAATTTGTTAAAATGCTGTAATATGTCTACATTTTTGGTGAATTTTCACAATTTTTTTCGTGGAGGCCTTCACTCTTGAAAACAGGTCCATCTATTAGTTTTTTAAATCATCCAGAAGAATCCTAAATATTCTGGTAATTATAGTTAAATTATTCTGATTTTCGTTAGGAATGTAGAACTATCAATTAATATCACATCAATCCTGTTACGTTTTTCTGCAACTGAATTTTTTGAATTGAACTCATTGCAGTCAATATTATGAAGATGAATATATAGTGGAATGGTATCAATCAGGTGGTATTGATGGATTACCACATATCATAGAATTCAATGTTTGGAAAATTCAGAATCCCTTCAGTGAAGAGTGGATGAAACTTCTGATTTGATGAATCATCGCAAATTCTTGTGTATAAAAGAACTCGTAGAACTGATAACACATTGAGGAAAAAATACTGCTCTTGAATAAATTTACGATGTACAAGTGAATATTTCAAATTTGTCTCAGTCAAAAAAATCTCATCTTCAACTAATTTCTCGTTTAATTTCATGAAATATTAATTTGCAGGAAGAATACCTACATTTTCGTTAGATTTTCCCAAATTATTTCTGAAGAGTGACGAGAAAACTAAAGAAAAATTAACATGATGTTTCTTCTATTCATTGAATTTTTTTCTTTTAAAAAATTAATTGATTGAATACAATACTCGATCATGCAGATGAAAACTAATCTACTAATGTAAAGTAAAATTCTCCTTCTATAGAAAATTTTGCAATTGCTCAGAAGAAAATCTCTTCAAAATTGGAAACTTCAGATTTTATCGGTTCTTCTCTATGACTCGTACATCATAAAATTATATAGAGAAAACACTTAATCTCTACCAGGTGTCAAAAATTTTTAAATTTTGTAATTAAAGATCTTCGTTTTCTCACAATACTATATACTTACAATAAATAAATTTGAAAAAATCAGTGCCATAATATGCCCTAAACGTTGCATGATATTGAACTCATTTTCAGCTTATTAGATTATACTTCATAATTAATCGCTTCAGATCAATTTTCTTTATTAGAGAAAATAATTAAATGGAACTGAATTTTACTAACCATGAGCAAGGCTGATTCTCGATAGTTTTTTCATTTACACAGTGTAGTATTAAGCTGAGCAATAATTCTATCGATTTGTATGCAAAGATAAGCCACTTACAATACGCATAATTGACTAATTCTGTACACGGAAATTTACTCTATTTACAATCTTCACCTTGTCTGTTATCAGTTTAAATATTATTTAGTTTCATCTGACAATTCATCATTCACTAGTATTTATGGCGGTAATTTTATTTCAACAGCTTGTACGCAGTTTTCATCCAGATAAGCATTTTGACTGTTTTAAATGCTTTGTCGAACGCCACATATAAAGGACTGTACCAATTCCCACAAGGTTTCATTGCATTTTGAAATATTAATAGAATGAGTCATAAAATGTGTCGCCTTAGATTATTAGTCTTGTTTTATCCAGTCGTAGCATTGGGTACGTCTCTGAGCACAGATATTGTGGTGACTAGCACTGGTCCAGTACGAGGAGAAATATTAACGACTGATCAGAATAAAGTTCAGTATGCAGCTTTCAATGGAATTCCGTATGGAAAACCACCAGTTGGTTATCTTCGATTTAAGGTAATTTCCTCGATTATTCTATTTTCCAAAAAGGAAAAAAAAACGTTTGTTATGGTTGAATGGTTTTTGAAAATCATTTTTTGAATGATATTCTATTTTTTTGAGTTCATGCCTTATTTTATGCAGCCACCGGTGGAGACTGATCCTTGGCATGAGACATTTGAAGCTACATTGCATCCACAAGGCTGTCCCCAGTATTCCAATGGCTATATTGGAGATGAGGACTGTTTATATCTCAACATTTACACGCCAAAAGTAAAGCAAATTCACGATGGCCTTTTTTTTCTGAGTGAAGACCTCTGCAATGAAAATTGATGCAGATGCTCAAGATTTTTTGGAAGAGGCTTTTACGAAGAAAAATACCGCCAAGAAAAGGTTTTTCCTATTTTCTATTTCTCAATTATATTCTTGATATTGAACTTTAGACAGCCTTCAATTCGAGTCGTGATAATCTCCGAGCAGTTCTGGTGTGGATTCATGGTGGGGCATTCGTTTCAGGAGCCGCTGATAGTTCTTATTATGGTCCAGATTTTTTTATCGAAGAGGACGTTGTAATTGCGTACATAAACTATCGCTTGGGAGCACTCGGTGATTGTTTCTCTACTTCTCAATATTTCTTATTCTTCAAATATCTTTTACAAATTTATTCAAGAGAGAGTGACAGCATTCGTCTTTTTAGGATTCTTATCACTCAATCATTCTAATGCAACTGGTAACGCCGGTTTGAAGGATCAAGTACTTGCCTTAAAATGGATTCAAAAAAACATTCAAAATTTCGGTGGTGATCCGAAGAAAATCACGCTAGTTGGAGAAAGCGCAGGAGCAGTAGCAGTTGAACTTCATGGAATTTCCAACATGACTAGAGGTACAAAAACAGGCCAACACATGAAAAACGCAAATTTTTCAAAAATGTGGACGTACTGGAGTTCCTTTCTATATTTTTTTCGATTCCAAGAAGGCAATCGACATTTTCTTCCTATTCATCAAATGATCATAATTAAATTTTTAATGGATTCTATCCATAAGGGCTCTTCAATAGCTCCATTGCCATGAGTGGATCGCCTCTTAATTATTGGGGCCTTTCTCCCATGCGTGTAGCTGAAGAACGTGCCTTCAATCTCGCTACTCATCTTGGGATCGTTACAACTGATAAGGACATGGTTCTGAAAACATTATACAAGGTTTCCCCTGCAGACATTGTTCTAGCTACTCAAAAAATGGTGCAGGTAATTACCACAGTTCTCACTACAAATGTGAAAATAACGATTAAACTCCATATCCTTCTCAAGCTGGATCTGCCATTCAAACCAACTCTGGAAAAATCAAATGTATCGAAAAATCCCTTTCTTCATGAGTGTGCATTCAAAGCCTACAAAGATGCAAAATTTCTTCCTCATATACTGGGATTTCTACAGTCAGAAACTCTCACTTTTGTTCCTCCAACGTTTTTCGATTCGCCACCGAGTGCCGCAGGTAAGGAATTATTATTTAACCCTTTGCTTCACGCGACTGCGAAACTACCTTCAAACCTTCATAATACAAGAAAGAACCAAAGAATTATTAAAACTCGAAATAATCCGTTATTGTCGCCATTGCATCGATTCTGAATTTCTAGCTGATGAACAATTGGCCAAGATCATTAATGTATCGAGAAAAGCCCAAGATGAATTGAATTCACAATCAGACGGAAAATCTACATTGAATTTATTCGAGGATTATGATAAGCTGTGGGAAGAAATTAGGCTAGCGGAACTAATGCCTGGTCGAATAGCTGTGGACCTTCGTAACCTCGCGATACGGGAAGGTGTGAGGGTGAGAATTCCGAGTGAATGAATTACTGCGAATTAACGATTTATACCGTGCAATTATTCTTGCGCAGGTAACTACGGATTTATTGTTCATCCTGGGTATTGACCAGACGCAAAAATACCGGAGCAAAGGTTCAGCTCCGGTCTGGTATTATCGAAATACATTCGATTATTATCCGTCTCTGCATCAAGTGGGCGGAGTTCCTTTAAATGGTTCGAAACAATTCCTTTGTAACAATTTTAATTGAAAGAAATTCAATAGGAATGGAATATCTCGAAAACTAATGGAGGTACGCCCTTTTCACCGAAATTCTTTTTCATAGAAATTTGAAGAACTACAAAAGAAATATTAGGGTAAAATGGGTGTATCTCCATTAGTTTCTGAGATATTTTCTTGAAAGAAAATCGACTCGTCCGGTTTTACCTCTTCGCTGCTGAATTGAATAATTTTTCTATTCATACAGGAAGCGGACATGCTGATGATGTCGCCGAAATATTCTGGATGAAGAATTACAATCAAACATTAGATCTTCAAAGTGCTATCAGTATTCAACGACGAAGAATGACCAGAATGTGGGCCAACTTTGCTAAATATACGTGAGGACTCTTTACATATTTTCATGAAATTATTCATTTAATTTGTAGGATTGCACAGTTCATTTTCCTTTCCTTGCATTATTAGGAATCCCACACCGATTGGAAGTGCAGATCCTCTTCTGAATGTCAATTGGAGTCCATCGGGAGCTGGGGGGATTCATTTAGGAATATCACGGAATTATAAAATGGGACCTAGACCAATTGATGCAGATGTGGAAATGGCGGAGATGATAGGAATGCCACTTGAAAAAATGCTCGATGGCTGCTCGACTCTTTGATGATCATACGAAAAATACTAGACAACTGTCGTTTTTTCCAAAATAAATTAAAGAAAGAAATAGAAAATATGCATATGTGAGAAATTCGAAAGACTATATGTGCAAATTTTTCAAATATTATCACATGTTATACATACATGCCATACCATACTTAGCGATTTCGCGACTTCACAAAAAAAGGCCATGCTTTTTTTTTATCTCCGATGAGGTCTTAGGAGTGATATGAATTTACGATTACTGTATTACTGAGAAAGAATTTAATGTTTCTCATTGTGGAGTGCATTTTTTAATTGAAGATTGTGTGACAGTTGCAATGAATTATACAGTATCTTGGAAATAGGTAGTTTTGCTCTGCGACTTAATTACTTCTTGCTCTTAAACGTAACTCCTTATTTCCACTGCTTCTTTCCTTTATTCCTGAGATTCTCATTATGCTGAATGAGCTAATTTCTCTTGGAGATAATTCATTTAGCTGATGGCTTTTATATCGTTCGAATAATAGAATATTGTAAATACAGACATGGCTCTGAATATGTGTATTTGCTACTGTAAATGCGTGGATGTATGAGTTTATGTAGGGGTGATCGGGGCAAAAAAATTGGAGCTCATCACCAGGCATTTTGCGAATTATTTGAGACCTGGATCAGCAATTTCTGACGTGTAGTTCTGGCGAAAAAAAAATAAACGATTATACAATCGTTCTGTACGTGTGTACAACTACAGAATGATTCTATAGTCTGCCTGCATGCGTATATGACCTATATCAATGTGTGCAGGCAGGACCGTATCAAAGTTTTTAAAAACGATTCTTTGAAAAAAAAATTGAAACATTAGTAGATATAATTGTTTTGATTATATTATACTTTTTTATAAAAGGAAGGAATATATTGAGGCTGAATAGCATTATAGATTAAACAATTTCCACTTCCTTTGATTGTTCCAGATAATTTTTTCCTAACCTCCCTTGCCCCCACTCATCGTGGTGACTTGAGCGATAGTAATGCCTTGAACAAGCTTGTTTGTAATTTTCATCCAGATAAGCATTCTGACAGTTTCAAATGCATTGTCGAACGTAACATATAAAACACGGTACTAATTCCCACAAGTTTTCATTGCATTTTGAAATAGTAATAGAATAAGTCATAAAATGTGTCGACTTAGATTATTAGTCTTGTTTTATTCAGTCGTAGCATTGGGTACGTCTCTGAGCACAGATCTTGTGGTGACCAGCACAGGTCCAGTACGAGGAGAAATATTAACGACTATTCAGAATAAAGTTCAGTATGCAGCTTTCAGTGGAATCCCATATGGAAAACCACCAGTTGGTTATCTTCGATTTAAAGTAATTTTCTTGATTATCCTATTTTCAAAAAAGAAAAGAAAACATTTGTCATGGTTGAATGGTTTTTAAAAACCATTTTTTGAATGATGTTCTATTTTCTTGAGTTCATCCCTTATTTTATGCAGCCACCAGTGGAGATTGATCCTTGGAATGAGACATTTGAAGCTACATTGCATCCACAAGGCTGTCCACAGTATTCTGATGGCTATATTGGAGATGAGGACTGTTTATATCTCAACATTTACACGCCAAACGTACAGCAAGTGCACGATGGCCTTTTTTTTCTGAGTGTAGACGTCCGCAATAAAAATTGGTGCAGATGCTCCAGTTTTTTTGGATAAGGCTTTCACAAAGAAAAATTCGGTCAATAATAGGCCTTTCTCCTATTTTCTATTTCTCAATTGTATTTGAATGTCGAATTTCAGACTGTCTTCAATTCAAGTCATGATGATCCACGAGCAGTTCTGGTATGGATTCACGGTGGAGCATTCATTTTAGGAGCCGCTGATAGTTCTACTGAAGGTCCAGATTTTTTACTTGAAGAGGACATTGTGATAGCGTACATAAACTATCGCTTGGGAGCACTCGGTGATTGTTTCTCTAGTTCTCAATTTTTCTAATCCTTCAAATATCTCTTCCAAATTTATTCAAGAGAGAGTGACAGCATTCGTTCTTTTAGGATTCTTATCACTCAATCATCCTAATGCAACTGGTAACGCCGGTTTGAAGGATCAAGTACTTGCCTTGAAATGGATTCAAAAAAACATTCAAAATTTCGGTGGTGATCCAAAGCAAATCACGCTGCTTGGAGAAAGCGCAGGAGCAGTAGCAGTTGAACTTCATGGAATTTCCAACATGACTAAAGGTACAAAAACAGGCCAACAAATAAAAAACCCAAATTTTTCAAAAATGTGGACGTACTGGAGTTCCTTTCTATGTTTTTTACGTTCTTTTTTCGATTCCAAGAAGAAAATCTCCATTTTCTTCCTATTCATCAAATGATCATAATTAAATTTCCAATGGATTCTATCCATAAGGGCTCTTCAATAGCTCCATTGCCATGAGTGGATCGCCTATGGATGATTGGGGCCTCTCTTCCATGCGTGTAGCTGAAGAACGTGCCTTCAACCTCGCTATTCAACTTGGGATAGTGACAACTGATAAGGACATGGTTCTAAAAACATTATACAAGGCTTCTCCTGCAGACCTTGTTCTAGCTACTCAAAAAATGGCGCAGGTAATTACCGCAGTTCTCACAAAAAATGTGAAAATAATGATTAAATTCTATATCCTTGTTAAGCTGGATCTACCATTCAAACCAACTCTGGAAAATTCATCTGTATCAAAAAATCCCTACCTTCATGAGTGTTCATTCAAAGCATACGAAAATGCAGAATTTCTTCCTCATATACTAGGATTTCTACGGTCAGAAATGCTCGCTTATGTTCCTCGGATGTTTTTCGATTTTCCACCGAGTGCTGCAGGTAAGGAATCATTATTTAAGTGATCCGGCATAAAAAATAAGGGGTCAACTGTACCAAATTCATCAGGTCACTACCTGGAAACATTCATGACACAAAAAAAGGCGAAAAAATAATAAAAAATGAAATAGTCCGTTATTGTCGCCCATTTCATTGATTCTGAATTTCTAGCTGATGAAGAATTGGCCAGGATCGTTAATATATCGAGAAAAGTCCAGGATGAATTGAATTCACAATCAGACGGAGAATCTACATTGGATTTATTCAAGTATTATGATGAGCTGTGGGAGGAGATTAGGCTAGAGGAACTGGTGCCTGATCAAGTAGCTGTGGACCGTCGTAATCTTGCCGTACAGGAAGCTGTGAGGGTGAGAATTCCAAGTGAATGAATTACTGCAAAGCAACAATTTAAACCGTGCAATTATTCTCGTGCAGGTGAATACGGATTTATTGTTCATCCTGGGTATTGACCAGACGCAAAAATACCGGAGCAAAGGTTCAGCTCCGGTCTGGTATTATCGAAATTCATTCGATTATTATCCGTCTCTGCATCAAGTGAACGGAATTCCTTTAAATGGTTCGAAACAATTCCTTTGTAACAATTTTAATTGCAGGAGATTCAATAGGAATGGAATATCTCGAAAACTAATGGAGGTACGCTCTTTTCACCTAAATTCTTTTTCATAAAAATTTGAAGAACTACAAAAAAAATATTAGGGTAAAAAGGGCGTATGTCCATTAGGTTCCGAGATATTCTTGAAAGAGAATCGACTCGTTCTGTTTCACCTCTTCACTGCTGAATTGAATAATTTTTCTATTTATACAGGAAGCGCACATGGTGATGATGTCGCTGAAATATTCTGGGTGAAAAATTACAATGAAACATTAGATCCCCAGAGCGCTATCAGTATTCAACGACGAAGAATGACCAGAATGTGGGCCAACTTTGCTAAATATACGTGAGGACTCTCTATACATCTTCATGAAACTATTCATTTTATTTGTAGAATTGAACAGTTCATTTTTCTTTTTCTTGCATTATTAGAAATCCCACACCGATTGGAAGTGCAGATCCTCTACTGAATGTTACTTGGAGTCCATCGGGAGCTGAGGGGATTCATTTAGAAATATCACGGAATTATGAAATGGGACCTAGACCAATTGATGCAGATGTGGAAAAGGCCGAGATGATAGGAGTGCCACTTGAAAAAATGCTCGACGGCTGCTTGATTCTCTAGAGACAATACGAAAAATAGCAGACATCTGTCATTTTTTTCAAAATAAATTAAAGAAATAAATGAAAAATAAGCGTATTTGAAAATTTTTAAAGACTATAGGGGAGGGTGGGGCAAAAGGGTACTTAAGGCAGGTTTAGGCCTTCCATTATTCTCTCTTCATCCGTATTTGAAGTAGATGAGAAAAATTTTCAGCTGCCACGAAAAAAAAGAAATTGGTTGGCGGGGCAGAATGGGGTACCCCTCAGAAAAATTTAACAAATTATTTTTCTTCATTCACTTCTCGAGATTTAACTTTAGCACCTATATTCGCTTTCATTGTTCATGTTCACCGCTAATGGTGTCCTGTTCGCGCTCTCGTATACAGTGGTGTAGGCTGAATCGTAATTTTACATTTCTAAGCTTTATTACCCAGCTGACAAGTTTTTGTTCACAAATATAGTACATTATCTAACAAGAGCGGTGAAGTAGTTTCTAACGAGTGTGAGGTTGCAAAACGAATTGAAGGCGAGTTTACTAACCAATCTTAACATCTTTACCGCCAGTGTAAGGTACAGTCGTTTTATGTACAATGCATAGAAGGTGCGTGTCACGTGCGGAAAGTAGCCATTTTTTGCATGCTACGCGCATTCCAACTGTTTTTAGTTTTTGTGATCAATCGGTTGAGTGGAAAATTCATCCTATTTCGGTCCCATTTAATTGGATCTATTATCTTTCTGAATCATTCTGAAGAATCTTGAATATTCTGGTAATTATCGTTGAATTATTCTGATTTTCGTGAGAAATACAGAACTATCAATTAATATCACATCAATCCTGTTACGTTTTTCTGCAACTGAACTTTTTGAATTGACCTCATTGCAGTCAATATTATGAAGATGAATATATAGTGGAATGATATCCATCAGGTGGTATTGATCGATTACCGCATATCATAGAATTCAATATTTGGAAAATTCAGATTCCCTTCAGTGAAGAGTGGATGAAATTTTGGATTTGATGAATCATCGCAATGCACAAAAACTCGTAGAACTGATAATACATTGAGGGAAGAATACTGCTCTTGAGTGGATTTACGATGTGCAAGTGAATATTTCAAATTTTCCTGAATCGAGAAAATCTTACCTTCAACTAATTTCTCATTTAATTTCATAAAATATTAATTTGCAGGGAGAATACCTACATTTCTGTTAAACTTTCTTAAATTATTTCTAAAGAACGACGAGAGAGCTAATTGTTTCTTCAATTCATTCATAAAGTCAAATTCTTCTTCTATAGAAAATTTTGCAATTACTCAGAAGAAAATCTCTTCATAATCGAAAACTTTTGAATAAAAATAAAAAATTGGAAACTTCAGATTTTATCGTTTCTTCTCTATGACTCATATACATCATAGAATTATATAGAGAAAACACTTGATTTTCACCGGAAGTCACGAATTCTCAAATTTTGTAATTAAAGATCTTCATTTTCTCACAATGCCATATATTTACAATAAATAAATTTTTGAAAAACAGTGCCCTGATATGCCCCAAACGTTGCATGATATTGAAGTTATTTTTAGTTAATTAGATTATACTTCATAATTGATCGCTTCAAATCAATGTTCTTCATTAGAGAAAATAATTAAATGGAACGGAGTTATACTAACCATGAGCAAGGCTTATTCTCGATAGGTTTTTTATTCATACAATGTAGTATTAAGCTGAGCAATAATTACACTAGTTTGGATATAAAGAAAAGCCAATTACAATACACATAATTGACTCATTTTGTAAACGGAAGTTTCCTCTATTTACAATTTTCAGCTTGTCCGTTACACGTGGGCTCTAAAAACCTTGAAATTCGTGTGACGTACTTCATGGATGGCCAATTATTCACTAGTATTCATGAGAGTAATTTTATTTAAACAAGCTTGCTTGCAATTTTCATCCAGATAAGCATTCTGATAGTTTTAAATGCTTTGCCGAACGTAACATATAAAGCACGACGAATTCCACGAGGTTTCATTGCATTTTGAAATATTAACAGAATAAGTCATAAAATGTGTCGACTTAAATTATTAGTCTTGTTTTATTCAGTCGTAGCATTGGGTACGTCTCTGAGCACAGATATTGTGGTGACTAGCACTGGTCCAGTACGAGGAGAAATATTAACGACTGTTCAAAATAAAGTTCAGTATGCATCATTCAACGGAATTCCATATGGAAAACCACCAGTTGGTTATCTTCGATTTAAGGTAATTTTCTCGATTATTCTATATTCCAAAAAGAAAAAAAAACATTTATCATGGTTGAATGGTTTTTAAAAACCATTTTTCCAATGATATTCTATTTTTTTGAGTTCATGCCTTATTTTATGCAGCCACCAGTGGAGATTGATCCTTGGAATGAGACATTTGAAGCTACATTAAATCCACAAGGCTGTCCACAGTATTCTGATGGCTATATTGGAGATGAGGACTGTTTATATCTCAACATTTACACGCCAAAAGTACAGCAAGTGCACGATGGCCTTTTTTTTCTGAGTGCAGACGTCCCCAATAACAATTTGGTGCAGATGCTCCAGATTTTTTGGATAAGGCTTTCACAGAGAAAAATTCGGTCAATAATAGACCTTTCTCCTATTTTCTATTTCTCAATTGTATTTTAATGCCGAATTTCAGACAGTCTTCAATTCAAGTCATGATGATCCACGAGCAGTTCTGGTATGGATTCACGGTGGAGCATTCATTTTAGGAGCCGCTGATAGTTCTGCTCAAGGTCCAGATTTTTTACTTGAAGAGGACATTGTGATAGCGTACATAAACTATCGCTTGGGAGCACTCGGTGATTGTTTTTCTACTTCTCAATATTTCTTATTCTTCAAACATCTTTTACAAATTAATTTAAGAGGGAGTGACAGCATTCATCTTTCTAGGATTCTTATCACTCAATCATCCTAATGCAACTGGTAACGCTGGTTTGAAGGATCAAGTACTTGCCTTAAAATGGATTCAAAAAAACATTCAAAATTTTGGTGGTGATCCAAAGAAAATCACGCTAGTTGGAGAAAGCGCAGGAGCAGCAGCAGTCGAACTTCATGGAATTTCCAGCATGAGTAAAGGTACAAAAACAGGCCTGAACATAAAAAACTCCGAATTTTTCAAAAAGGTGGACGTACATGAGTTCTTTCGCATTTTTTTCCTTTTGCTTCCGAATGGAAGCATTACTATCGTGAAAATTTTCGATCTGGATTTTTTTGTTGGGAACTACTTAAAATCATCCGAAAAGTCCAAAAATCATATTTAGAAAAAATGTCTGTATGTATGTGTGTGTGTGTGTGTGTGTGTGTGTATGTCTGTGCACACACATATGTCTCAATAATTTCTGGAGTTTTATATGTAGGATTCTGAAATTTTGTCAGTATATTCCGGTCATTGAACTCTTCATTTTAAGCTTTTTTTCATTGGAATCGGTTCAGTAGTTTTTGAGATATTAGCAAATTTCGAATATTTGTATTTCACCAAAATTTTGAAAACTTCTGAACCGATTTCGCTCATATTTATAGGTTGTGCTGACAATCATATGAGCCAGCTTGCTACCAATTTTTATCTCTTTATTGATGATAGTTTTTGAAAAATTTTGATTCTGATGATTTTTTCAATGGAGTTCTTGTTAGCACGATAACTGAAAAAATATTCGAACTAGAGACTCCCAATTTGTTGGATATAGGCTTCTTATAACACTGATGCATGGGATTGCTCATGGGCATAATTGATTGAAAAGTTTTTGATGGAGGAAATTTTTTAGGTTTTGAAAAATTTCAGTTTTTCAGAAATATCTCTGGTCCTATCAGTCGTAGTAATTTGGGATCGATCTCAAATGAAAGATGAGTTCATTCTCCATCGATTCATATAGTTCCAAGAAATTTTTTTTCGATTTTTCCAATAGATACAACGTAAAAATTGATTCTCGGATAATGGGCTATGAGTAATTGAAAAATCAATAAAATAAAGATTTGAATGATATAAATTGATGAGAAATGATCTCATCTTTCATTTGAGACCGATCCCAAATCACTACGACTGATAGAACCGGAGATATTTCTGCAAAGGTCAATTTTTGCTTCCGAATGGGAGTTCTGTTTTCGTGAAAATTTTTGAATCTGAATTTTTCTGTCGAAAAATATCTGGAGTGATCGAGAAAGCACAGATCGAGAAAGCTGGTGCGACCATCACCTGCATTTTGGCAATCAAAAAAAAAGAACATATGCGCAATGATTCGGCAACTAGGAACACCAACCTTCTTTTTGACACTTTCAACATCAGAAATAAATTCAAGAATAATGCTGATTGAAACTTGGTTACCAAGGAAACAATAAAAATTGAATGGATAAATTGATATCCGCAAAACATAAAAAAAAAATTCGCAACTGAATAGCAATTCGAACGATTATCGAATATCAATTTGAATTGAATTATTAAATACTCTTCTTTTTCTAAATTTGAATAAAAATGGAAATTCATATGAAACGATTCAATGGAGCGGAGAAAGAGATTCATTCGGAAGCGACTTGCTAATGAATTAGCAGATAAAGCTATAATGATATCGATAATGATGCAAGTTTCCACTTGTTTTTTTCGATTTCAAAAAAGAAATCCCCATTTTTTTCCTACTCATCAAATGATCATAATTAAATTTTCAATGAATTGTATCCATAAGGGCTCTTCAACAGTTCCATTGCCATGAGTGGATCACCTCTTAATTATTGGGGCCTCTCTCCCATGCGTGTAGCTGAAAAACGTGCCTTCAGTCTCGCTACTCAACTTGGAATAGTTACAACTGATAAGGACATGGTTCTAGAAACATTATACAAGGCTTCCCCTGAAGACCTTGTTCTATCTACTGTGAAGATGGTGCAGGTAATTACCACAGTTCTCACTCCAAATGTGAAAAAAATGATTAAACTCTATAACCTTCTTAAGCTGGATCTACCATTTAAACCAACTGTGGAAAATTCAACTGTATCGGAAAATCCCTTTCTTCATGAGTGTGCATTCAAAGCCTACGAAAATGCAGAATTTCTTCCTCATATACTAGGATTTCTAAAGTCAGAATGTATCTCTTGTATTCCTCCGAAGTTCTTCGATTCCCCACCGAGTGCCGCAGGTAAAGAATTATTATTTAAATTAGTATGCCAAAGTAAGGTCAATAAAACAGAAAGAAAATGAAGATTCAAAAGTCATTTTCCAAGTAATTGCTGATAGTTCGGGAAAACGAGCATTAATTTATCTGAAAAAGTGATTAAACTATTTAAAAGTAACATCTTCAGCTTTTGAATATAATTTTTCTTTGTTTCGTGAATTTTTTTTCACATCACTCTAATCTCCGATTTAGGGCTTTTCATCCCCACCACTGGTGTTTTCAGTAACTTTGATAATTCATATCTCATAAATTACACAGTCAAAAAATCTGAAAAAAATTCAGAAAAATATAAAAAAATATTATCTTTAATACGGCATAAGAAAAAAGGCGTCAACTGTACCAAAATTCATCAGGTTGCTATCTGAAAACCTCCATGACACAAGAAAAGGTGGAAAAATAATAAGAAATGAAATAGTCCTTTACTGTTGTCCGTTCTATTGATATTGAATTTCCAGCTGATGAAGAATTGGCCAGTATCGTTGATATATCGAGAAAAGCCCAAGATGAACTGAATTCACAATCAGACGGAAAATCTACATTGGATTTATTCAAGCATTATGATGAGCTGTGGGAGGAGATTAGGCAAGAAGAACTGGTGCGCGATCGAATAGCTGTGGACCTTCGTAACCGCGTGATATGGGAAGCTGTGAGGGTGAGAATTCCGAGTGAATGAATTACTGCAAAGTAACGATTTATACTGTGCAATTATTCTCGCGCAGGTAACTACGGATTTATTTTTCATCCTGGGTATTGACCAGACGCAAAAATACCGGAGCAAAGGTTCAGCTCCGGTCTGGTATTATCGAAATTCATTCGATTATTATCCGTCTCTGCATCAAGTGAAAGGAATTCCTTTAAATGGTTCGAAACAATTCCTTTGTAACAATCATAATTGCAAGAAACTCAATAGGAATAGAATATTTCGAAAACTAATGGAGGTTCGCCCGTTTCACCAAAATTCTCTTTCATAGAAATTTGATGAACTACAAAAAAAACATTAAGGTCAAAAGGGCGTATCTCCATTAGTTCTCGAGATATTCTCGAAAGAAAATCGACTCGTCCGGTTTTACCTCTTCACTGCTGAATTAAATAATTTTTCTATTTGTACAGGAAGCGGACATGCTGATGATGTCGCCCAAATATTCTGGATGGAAAATCACAATCAAACATTAGATCCCCAGAGTGCTATCAGCATTCAACGACGAAGAATGACCAGAATGTGGGCCAACTTTGCTAAATATACGTGAGGACTCTCTACACATTTTCATGAAACTATTCATTTTATTTGTAGAATTGAACAGTTCATTTTTCTTTTTCTTGCATTATTAGAAATCCCACACCGATTGGAAGTGCAGATCATCTTCTGAATGTCAATTGGAGTCCATCGGGAGCTGAGGGGATTCATTTAGAAATATCACGGAATTATGAAATGGGACCTAGACCAATTGATGCAGATGTGGAAAAGGCCGAGATGATAGGAGTGCCACTTGAAAAAATGCTTGACGGCTGCTCGATTCTTTAGGGACAATACGAAAAATAGCAGACATCTGTCATTTTTTTCAAAATAAATTAAAGAAATAAATGAAAAATAAGCGTATTTGAAAATTTTTAAAGACTATAGGGGAGGGTGGGGCAAAAGGGTACTTAAGGCAGGTTTAGGCCTTCCATTATTCTCTCTTCATCCGTATTTGAAGTAGATGAGAAAAATTTTCAGCTGCCACGAAAAAAAAGAAATTGGTTGGCGGGGCAGAATGGGGTACCCCTCAGAAAAATTTAACAAATTATTTTTCTTCATTCACTTCTCGAGATTTAACTTTAGCACCTATATTCGCTTTCATTGTTCATGTTCACCGCTAATGGTGTCGTGTTCGCGCTCTCGTATACAGTGGTGTAGGCTGAATAGTAATTTCAAATTTCTAAGCTCTATTACCCAGCTGACAAGTTTTTGTTCACAAATATAGTACATTATCTAACAAGAGCGGTAAAGTAGTTTCTAACGAGTGTGAGGTTGCAAAACGACTCGAAGGCGAGTTTTGTAACCACACGAATCTTAACATCTTTACCACGAGTGTAAGGTACAGTCGTTTCATGTACAACGCATAGAAGGTGCGTGTCACGTGCGGAAAGTAGGCATTTTTTGCACGCTACGCGCATTCCAACTGTTTTTAGTTTTTGTGATCAATCGGTTGAGTGGAAAATTCATTCCATTTTGGTTCCATTTAATTGGATCTATGATCTTTCTGAATCATTTGGAAGAATCTTAAATATTCTGGTAATTATCGTTGAATTATTCTGATTTTCGTGAGAAATACAGAACTATCAATTAATATCACATCAATCCTGTTACGTTTTTCTGCAACTGAATTTTTTGAATTGAACTCATTGTAGCCAATATTATGAAGATGAATATATAGTGGAATGGTATCAATCAGGTGGTATTGATGGATTACCACATATCATAGAACTCAATGTTTGGAAAATTCAGACTCCCTTCAGTGAAGAGTGGATGAAATTTTTCGGATTTGATGAATCATCGCAATGCACAAAAACTCGTAGAACTGATAACACATTGAGGAAAGAATACTGCTTTTGAGTAAGTTTACTATATGCAAGTGAATATTTCAATTTTTTCTGAATCAAGAGAATCTTATCTTCAACTAATTTCTCGTTTAATTTCATAAAATATTAATTTGCAGGGAGAATACCTACATTTCTGTTAAACTTTCCTAAATTATTTCTAAAGAACGACGAGAGGGCTAAAAAAAATTAGCATGAGGTTTCTTCAATTCATTAAATTTTTTTCTTTTCAAAAATTAATTGATTGAATACAATACTCGACCATGCAGATGAAAACTAATCTACTGATGTGAAGTCAAATTTTTCTTCTATAGAAAATTTTGCAATTACTCAGAAGAAAATCTCTTCATAATTGGAAACTTCAGATTTCATCGTTTCTTCTCTATGACTCGTACATCATAAAATTATATAGAGAAAACACTTAATCTCTACCAGAGGGCACAAATTCTTAAATTTTGTAATTAAAGATCTTCGTTTTCTCACAATACTATATATTTACAATGAATAAATTTTTAAAAAACAGTGCCATAATATGCCCCAAACGTTGCATGATATTGAAGTTATTTTCAGTTGATTAGATTATATTTCATAATTAATCCCTTCAAATCAATGTTCTTCATTAGAGAAAATAATTAAATAGAACCGAATTTTACTAACCATGAGCAAGGCTTATTCTCGATAGGTTTTTTATTTATACAATGTAGTATTGAGCTGAGCAATAATTCCACCAGTTTGGATACAAAGAAAAGCCAATTACAATACACATAATTGACTCATTTTGTAAACGGAAATTTCCTCTATTTACAATTTTCAGCTTGTCCGTTACACGTGGGCTCTAAAAACCTTGAAATTCGTGTGACGTACTTCATGGATGGCCAATTATTCACTAGTATTCATGAGAGTAATTTCATTTAAACAAGCTTGCTTGCAATTTTCATCCAGATAAGCATTCTGATAGTTTTAAATGCTTTGCCGAACGTAACATATATAACACGACGAATTCCACGAGGTTTCATTGCACTTTGAAATATTGATAGAATAAGTCATAAAATGTGTCGACTTAGATTATTAGTCTTGTTTTATTCAGTCGTAGCATTGGGTACGTCTTTAAGCACAGATATTGTGGAGACTAGCACAGGTCCAGTACGAGGAGAAATATTAACGACTGTTCAGAACAAAGTTCAGTATGCAGCATTCAACGGAATTCCATATGGAAAACCACCAGTTGGTTATCTTCGATTTAAGGTAATTTTCTCGATTATTCATTTTCCAAAAAGAAAAAAAAAACATTTATCATCGTGTTAAGATGATAATTTCCTCGGGAATTGTGGTTGTCAGGAATGAAATAACGGACACCAAACACGTGTTTTCACAGTAAATCGCCGTATAATGTTCAGATCTTTCATATACAGGCACTCTCGTTTTAAACAAAAAATAAATGGAAAAATGGAAAAAAATAAAAGAAATAGAAAAATGAAAATATAATAGTAGCCACGTAGATTGATTTTCGTAATTTTGTATCGTTGCGTGACTTTTTAAATTGACTCAGTGCTTTGTCTCGTCGTCGAACCCACACTGCCCCTCGTCCGTCTCAACTCTATCAAATCCCCAAAATCGACAGTCATCATCATAATGGTAACGTTCATCATATTCTATCGATTATTCCGGTGTTTACATTTGTCCGGACTGAACGTTAATCCGGACCACCACAACAAGTCGTTGGTAGCTAACAATCGTTGAATGGTTTTCAAAAAACATTCTTTGAATGATATTCTATTTTTTTGAGTTCATCCCTTATCTTATGCAGCCACCAGTGGAGATTGATCCTTGGAATGAGACATTTGAAGCTACATTAAATCCACAAGGCTGTCCACAGTATTCTGATGGCTATATTGGAGATGAGGACTGTTTATATCTCAACATTTACACGCCAAAAGTACAGCAAGTGCACGATGGCCTTTTTTTTCTGAGTGCAGACGTCCGCAATAAAAATTGGTGCAGATGCTCCAGATTTTTTGGATAAGGCTTTCACAGAAAAAAATTCGGTCAATAATAGACCTTTCTCCTATTTTCTATTTCTCAATTGTATTTCAATGCCGAATTTCAGACAGTCTTCAATTCAAGTCATGATGATCCACGAGCAGTTCTGGTATGGATTCACGGTGGAGCATTTATTTTAGGAGCCGCTGATAGTTCTGCTCAAGGTCCAGATTTTTTACTTGAAGAGGACATTGTGATAGCGTACATCAACTATCGCTTGGGAGCACTCGGTGATTGTTCCTCTACTTTTCAATATTTCTTATTCTTCAAACCTCTTTTACAAATTAATTTAAGAGGGAGTGACAGCATTCGTCTTTCTAGGATTCTTATCACTCAATCATCCTAATGCAACTGGTAACGCTGGTTTGAAGGATCAGGTACTTGCCTTAAAATGGATTCAAAAAAACATTCAAAATTTTGGTGGTGATCCAAAGAGAATCACGCTGGTTGGACAAAGCGCAGGAGCAGCAGCAGTTGAACTTCATGGAATTTCGAACATGACTAGAGGTACAAAAACAGGCCTGGACATAAAAAAACCCGAATTTCTCAAAAATGGGGAAGTACTGCAGTTTTTTCCCATTTTTTTCGATTCCAAAAAGGAAATCCCCATTTTCTTCCTACTCATCAAATGATCATAATTAAATTTTCAATGGATTGTATCCATAAGGGCTCTTCAATAGCTCCATTGCCATGAGTGGATCACCTCTTAATTATTGGGGCCTCTCTCCCATGCGTGTAGCTGAAAAACGTGCCTTCAGTCTCGCTTCTCAACTTGGAATAGTTACAACTGATAAGGACATGGTTCTAGAAACATTATACAAGGCTTCCCCTGAAGACCTTGTTCTATCTACTCTGAAGATGGTGCAGGTAATTACCACAGTTCTCACTACAAATGTGAAAAAAATGATTAAACTTTATATCCTCCTTAAGCTGGATCTACCATTTAAACCAACTGTGGAAAATTCAACTGTATCGGAAAATCCCTTTCTTCATGAGTGTGCATTCAAAGCCTACGAAAATGCAGAATTTCTTCCTCATATATTAGGATTTCTACAGTCAGAATCTCTCTTTTTTATTCCTCCGAAGTTCTTCGATTCCCCACCGAGTGCCGCAAGTAAGGAATTATTATTTGAATTAGTATCCCAAAGTAAGGTCAATAAAACAAAAAAAAAATGAAGATTCAAAGGTCGGTTTCCAAGTAATTGCTGATAATTCGGAAAAACGAGCATTAATTTATCTGAAAAAGTGATGAAACTATTCAAAAGTAACATCTTCAGCTTGTGAATATAATTTTTCTTTGTTCCGTGAATTTTTTTTACATCGCTAATCTCCTATCACATGCATGAGATAGAGACGGGGAAATAGTTATGACTACCTTTTAATTAAAATTTCTCAATAACTATACGGTGCATTGAATATTTCTTTCTCCTATTATTTAATTAAAATGCTGTTCTCTTCGCCAATAGTTTCTAAATAATGGGTCAACCCTGTGGTTTTTTTTAGTAATTTCGTTATTTCTGTCCGATTGAGGGCTTTTCATTCCCACCACTGGGGTTTTCAGTAACTTTGATAATTCATATCTCATAAATGACACAGTTAAAAGTTTTGAAAAAAATTCAGAAAAATGTAAAAGAATATAATCTTTAATGCGACATAAAAAATAAGGGGTCAACTGTACTAAAGTTCATCAAGTTACTATCCCAAAACCTTCATGATGCAAGAAAAGGCAAAAAATAATAAAAAATGAAATAGTCCGTTACTGTTGCCCATTCCATTGATATTGAATTTCCAGCTGATGAAGAATTGGCCAGTATCGTTGATATATCGAGAAAAGCCCAAGATGAACTGAATTCACAATCAGACGGAAAATCTCCATTGGATTTATTCAAGCATTATGATGAGCTGTGGGAGGAGATTAGGCAAGAGGAACTGGTGCGCGATCGAATAGCTGTGGACCTTCGTAACCGCGTGATATGGGAAGCTGTGAGGGTGAGAATTCCGAGTGAACGAATTACTGCAAAATGACGATTTATACCGTGCACTTATTCTCGCGCAGGTAACTACGGATTTATTTTTCATCCTGGGTATTGACCAGACGCAAAAATACCGAAGCAAAGGTTCAGCTCCGGTCTGGTATTATCGAAATTCATTCGATTATTATCCGTCTCTGCATCAAGTGAAAGGAATTCCTTTACATGGTTCGAAACAATTCCTTTGTAACAATCATAATTGCAAGAAACTCAATAGGAATAGAATATTTCGAAAACTAATGGAGGTTCGCCCTTTTCACCGAAATTCTCTTTCATAGAAATTTGATGAACTACAAAAAAAATATTAGGGTCAAAAGGGCGTATCTCCATTAGTTTCCAAGATATTTTTGAAATAAAATCGACTCGTCCGGTTTTACCTCTTCTCTGCTGAATTAAATAATTTTTCTATTTGTACAGGAAGCGGACATGCTGATGATGTCGCCCAAATATTCTGGATGGAAAATCACAATCAAACATTAGATCCCCAGAGTGCTATCAGCATTCAACGACGAAGAATGACCAGAATGTGGGCCAACTTTGCTAAATATACGTGAGGACTCTCTACACATTTTCATGAAACTATTCATTTTATTTGGAGAATTGAACATTTCATTTCTCTTTTCTTGCATTATTAGAAATCCTACACCAATTGGAAGTGCAGATCCTCTACTGAATGTTACTTGGAGTCCATCGGGAACTGAGGGGATTCATTTAGAAATATCAGGAAATTATGAAATGGGACCTAGACCAATTGATGCAGATGTGGAAAAGGCGGAGATAATAGGATTGCCACTTGAAAAAATGCTTGACGGCTGCTCGACTCTTTGAAGACAATACGAAAAATACTAGACAACTGTCATTTTTTCCAAAATAAATTAAAGAAAAAAATAGAAAATATGCGTATGTGAGACATTCGAAAGACTATAAGTGCAAATTTTTCATATATTTATTTAATAATAATTTATTTGCTAAAAAAAATTGTCATCCTTGAAGCGCCTAAATTCTACAGTGGTTTCAATTTTCATTATTGTTGATACGAAAAGTTACTAATCAAGAAAATGCTTCATATCATGCATTTTTTCAATGTAAAAATTCCCGAATAATCAATAAAACACAATTCAAAGATACTCGTGAAAACGTTTAAATTTTCCTCATTTCTTATCACTTTTAACTGCCACGAGCTTCTTGATAGAATCGATGTAGTTATGTTAATTTCCATAACATCCACAATATCGATATCCGATACATAAATGCACTTCCTTATTGTCCTGAGTAACTTTATTCCTTTGTGATAAAATTGATGCTTATGAATATGTATTTTACAAAATGAATACTGAATATTCATAGTTTTAAAAAAAAATTCTCATTCCAAAGCACCATCAAGAATTTCCACAGCTCTATTGATTTCCACATGCATCAAAAGATAATGAATATATTGATGAAATTCTTCATTAGAAATTTTTCATTTAATAGAAAGAAAGAAAACAGAAAAAAAAAAGGAAAATTCATTGATAAAAACTCTCGGAAATTGCGCAATAAATTCACCTGCAAGTAGAAACAGTCTAGATGTTTGAGATCATGTATTCACCAGCTGTTGCAGAATCCACGTGCATTTTATTTTTGTTAGAAGCCTTGAAATTAATACAACGAGTAAATAAGAGCCTCTATAAAACGTGTGTACACCGTATTTGGAGAATATCGTTGATACTTAATGCCATATGTTTCCGATATGAATTAATTAAAGATGAAAACTTTATTGAATTCCAATAATTCAACAGTTCTCATTCAGCATGAATGTCATCAATTTTTCGACTCAAAGTTGATTTTTTTTTTCATTGAAAGTAAAAATTTCTACTTTTTTCTGAACAAAAACTTTGCAACTGATGAATTATTTTGTAAAAGTATGAAAAAAAAAATCTGAAATTTTCCGAAAAATTTGATTTTTTCATCATCAATTTTTAGCTAAAATTTCGGAATTTAAGCGAGATAAAGCGATTTTTTTTGCCTGAAGCTGTTTTTTTGTAAATTTTGAAATTCTCTACAAAAAAAGGAGATACGCCCCTTTTTGCTTAATAAAAAAAGGACGTATCTCCATTAATTTCCGGGATATTGAAAAAAAATTGGTGACATAATTTAATCAATTTATCTGAAAATTTCATTCTTCTTAAGGTGAGTAATAAAAAAATACAATTTTTCATAGCATGAAGAGTGTAGCTCACGCAAATAATAATAGCGAATCGTGCGGCTAGAAACACGCCAAAACTTTGACTTATTACTGTTTCCCTATGAGTTTACAAACTTCCTATTAATTGATTAATAGGAACCAATATCAAACAATGCATCAACTTTAACCCGTAAACTTATTTACCAGAATCTTTGAGAAGGATTAGTGGCAATTTGTAGGAGAATTGATGGGCCAGCTCAAGGTGAAATATTTAGTTTATTGGATGAATCAATAGAGTATTCATCATTCGGAGGAATGCCCCATGGTGAACCACCTGTTGGTTATAATCGATTTATGGGTATACTTTTATGAGAGAAGACCGGGGCAAAATGGACCAGTCAAGTTGAATGATTTGCGATTTTTTTTTGAAAGTAGAGGGCTTGACAAAAAAAATTGAAAAAATTCACCAACAATGTCGATATGTTGGATCATCTCATTTTTTTTTTGATTTTTTAACAAATTCCTTCACTCAAAAAGGAATCCGGAATCATTTCAATCAAAAATCTTATTACAAATAATACTTGCTTGAAACTATTCCTTGGAATAGTTTTCTTTGGTAGTCCGCTTACTAGAACGGCTCCAGCGAGATTTCCCACATTACAACTCGCGGAGAATTGATCGATTTTCATCGCTAGAAAATGGAGATCATCACAAAGTGATGCCTCAGTCCCTCGACTATGAGATCTAAATGTACCGAAAATTAGCCTAATAGCGCGTGAAACACGTTCACATCAATTTTCAGATGAAAATGTACTGGGGAATGCGAAATATATTCCATGAGTAGACACCCCCTGTTTCTCCGGTGATGGATCTAATATTCAAGCACAACGAGCAATCTGAATTGTCACTTTTGATTTTCCAAGCCAGAATCGCTCATTCCACCTTCTTTGGACCCTATTCTATAGATCGCCAGAAGAAAATAGACATTTCACATCGATTTTTATATAGAAATCGACTGGGAAGTGCAAAATATATTGAGAAACCTCTGTTTCTCCTGTGATTCAGCATTGAATCACTAAATGAATCAAAAATTGTGTAACTCTAAATTTATCAACTGCACAAGTGCAATGGACTATCGGCTTGAATTTTTTCGGCTTTTCAGTACTAAATATGACAAATACATTGGATAATACCGGATTGAAAGATCAACTGCTAGGCTCTAACGGATTAAAAATAATACAGCTCTATTTGGTGGTGATCCTGAATTTATCACAACCTAAATTAAATAATCGCTTGTCACATGATCCAAAAAACAATATATTCCGCTTTTCTATTACATCATCACTGAAAAATTTTAAACCGTAATGCCTCTATCAGGTAGTTGCGGTAATAAAGGTCAGACGTTGATATTGACACGAAAATAAAAGCAAACATCAAACAATGATTAATATCAGTGAATAAAACCATTGAGTCTCTGTCTGATTCTCACAAATATTCAGCCTCCAGAGATGTGTAATTATCTTCTCTACTTGTGCATCAAAAAATGTTCCAAGATCGTCAAATCGTTATAATACAAGTGCAAATGCTTCTCCAATTACAATTAGTAACCCTGACATATTCTGTTAAATATTCCGGTAATCATTGTTAAATTATTCTAATTTCCCAATAAATACAGAATTATTAATTCATATAACATCAATTCCGTTATCATTTCATTGCAGCTGAACTTTTGAAGTTGAACTCATTACAGTTAATATTATAAAGATGAATATCGTCACCTCAGAAACAAAGGGGTGTAAGTGCTATGCTTATACACAGGACTTACGCCCTTTTGACTCTAAGGCGATGATATATAGTGGAACAGTATCAACTATGTGGTATTGATGGATTACTACAAATCATAAAATTCAATGTTTGCAAAACTCAGACTTCCTTCAATGAAAAGTGGATGAAAGTTCTGATTTGATGATTCTTTCTAATACACAAAAACTCCCGGAACTGATGATAATTCTGAGCAATAATTCTACCGATTTTTATACAAAAAAAAATCCAATTACAATACACATAATTGACTAATTATGTACACGGAAATTCACCATATTTACACACTTCACTTTGTTCGTTGTCAGTTTAAATATTATTTAGTTTCATCTGGAGATTCATTATTCCCTAGTGTTTATGACGGTAATTTTATTTAAACAGCTTGTTTGCAATTTTCATCCAGATAAGCATTCTGACAGTTTTAAATGCTTTGTCGAACGTAACATATAAAGCACTGTACCAATTTCCACAAGGTTTCATTGCATTTTGAAATATTAATAGAATAAGTCATAAAATGTGTAGACTTAGATTATTAGTTTTGTTTTATTCAGTCGTAGCATTGGGTACGTCTCTGAGCACAGATATTGTGGTGACTAGCACTGGTCCAGTACGAGGAGAAATATTAACGACTGTTCAAAATAAAGTTCAGTATGCATCATTCAACGGAATTCCATATGGAAAACCACCAGTTGGTTATCTTCGATTTAAGGTAATTTTCTCGATTATTCTATTTTCCAAAAAGAAAAAAAAACATTTATCATGGTTGAATGGTTTTTAAAAACCATTTTTTGAATGATATTCTATTTTTTTGAGTTCATCCTTTATTTTATGCAGCCACCAGTGGAGATTGATCCTTGGAATGAGACATTTGAAGCTACATTACATCCACGAGGCTGTCCACAGTATTCCAATGGCTATATTGGAGATGAGGACTGTTTATATCTCAACATTTACACGCCAAAAGTAAAGCAAGTGCACGATGGCCTTTTTTTTTCTGAGTGAAGACGTCCGCTATAAAAATTGGTGCAGATGCTCCAGATTTTTTGGAGAAGGTTTTCACAGAGAAAAATTCTGCCAATAATAGGTCTTCCTTCTATTTTCTATTTCTCAATTATATTTTTGATGTTGAATTTTAGATAGCCTTCAATTCGAGTCGTGATAATCCACGAGCAGTTCTGGTGTGGATTTATGGTGGAGCATTCGCTTCAGGAGTCGCTGATTGTTCTTATTATGGTCCAGATTTTTTCATCGAAGAGGACGTTGTAATTGCGTACATAGACTATCGCTTGGGAGCACTTGGTGATTGTTTCTCTACTTCTCAATATTTCTCATTCTTCAAATATCTTTTACAAATTTATTCAAGAGAGAGTGACAGCATTCGTCTTTTTAGGGTTCTTATCACTCAATCATCCTAATGCAACTGGTAACGCCGGTTTGAAGGATCAAGTACTTGCCTTAAAATGGATTCAAAAAAACATTCAAAATTTCGGTGGTGATCCGAAGAGAATCACGCTGCTTGGAGAAAGCGCAGGAGCAACAGCAGTTGAACTTCATGGAATTTCCAACATGACTAGAGGTACAAAAACAGGCCAACACATAAAAAACCCGAATTTTTCAAAAATGTGGACGTACTGGAGTTCTTGCCTATTTTTTTACTTTTTTTTTCGATTCCAAAAAAAAAATCCCCATTTTCTACCTATTCATCAAATGATCATAATTAAATTTACAATGGATTCTATCCATAAGGGCTCTTCAACAGCTCCATTGCCATGAGTGGATCGCCTCTGGATTATTGGGGCCTCTCTCCCATGCATGTAGCTGAAAAACGTGCCTTCAGTCTCGCTTTTCAACTAGGGACAATTACGGTTGATAAGGACGAGGTTCTAGAAACATTATACAGGGCTTCACCTGCGGCCATTGTGTTAGCTACTCTAAGAATGGTGCAGGTAATTACAACTTGTGACTGGCGATTTTCAATCGATCTTGTAGGATTGATACTTTTTTTTCTAGAAATCTATTTTTTTAGGCGAGTTCAAAAGGCTCGATGAATCGATTTTTTGATTCTTTCCTTTAAAAAATTGTATCATTCATTTTTCATTTCATTTCATTCATTTCTTAAAAAAATATTGGAAAAGAGGATTTAGTGCTCGTTGAAACTGAACCATTGAATGATATGCGATATCTCGAATTTAGTGCGATATATCGCATTTATCAATCAATATCTAAAATGATCGATCGGAAGTAAATGTGATAGGTTTTTTTTCATTGGAAAAACTCGATTGATCGATTTTTACGGTTCAATTTTGTTTTGTTGGAAAAAATTGATTTTTAAAAAATCGCATTTTCTAAAGATTGATTCTTCGAGGATCGATTTCCTTTTCGAAGATTGCCCATCACTAATTACAACAGTTCCCATCACAAATGTGAAAATAATTATTCAACTCGATATCCTTTTCAAGCCGGATTTACCATTCAAGCCAACTCTGGAAAAATCAACTGTATCAAAAAATCCCTTTCTCTCTGAATGCACATTGAGAGCCTACGAAAAAGCAGAATTTCTTCCTCATATCCTAGGATTTCTACAGTCAGAATCTCTCTCTTTTATTCCTCCAATGTTTTTCAATTTTCCACCAAGTGCTGTGGGTAAGGACTCATTATTTAAAACCGCATAACACAAGAAAAAGCAGAAAAAAAACCATAAAAAATTAAATAATCCGTTATTTTCGCCCATTTTTCGATTTTGAATTTGCAGCTGATAAACAATTGGCCGAGATGGTTAAGATAGCGAGAAAAGCCCAAGATGAATTGAATTCACAATCAGACGGAGAATTTACATTGGATTTATTCAAGTATTATGATGAGCTGTGGGAGGAGATTAAACTAGAGGAACTGATACCTGGTCGAATAGCTGTGGACCTTCGTAAACTCGCGATACAGGAAGGTGTGAGGGTGAGAATTCCGTGTGAATGAATTACTGCGAATTAACGATTTATACCATGCAATTATTCTCGCGCAGGTAACTACGGATTTATTGTTCATCCTGGGTATTGACCAGACGCAAAAATACCGGAGCAAAGGTTCAGCTCCGGTCTGGTATTATCGAAATTCATTCGATTATTATCCGTCTCTGCATCAAGTGGCCGGAGTTCCTTTAAATGGTTCGAAACAATTCCTTTGTAACAATTTTAATTGCAAGAAATTCAATAGGAATGGAATATCTCGAAAACTAATGGAGGTACGCTCTTTTCACCGAAATTCTTTTCCATAGAAATTTCAAGAACTACAAAAAAAATATTAGGGTAAAAAGGGGGTATCTCCATTAGTTTCTGAGATATTCTTGAAAGAAAATCGACTCGTCCGGTTTTACCTCTTCACTGCTGAATTGAATAATTTTTCTATTTATACAGGAAGCGCACATGGCGATGATGTCGCTGAAATATTCTGGATGAAAAATTACAATCAAACATTAGATCCCAAGAGTGCTATCAGTATTCAACGACGAAGAATGACCAGAATGTGGGCCAACTTTGCTAAATATACGTGAGGACTCTCTACACATTTTCATGAAATTATTCATTTTATTTGGAGAATTGAACAGTTCATTTTTCTTTTTTTGTATTATTAGGAATCCCACACCGATTGGATGTGCAGATCCTCTTTTGAATGTCAATTGGAGTCCATCGGGAGCTAAGGGGATCCATTTAGAAATATCACGGAATTATAAAATGGGACCTAGACCAATTGATGCAGATGTAGAGATGGCAGAGAAAATAGGGAATCCACTTGAAAAATTCCTAGACGGCTGCTCTGAAGCTCTTTAAAGTGCCTAAATTTCGCAGTGTTTTTGTTCTTTATTGCACAGAGAAAAATGTTTTCTTAATTTAAGAATGTGCAGTCACTTAATTTAAGAATGTGTAGGTCACTTAAATTAAGTGACTCTTCTCACTTAAATCAAGTGACTTTTTCTTTCTTGGTTCAAGAAAGTAAAACTCACTTAAATCAAGTGCGTTTTCTCACTTAAATCAAGTAACTTTTTCTTTCTTAATTTAAGAAAGTAAAAGTCACTTAAATCAAGTGACTTTTCTCACTCAAATCAAGTGACTTTTTATTTCTTAATTTAAGAAAGTAAAACTCACTTAAATCAAGTGCGTTTTCTTACTTAAATCAAGTGACTTTTCTCACTTAAATCAAGTAACTTTTCCTTTCTTAATTTAAGAAAGTAAAAGTCACTTAAATTAAGTGACTTTTCTCACTCAAATCAAGTGACTTGTCTTTCTTAATTTAAGATGGTAAAACTCACTTAAATCAAGTGAGTTTTCTCATTTAAATCAAGTGTCTTTTTCTTTCTTAATTTAAGTGACCTGCAGATTCTTAAATTAAGTGACTGCACATTCTTGAATTAAGAAAACATTTTTCTCTGTATACATTTCGTAATTTCATAAGAAAAGTTATTAATCTAGAAAATGCTCTACACAAAAAATTCCTTTAATTTAAACATTTATGAATTGTAAATAAAACAACATCCAAAGACATACGTAAAAACATTGAAATTATTTCGTCACCTTAGAAACAAAGGGGCGTAAGTGCTGTGTATAAGCATAGCACTTACGCCCTTTTATCTCTAAAGCAATGAATTTTCTCATCACCACGAGATTTTTGAAATAAATAAAAATAAATCTCCCAAAATATATTTTGCTTTTCTATTGCATCATCACCGAAAAATTTTCCACTGCAATGCCTCTGTCAAGTAGTTGCGGCAATAAAGGTCAGACGTTGATATTGACACGAAAATAAAAGCAGTCATCAAACATTAATTAATATGAGTGAATAAAAATCAATGAGTCTCTTTCTCTATCTCTATCTCTTTTGTGTCTGAGCCTCACAAATATTTAGCCTCCACAGATGTGTAATTACCTTCTCTACTTGTGCATCAAAGAACGTGCCAAGATCGTCAAATCGTGATAACACACAAGTGCAAACGCTCTTCGAATTACAATTAGTGACCCTGACATTGTTAAATGCACTTGAAAGAAGAATTTAGTGAATTATTTTCTTGTTAGTAGCACCTTTTCAACCAAAACCATTAAATTGAAATAGTTGGGAAAAGATACGTTAAACACATTAATTATTTTTAACAATTTCTTTGATAATAACACTATTTTTAAAAAAATTGAATCATTGAAAAATTTGATAAAAAAATATTCAACACATCATTTTCAATAATTTATTTTATAATAATACTATTTTTTGAAAATCGAACCATTGAAGAATTCGAAAAAAAAGTAAAAAAAATAATGAGACCAGAAAAAGCAAATATTTGATGTTTTCGTTATCGTAGTTTATTTCGAAGGTAATTCTACGATAAAACGCACATTAGACAATGACGAGGTCGTGGAGGCCTTTTCATGCGCAAACATTAAACTAAATTTATGATTATGCTAGAGGTGCCAGAGCTTCAATCAACATGAAGAATCCATTGGCGCCTGGTGATTAGAATATTTCGTGCACAGAAGTAAAAAAATTCTCGTGACAAAAAAAAATTTTTCTTCGCAATTTTTATATCTATTTTATTATTATTATTATAATTAATTAATTTCTTCACTTTTTAGAGATCGAATGGTCTCTTTTTATTACAAAAAAAGTCAACATGACCAATATTTTTCCATATAATTTCCAAAATTTTTAAAAAATTTTGTAAATTGCAATTTTTTTAAGTGAAGTGAATTTTTTACAACTAAATCAATTTTCTTGCAACAAAATTTTTTTTTTTTTTGCAATGTGCTAATACTTTTTCAGTGAGTTTTCATTGTCAGACTTCTGCAGATAAGTGAAGAAAAAACACGTGCTTTTAATTCACTTTATTTAATTAATAAACACAGAAGACTTGTCTTACCACGTGTTCAGTGAGTGAATAAATAATTTCTTTAAAAATTTCATTTCACTTGATATCAATATGGTTTTTGTTAAATTTTGTGAACAGGATCAATCGGTCAATTGTTGTGGACAGTTGATGCATGAAAGGCCTTTTCGACTCTCTCATTGCAATTACCAATGAGTCAATGACAGCCACAGTGCTTATGATCCATGCTAATTGATTTGAAAGTTTATGGTCTAGGCCTTGAATTGTTCGGGTTTTTCATTTATCTCCCTTCTCTTCATTTTTTTTTCTCCTTTTTTTTTTTTTTTGCTTCATTAATTTTCCACTTCTATTCGCGAAATGTGACAGTTTACAAAATCATTTTCCATTCATATTTTTTTATCATTATCACAGTTTGTGGTGTGTTCTGCTACTGGTTCAGTTAAATCATAGTGATTCATGCAGAAGCTGCTGCTGATAAGACAAACTTTGAATATTTAATCTCGTTTAAATTGCAACGAAAAAAAATCTTTAATTTTAGTGAAGAATAGTAAAGTGAAATCAGTGTTAGATCATTTCAGGATTTTTTGGAGATAAAATACTGGATTTATTGGATTTTTTGAAGGAATTAAGAGTAAGTTGATTAAATTATCTGTACTTGTAAGAATTACAAAATACAAGAAAAAAAAAGTTATTTTCCCTTTCGTCACAAAAATGATAAATTTTTATGATTTTTCCACATCGGAAATTACTCAAATATTTTTTAATTCCAACGAATTTTTTTAAAAATTGTTTCAACGATTTCAAAGAATTTCCGCACTTTATTATGACTCATTTTTTATTTACAACAATATTTTTCCGGTTTGTACAAACAACTTTTTAATCATTAATCACTCGAAAAGAAGCTGCACACGTTTTTTTCTTCCCACGATTATAAATAATTCCGAATTAATTAAGAAAACAATAAATTCATTGAAATTCACTCGGAATTCATCCGAAATATTATTTTAATCTTGTCTTCAGTACCGGTTCGCTTTCAATAAAACTGAGGCGTTGCTAAATCAACTGATATTAAGAAAAAAAAAAAAACCACGACTTTCTTGATTAAATACATATATATGACAGTGTTTTGACAGTATTCGTGATTGTGTCTTAGTTGCGATGATAAAAAAAATGACTTGCGTAATGAAGAATTTGCTCTCATCAGTCCGTTTTCGATCTTCGATCCATCAAGAATATAAATTAAAATTATTTTCATCAAAAAATAAAAAAAATCCACAATTTTCCGTTGATTTTACGTGTATTGCACATTTTTATCACAGTATTCACGTAAATTTGCATAATTTATCAGTGTCAAAGAGGATCAAGTGCTCTCTCTGTGTGTTTTTATGCAATATTTTTTAACGAGATGGAGACTGGCTGTTTACTCAGAGATGATTCTCACTGTCATCTCGGTAAGATAACAGCATTTCGTGGAATATCATTTGCCTTAGAAACAAAAGGGCGTAAGTGTTATGCTTATGCATGGCATTTATGCACTGAGAAAAAGAAAAATTCTTGTTGCAAAAAAATTGCCTTTTAACAAAAATTTTTTTCACAATTTCTCTATCTATATATATATATATTGAAATTTTCTGAAATAAAGTAGATTTGAAAAAACAAAAAAAAAGTACATTTTTTAAAATAAAATCAATTTTCTTACAACAAAATTTTTTTTTCTTAGTGCAAGTCTTTATTATATCATCGCCTTAGAAACAAAAGGGCGTAAGTGCGATGCTTATATATGACACTTACGCCCTTTTGTTTATAAAACGAAGAATATCTTTATTTTCCACAATTTGCTGCAGTGATTTTGTTTGATAATCTTTAGCGTAAATAATAAAAAAAAATTAGTGTCAAGTTTGTATTCTGATAAAACTATATAGTGTTAGCGCCACTCGAGGGTCAATGAGATATAGGAATTAATTTATTTATCATTTTTTTATGTACTCATCTTCTTTTTTTTCATTATCATTAAGAGCCACGCGCTGATAAAATAAGTGTGATTTCACATAAAATGAAATTTTTTCATAGAATTTGAGACATTTGAGATTCAGACATGTTCTTTGTTGCAGAAAAAGATTCTTGTGACATGATGAATAGTCCGGAATTAATTGTTAGACGACCGGTTTATCAACAGGAGGATCTTGATCGTGCTTGCAGCTACTTGAAGCCCAATAAAACTTGTAATAATTGAGAAATCGGATTTAATTGATTTAAGGATCATTGGGAGATATAATCGGGGAAAAAAGTTAAATTTTTGGAGAAAATCGTTAATAACGAATTATATAATATAAAATTCACAAATCTGATTGGATAAATCTGCGGAGAATGTAATGAGGAATAAAATGAGCCCTAAAAGCAAAAAATTGATTGAAAATTGAAAAATTTTCATTATTTTTTACATTTTTTCAAATTTTTCGAGATTTAAAGGAATGTGAAAAATAATGAAATTTTTTCAATTTTCAATCATTTTTTTGTTTCCAGGGCTTATTTTATTCCTCATTACATTCACTGAATCAGATTTGAGGATATCATCTTGTATAAATTGTGTTATTAACGATTTTTTATACAGAAAGTTAACTTTTTTTCTGATTCTACTTTTGCAATCATTCTTAAGAATAATTTTAGATTTTATAAGATTTGACATTTTTCAGTGAAAAGTAGATTGCGAAAAAAAATCAGAGATTTCGATGTTCGGGAGAATATCAAAAAAACTGTACCAATACTCGATTGGCTGCCTAACTATGATTGGCGGGCCAATATTCTTGGAGATATCGCAGCTGGATTTACGGTTGCAGTCATGCATATTCCTCAAGGTGAGCAGGAAATCGCATATTCTTGAGTTATGGTTTTGTATTTTAATAGTGAAGAGATAAGACGGGATAAATCAATTCTTTCAATTATTCATTATTTGATAACGATCTTGGAGATTAATAGAGATACGCCCTTTTTACACTAATACGATTTTTTTCAGACAAATTTAAGGAATACAAAATAGGATCAGGGCTAAAAGGGCGTATATCCATTAATTTTCAATATTGTCTCAAAATAATAAATGATTAAAAAATTAATTTATACTGTTTTATCTATTCACTACTGAAGAAAAAATCAGTTTAATCTCAAATAATTAGAGATTCAACCAGAAATCTCAAAATGGGGAGATTTCGAGATATTTTGAAATTTTGATTTTTTTTTTGTAAATCCACTATTTTTCCAAATTTTTCTCGAAAATTCTCTGAAATCTAACTCCGGCAACCTTTCTTCACCACTTGAAACATTAAAATCAGTTTAATCTCAAATACTAAAATTTTTTATTCTTTAGGTATGCCTTATCTTGGAGATTAATAGAGATATGCCTTTTTTAACCTTAACCCAATATTTTTTAAACAATTTTAAGAGCTACAAAAAAGGATCAAGGTAAAAAGGACGTATCTCCATTAATTTCCAAGATAGTCTTCAAATAATATAATAAATAATAAAAAAAAGTGGATTCATTCTTTTTTATCTCTTCACTACTGAATTGATATAGATCTATTGCATAGTAACTTTTTTTTTTTAATTATTCTTTAGGTATGGCATATGCTATGCTTGGAAATGTACCACCAGTTGTTGGCATGTACATGGCATTTTTTCCAGTTCTAATTTACATGATATTCGGAACGTCCAGGCACAATTCAATGGGTAATTAAATTTACCATATTCTCAACCTTAATTAAACATTAAGCCATTTTATTCTCCTGCAATAATACGTGTTTCCATATCTCTCCCTCTGGTTATTATTGTTCTGAGCATTGTCCTCAAGCGTATTTTCAGTAGACAACAAGTCCTCTCGATTTATGGGTTCCTATAAAGATCAGAATGGGTGATAATAATCGTGGAAATTGAGTCTTGTCGGACTTACACTGGTCTGAACTCATTAATAAACACGAAATTATGTCACAGATATTAATAAACACAGTTAAATTCAATGAAATTGGAATTTTCAAAGACTTTCTGACATAAAATAAATTAATTGCAAACTGAGAAAAAAAGCGGTAAAAATAAAGAAATAAAAATAAAAATGAATTTTTCAATAGTCCTCAACACATTTTTATTTTAGAAACAAAGGGGCGTAAGTGTTATACATAAGAATAGGACTTACGCCCTTCTGACTCTAAGGCAAAGATATAATTTTTTCCAACAGTTAATTTTTTTTTCATTTCAACAAAATTTAAGTGATTCGCGGATTTTTTCGATTAATTACAAAAAAATATTTTGTTGTCTTAGAATCAAAGGGGCGTAAGTGCTATGCTTATGCACATCACTTACGCCCTTTTGTTTCTAAGGTGACGATTCATTTTCAAAAATTAAAAAATTGAATTTTAATCAATTTAAAGGATTAAAATTTTTTTTAATAAAAAAAAAAAATTTATTGAGGACGATTGAAAAAGAATTATTTTAATCATTTTTACTGCATTTCTTTTCTTTTTCCATAAACTTTCTTCACAAATGAATTAATAATTGAATGAAAATTTCACCAAACTCTAATAATTAAACATTAAATTAATGCCAGTATCACCTAAAATACAGATTTAATCAACGGAAATTAATGATCCTTAATCGTAGGTACATTTGCTGTAATTTGCATGATGACCGGAAAAGTTGTATTAGCACACAGTAATACAGGATATGTACAGGCTAATGTAACATCAGATGTAAATTTTGAATTAAACGATAATCATCAGTACACACCAATTCAAGTTGCAACAGTAGTTACACTAGGTGTTTCAATGTTACAGGTACAAGAAATTAAAGAAAAAAAAAAAAAAGAAAAAAATATCTAAAGAAAATCACTTTCAATACTCGAATTTTGATGAATTCACAAGTATTAAAATTCTAATACTATGATATTATCACTGAATTTTAAACAAAAATGAAAAAATCCCTCACTCATCTTCACTTGTCCCAGTTGGCAATGTACGTGCTGCGTCTGGGTGTTATATCTTCACTTCTGTCAGAGACTCTGGTCAGCGGTTTCACCACTGCAGCAGCCGTTCACGTATTCACATCGCAAATCAAGGACCTCTTGGGTCTACAACTCCCAAAACGCCGTGGTATACTCAAAGTGGTTTACGTGAGTATTTATTCAACGTGTTAATTTAATTTACGAGGTAAAACAGGATAAGTTGATTTTTCCAATAATTGTTTTTTGGGGAATATCTCGTAAAATAATGGAGAAATACACCTTTTTTTTTATCTTCATCCATTTTTGTAGAGAATTTTAGAAGCTTCAAAAAAAAGGGGCAAAAAAGGGCGTATCTCCACTTTTTCTGCGATAATTACAAGAAAATCATGAAGTGAAAAGTAAAATTAGAAATTAGTTAATTAATATTAATTTAATTGGAAATTACTTCTTCACCATATTTTTTCTTCTTGTTTTTACGTTATGGTTTTACGATATTAAAGGTTTTATTAACATTACAAAGTTATAATAATTTTATACAATGAGTAATTAAAGTTTTTTACATTCTGACGTTAAAAACCAGGCAAAGTCGATTTTTTTAAATGATTCTTTGTAAATATTTCAAAAACAAATGGAAATACGCGTATTTTATTATTGTAGAGAATTTCAAGAGCTATAAAATACGAAATTAGAGTGAAAAAGGCTTATCTCCATTAATTTTCGAGATTTTTCTAAAAGAATAATGAGGAGACGAATAAACTCAGAAAATAGAAATTATTTAACATTGATTTAATTAAAAACCAGGATAGAGCAATTTTCCATTTTTTTTCTTGCAAATAAGTCGAAAATTAATGGAGATACGCCCTTTTTTTCTCAATCCATTTTTTTAAAGAATTTCAAGATTTACAAAGGAGGCTCAGGACAAAAAGGGCGTATCTCCACTATTTTTCGAGACATTTCCAAAAAAAATCATCAGGAAAGAGTAAAATCTCGAAAAATTCGAGTTAATTAAGACTGATTCAGTCAAAATTATCCCAATAAATAAATAAATGAATAAATTGCCATTAATAACGTTTTTCTTAGAACACAAATTCAAAGAAAAGAATTGCCATAATTATCTCTTTCCAGAATTCCATTTTTATTATGTGATTTAAGTCCAAAGGCCTTTCTGTCCTCAAAAGGCAAAAAGTATTACACTTTTCTGCTCGAGTAATACAAAACTGTGTTACAGAGACAGAAAAGTGAGTGATAATTCAAATACACAACACAATTTAATGAATGAAAATGAAAAACAAGTTTCTTTATATTATGACTTTCCTTCCTGCTACTGATCGATTAAATTCAATTTGACATACTCAGATAATTGTGGGAAAAACGTTGGGATAAATTATTCTTCAGTATTTGTATTTAGTGACAAATACCTCGTGAATAGTCTTCCTGAGGATAATTACCACTACTTTTCCTAGTTATTCGAGTAAAAGTTCTTTAATGGCGCGTCTATCAAACCTGTACAACATCATTTTCACTTTTTAATCACCAAATAAAGTTTTTTATATTTATCTTACGTATTTTAAATAATTATTTCCGGATAGTGAACTTCAATTTAGTCATTAATAATCTGCATAAATCAATCACTTTAAGTCTTTTATTATAATAAATTATAAATTTCTCAAATTAGAAATAAAATAAATCATTGATTTCAAGGATATATCCAAGTATTTTCGATAATCTATCTTTCCTTTTCAATTTTCGTCATTTTCGCTAGAGTAGTATGAGTAGATTTTTTTAAAATTCACTTTACACCATGTTACCAGACACAAATTGAGCCAGAAATAATTTTTGAAAAAAATTAAATCAACATAAGAACTCCATAAGCGAGATTCAGTTTCAGTTTCACTGCAACACAATTCATGGTTACAGATCTATTTTTTCCTCGTATAACTATAGGGGAAGGTGGGGCAAAATGGACATCAGGGGTAAAATGGACACATCTAAATTTTTAGGCAAATATTATGAAAAACTCTTCAAATTAATAGAAATATTGGTGGTAGATTGTTTTTGATGATTTCATTGGAAAGCTGAGGAAATTTTAGGCGGGAAACAAGTGCCGGAATTAATTTTTTTGAATTTCTGGCGATTTTGACTTTTTTGAGCATTTTAGAGGGGTAAAAGCCTTCCTTTTTTTGAAAATTTTCAGTTTTTTGAGAATATCTTCGGTTCTATTTGTCGTAGCGTAAAAATTCCGATGGGAGGTGAAAGGTGAGATCATTTGCCATCGATTCATAGGGTTTTTAATTTAAAAATATCGATTTTTAAGGTTTTTATGGGAATTTTTGTGGAACAGTTTTGTGAAACAGTTTTTGGCCTATAACTATCCCAAAAATTGATATTTTTGAATTCTAAACCCCATAAATCGATGGGAAATGAGCTCACCTTTCATTTGAGACCAACCCCGAATTGCTACGACCAATAGAACCAGAGATATTTGCAAAAAACTGAAAATTTTCAAAAAAGGAAAGGCTTTTACCCCTCAAAAATGCCGAAAAATATCGAATTTTCAAAAAAATCGAAAAAAATACATCTGACACTCGTTTTCCGGCTAAAATTTCCTCAGCTTTTTGATAAAATCATCGAAAAAAATCCATCTTTAACCGTTTCATTATAGTGTCCATTTTGCCCCACTCTCCCCTATATATTCTTGTTCGTCAGAATGTCTATTAATTCTTCAAATCATAAAAAAACACCCGTTACCGGACAAAGAGCGACGATTAATCCAATTAATTACATGAAAACATGAATGGGCGGGAATATTGGTATTTAAAATGCGAGGATCCTCCAATCACAGTCCTAGATGCTGGAACAGCGTCAGTCAAATTCGGAACAATATTGGATATTTATAATATTATTTAATAACAATTTATTATCGTGGACATTGTTTTAATATCGGTAAAATGTTACGAAATCGGAATAATTAGAATATTCATGATAACTTAAAAAAAAAAGAAAAAAAGTAGATCATTTGGACCTGCTACTCTCATTTCTTTAATTATTATAATTATATTTAAATGGTATTAATTCATTAACAGACTTACTACGATGTCTTCAATAGCCTTGACGATGTAAATATAACAGCACTTGTAATCTCATCGATTACTATCATCGCCGTTGTATTTAACAACGAAGTACTCAAGGTAAAACAAATTAAAACTTCATCTCAAACTTCTGAAATGAAACTTCAATTATTTTCTTATTATCTTTTTTCTTCGTTTTTTTTTTGTTTTTTTGCTTCACATGATAGCCAAGAGTCTCGAAATACTGTTCTTTTCCCATTCCCATTGAGATGATGGCTGTGGTAATTGGAACTTTGGTCTCAGTTCAAATGAACTTGCATGAAGTTTATAATGTTACGGTCGTTGGACACATCCCAGTGGGGTAAGAGTTCACATTTTCTTTTTTTGTTTCATATATCTCAATTTCGAAAGCTTATTATCGTTTAATCGTTTTTTTAAAGGTGATGCTGCAGGGGAATGGGGTTAAATGAGAATCCTGATGGAGTGGCTTGAGATGGAATTTTTTTAATGATTTCATTGGAAAGCTGAGAAAATTCCCAGTGGAAATCATGTTTTAGCAAATTTTTTTTTATTTTTAAAAAAATTCTACTTTTTTGGAAAATTCTATATTTTCCATTTTTTTCACTTTTTTGAGGATATCTCGGGTTCTATTGGTCTTAGCAATTTGCGGTTGATCTTAAATGAAAGATGAGACCATTTGTCATCGATTTACGTGGTTTTTAGGAAATAAAAATACTTTTTTTGATGTACTTATGGACCATTATGTAAAAATCAGTTTTTACTCCAAAAATACCTCAAAAATCGATCATTTATTGATAAGAATCCCACAAATTAATGGCAAATGATCTCATCCTTTATTTGAAATCGGTCCCAAGTCACTAAAACTAATAAAATCTAAAAAAATCCCCAAAAAATCAATTTTTTCAATTTCTGCTGAAAATACGATTTTTTTAAAAATCCTCAAAAATAAATTTTCACATGTTTTATAATGGAATTTTTCTCAACTTTTCAATGAAATCATCAGAAAGAAGCTATCTCCAATATTTTCCACGACTTATCTCTTTTTTGACCCCATTTTACCCTATACTACAATTTTTTAATCTCATTATCATTGAATAACCCTTCTTCCAAAATATTCTTATATAATATTATAAGATAATTTTATTTCTCCCCTAAAAAAAAGGAAAATTCACCTATCTCTCCATTTTTACCATAAAATATGATTTCAGGCTTCCAGTACCAGCATTACCATCAATATCTCTCCTCCCCGAGATAATGATAGATTGTTTCGTGATAACAATGGTATCATACAGTATTTCCATGTCAATGGCCTTGATATTTGCTCAAAAAATGAATTACGAAGTTGATGCGAATCAAGAGCTGATGGCACAGGGTCTTGGCAATTTGGCTGGTTCATTCTTCTCGTGCATGCCATTCACAGCATCACTGTCACGATCACTCGTGCAGACTGCTGTCGGTGGAAAGACACAATTAGCTAGTCTCATATCCTGCTTTCTCCTGCTCTTCGTGCTCCTCTGGATTGGGCCATTCTTGGAACCACTACCCAGGGTAAAATCATCATTTTTAGTCAGCAAGTTCATGACTTTTGCGTTTTCTCATTTTCGTTACAGAAAACATTTCCATTATTTCTCTAACGAAAAAATATTATAAAAAAAAAAATCCTCAAATTTTTTTTGGAAAATATTCCTCGAAAAAAAATATTTTTTGGAAATTTCTTGAAAACCATTTAATTATTCATTTATTTAAAAAAAATTAATTTGAAAAAATTTCTTTTTGATTATATTGATTTTTTCTTTTCATTAATTATTTTTAACATTTTTAAGAGATTTTTTCTGGAGAATTTTTTTTTATTTTTTTTTTTTGCTAAATTTTCTTCTAAAAAATTTCCCCTGGAGAAATTATTCTGGGGAATTCTTTTTTTATACCTTTTTTTAAATTTTAGGCTGTTTTGGCGGGAATCATCGTCGTAGCACTAAAAGGCATGTTCCTCCAAGTAAAGGATCTCTCGAAATTCTGGAGATTATCATCAACAGATGGACTAGTCTGGATAATAACATTTTTAACAGTCGTTATATTCGACATTGAATATGGTTTATTAATTGGTGCTGTACTGTGTTTTGCCAAGCTCATAACACTCTCTATGAAACCATACACTTGTAAATTAGCGCTTGTACCCGGAACTGAAATCTACTTAGATACAAATCGATATGAAAAGGTAAAATCTATGATTAACCAATGGATAATGTAAACCCACTAACATTTTATAATTTAAAATTTATATTTTCACTTTTTTTTATTTATTAATAATAAATAATTCCGCAGACTATCGAACTACCGGGAATCGTTATGTTTCATTACTGCGGTGGATTGAATTTCGCATCGAAATTACATTTTCGTAAAGAAGTATTTAAAGTTACTGGAGTTAATCCGCAAATTGAATTGAGTCGTCGATTGAAAGCTGAGGGAAAAGATAATTATATAGACAATAAATTAGCGCATGTAAATGATGTAAGTATTAAAAACCCCCCCAAAAAAAAGGAAATTTGAGATATTTATTGAAGTTTTCTTTCAAAAATTTGAATACTTGTAGTAAAACTTTTTTGGCGCCTTTTTTTGGAATTACTGGAGATACGCCCTTTTTCGAATGATCGATTTTTGCAGAGAATTCCAAAAACTGCAGAAAAAATGCATGAAAATAAAAAAGACGTATCTCCATTATTTTCAGAGATATTTGAAAACAATTATTTAAAAAATCTAATATTATTAGAAAATTGCTTGAAAATAATTATTAAATCATGATTTATCATTAGAAATGATTGGAAATTCATATCGCATTATTATTACTTTAATTTCAATATTATTACCAGAGAGAAAACTTAATTGACTCGAATAAAATTTTTATTATCAATTTTTTTAAATCAACAAAATTAACGATAGAAATTAATAAAGTGCAATATAATTTTTTTTTAATCTCTAATTTTTTTTACAGTTGCGAGTAATTATACTAGACTTCTCGGCACTCGTTCACATTGATCCAGCAGGTGTTGCTGCATTGAGAGGTCTCATTGATGATTACATGAAAATAAACGTTACAGTTTATCTCGCTGGTTGTTCCGGTAAATATACATAACTGAATTACCAAAATGAGAGTAAAAAAAAAAAGAAAAAAATTCATTGCAATGTAATCAAACGCGATTTATCGAGTTATTTTTCGAAAGTTGAGGACTGAGCATTACACCGGAAATTTCGTAGAAATGAAGAAAAAAAGAAATAGAGAGACAAGTAATGTAGGAACACACAGATGATATCCAATAGCCACGATTGAGTAATGCATGATTGCAAACTAAGGAAGTTGTACTTGATTTTCAGGTTTTCGACCGGAAGAAATAGAGTAAGAGCAGTTTGTGCTCGTAATTTACGATCACTTCTTTTTTTTTCCATAAAAATTCTTGTAAAATTTTTATTCTCATAATTTTTGTAAAATGTTTTTACGCTTCACTTTATTTATGCGAATGCTTCTAGTTTTTTTTTTTTTTTCACTTTTCTTTTGAATACTTCAGGTCCCGTTTTCGAGACGATGAGAAAGTGCAATGCAGCTGAAAGAACAACTGAAGAATTCGTGATGTTTCCAACAGTGAATGATGCAGTAAACTATGCTAGACACGAGAGTATTATTCCGCAAATAACAATTCCGTCTTCTCCAGTGTGGACATGCCCTGGAAATAATCAACTTGAGAATACCATGAGTCGACTGTGATATCGTATTAACTCGGGCATTAAATTAAATTTTTTTTTAAATGGATGAATCCATTTAAGGGAGTAGTATTCCAGTGAAGTCGAGTACAGTTGAACTCTTATTTTTTTGATGCCGCATCAAAGATGATATTTTTTTACGCTTTTCTGAATTTTTTCATAATTTTTGTCTGTGCAGTTTATGAGATATGAACTAACAAAACTACTGAAAATAGCGGTGGTGGGGATGAAACGCCCTAAATCGGACAGAAATAACGAAATTACTAAAAAACCACAGGGTTGACACATTATTTAAAAATAATTGGCGAAGAGAACAGCATTTTAACTAAATAATAGAAGAAAAAAAAATTCAATTCACCGTATAGTTATTGAGAAATTTTAATTGGAAGGTAGTCGTAACTATTTGCCTCTCTCTCTATCTCATGCATGTGATAGGAGATTGATGTAAAAAAAATTCGAGAAAAAAAAATTATATTCACAAGCTGAAGATATGACTTTCGAATAGTTTAATCACTTTTTCGGGTAAATTAAAGCACTTTTCCCCGAATTATCAGCAATTAATCGGAAATGAGCCTACAAATGCTCATTTTTTCTGTTTTATCGATTGTACTCTGGGATACTACCTTAAATAGAATATTGAGGAATTTCTCGGCGACTAAGCGAGATAAAGAAATTTTCATCAGAACCATTAGAGAATAAAAAAAAGCATTTCGCTATCTCGTTTAGTTTCCGAGATATTAGCTTAGAAAAGATAACGAAAAAAAATCCTAAATATACTGAATTTATTCTCAATAATTGATATTTCAATATAAACGTCATCACTTCCACATTGAAATTTAAAATGAAGAAGTAATTTATCTATTCTTCACTTTCCATGTAAATATTAAGTTAAAAAGCCTTTTATCTTCATCGACTCACATATTCATAAATATTCATTAAAAACAAAACGATGATACTCGAATAATCGATTTTGTAATACTGATTAATATTTATATTTATAAAAAAAAACAACCAGATGTAAATTTATGGTAAATTATATTTGATAGTGTATAAGAGAAATGTGACTTATATATATATTTTTAAAAAATTTCGGGAAGAGTGAAAGGATTCTCAGTGCATTAAAAAAAATAAAATGAATGAAAAAAATATAAAAACCTGGAAATTCTCTCAGTTTCGTAATTTCATGCTCTTTTATTTTTTTCCTTTAATTTTATTGTAACATTCTTTCCTTCCTCTTTAGTAGATTCACCGATTGCGCATTCTTTGGAATGCAGATACTATGCGTAATTGTAAATTTACCACTTTTCTTTACTCATTTAGAATTCAATTCACAGAAAGTCCAACACACAAAAGTCCATTTAACTTCCATCGTCCGCATTATCGTTAAACGGCAAAACGTCTCGCGAATGATTAAATAAGAATCAAATTGAATCGCCCATTGTCCAAATAGAAATTTCCCCTAAATTTCAATAAAATTCCGATGAATTCATTAATAAAATAGTTATGAATAGGGCCGAGACGTTGGTGTAAGGTTTGATCTAGACTGAAGTCGCTTATAAATAAAACCCATTTTAAATGGTTGTTAATGCCAAATCGACATTTATAAACGTTGAACTGACTTTATAAACGTTAAAGAATTTGTGTTTCTCAATAATTTAAAGAATTGGTCAATATTTGGATATTATTATTCATCGTGATGAATTACTCTACGAGTTCCCTGAAAAGTTCCTCTGGAAGTTCCCCTAAAAGTTCCTCTGGAATTCAGTAGTGAAGAGGTAAAACAAGATAAGTCTCTTTTTTTCTCATCAAGTTTTTTGTAAATACCTTAAAAAATAACCGAGAAAGAGCAATTTTGCCCTAAAACTCTTTTGTAACTCTTGAAATTCTCTGCAAAAACAGATAAATAATATCACCTTATCTCGCTTAGTTTCCGAGATATTTCCTTCGAAATGACCTCAAAGATAAGTCGATTTATCCTGTTTTATCTCTTCACTACTGAATTAGTAATCGGATTAATTGCCATGTTGTTGATAGTTTGTTTGAAGTATCATGGGAGATTGGAAGTTTTTTTTTTTAATCACAATGCTAAAAGATTGTCAATTTGCGACGTTTCGCTTATAATTTAAGCTTCATCAGACTCTGTAAATCAAAATTACAAAATTATCACTTTTTTCCTCAAAATCATAAAGAACATATAAAACAATAAATATTTAAAATATATTCCGTTACTCTCTAAGAGTTTTGAACGCTCATAAACTCAGTTTGAAGTTTATAAATGTCAGTTTAACATTCATAATCATTCAGAATGTGTTTGATTCAAAGGCAATTTCAGTCTAGATCGAACTTTACACTAACATCTTGACCCTACTTATGAAGTAAGTAAGTTTATTCATTGATGCTACATCTTTTACATGTTTTACACCGCTTACAGCCTTTATCTCCTTCTTTAGATACATAAATAAATACATTTAATGAGTTATTTACCCCTACTTATGAATTAATCACTTAAAACACTAAAATTTATTCAATTTTCCCTCGAAATAATTCACAAAGCGAAAGTTTTTACTATCAAAATTTCCCGGGCAAATCGATACTCTTCCTCAGCATGGCGTCTGCGCATGCGCCTTAATTATCTTGCCTCTCTCTCACTCCCGCGCAACACTACCACGTCAACTAAAAATCGACGTCATACTTTTTTCTCTTCTCTCCTCATTTCAAGCCTGTTGTCTACGCGAAAAACTGTCAGCGGTTTACTTTTTTAATAATGGCATCGTTAATTCAGTCAATAAAGTCTATACCCACGCACATGGTAAGTTAATATACCCCTTTATTTTCTATTATTCACGATATTTTCGAGAAAAAAGGGGGAAAAGGTAGAAAAAGAGATACGCAACGTATCATTAAGTTAAAAACTCATCCAAGGAACAAGTGCACCTTTTTTTGAGGTTAGGTCACAGTGTTTACCGTATGCCACGACTGATCATGTGCTATTCCCCTTGAAAAACCCATTTTTTTTGGATTTAAAAAGTGAAATGATTTTTTTTCAGGACTATGACGGTCAGGCAAGGGCTGAAAAACTGTCGAGGATCATCGTGACCCTATTTGGAGTGAGTGCCTCTTTTTTTTCAAACATTTTCATTCGAAAATTGCTTTTTTTTCTGCTTGGACTAATTGAAAAAAATTGTTTTTGTTTTTTTTTTCGTTTTTTTTCAGTTTGTAGGATTGATTTGGGGATATGCCATTCAGGAATTTTCACAGGCACTTTATATCCTCGGTGCCGGTTGTGTTATGGCAGCTATAATAACAGTACCACCATGGCCTATGTACAGGCGCAAACCTCTGGAATGGCAGAAGCCACAAGTAGAGGCACCAACGAAAAATAAGAAGAAAAAATAGAAACTATTGTATCACTGAATTTAAGCATTTAATAATTGTTAATGATTTTTTTTTTGAATAATTTGTAAAATAACGTATTGTACAATAATTACATTCTATCGAATTTTTAATGTCAGGACTTGATTCCAAATTTGTGCATTTATTGAAATAATATTGAAATGATAATTTATTATGTCTTGTTCTTTTTAATTACTGGCTCTGGGTGTTTGTACAATCAGAACAAAGCGCGGGTCTAATGTACCACAATAAACACCCAAAATACGCAGAATAATGAGTAGACTTACTTTACATTGTACGAATTTTACGAATGTAGTCAAGGCCTTAACTACTTGGGGATCATAAGACTTAAACAAATTTTTTGGTAAATTGATAATTAACTGACGCTTCATAAAATAGTGCTACAATTCCGTTCTTTCATGTAAATCTATAAAAACATAGTATGTTTCAACTGTTTAGAGGATCAGTCACACGATTTCAAGGCTGGAAGAAAGAATCCTAATTAAATTTATTGAAAAATACAACCGACTTTTTCCTGGGAAGTCATTTTTTCTCATTCTTAGATTCCTTCTTACATTGATTTTTCTTCAACCAATCAGAGAGCAAATGAATTGGGTACACTCCTAATTTCATTTAGGCTCATCTGCTTCATTATATCGTCACCTTAGAAACAAAGTGGCGTAAGTGCTATGTATAAGTATAGCACTTACGCCCCTTTAGCTCTAAAGTGACGATATGATCAATAATTGCTTAAAAACATTGATTTATCCTTCATTCCTGTTCTTCTTTTTTTAACCGAGTGCTCAATTTTGGTCAACCAATGAGGAATAGACGTGACAGTTCCAGCATTATATACAACATATTTTTAATTTTTTTCGATGATTATCCTTCGCGTTAAATTGAAAACTATTGCAAATGATCGTTAATCACTTCAAAAAATTGTTGCATTCTTCATTTCTATTGTTTTTGGAATTTAGCGCGCAATTTTCATGAGTCAATGAGAAATGAGGAATAGACGTGATAGTATTAGCATTACATTCGTTTATGAACTTTTTAGAATAGGAAATAGGATGATGATGAAACAAGTGGATAATAGTATTGCTTCCCAACTGATGTAGCTTTTTCTGCTGATACTTTAGCAATATGCTTCCGAATGGAAGTGATACAACTTTTTTCAAACCATCATCAAAATATCAAATTTTGAAGAAATTCATTAGAACGCCAATAACTCGAGAACTAATCATGCAAATAAGCTCAAAATTGACAGGCATTTAACTGATACAACTCTCGAGATAATATATGAGTATAAATGACATCAGTTAAATAGTTTCCAAAAATTCCATTAAAAACTGATTTTCGAAAAATAGACATATCTCAAAAAGTATCGATCGGATTCTCTTCAAATAAAGCTTAAAAAATAGAGTTCGTCGAGAGGAAGTTTTCCACAAAATATGAAATTTTTCTATAAAACCGTTTTGCTGTAATTGAGACTTTTATGCACACACAGACATGCGCTAAAAATATCATTTTCTCTCTATTTATATCATTTCAAGTATCTTCTATTGAAAAAATTACAATCGAAAATTCTGATGATTACATAGCTTCCATTCGGAAGCAAAAAGGATTGCGCATTGTTTCAGCGGCATAAAGACATTTTTCTACAATGATAAATAGAATCAGTCATCCATGAGTACCGACAATTAAAACATCAGATAACGAATACATTTACAATTGGACTGGTTCCAGCTTCGGGGCCCGACTTTCATCGGCCACGTTTCTTCATTTTCTCCTTTTTTTTTGTCGCAGGAAACGTGTATATTCTCATTGCGAAAATAAGATATGTATTCTTCAAGAAGAAGAATAAAAAGGGCAGAAGGGAAAAGAGGTGAAAAAAAAGAAGAAAAGGAAAAGATGAATTTACGTGACTTTCACAATAAGCCAAGAGAAATGGTACATTTTGTGTCCTTGTAATTTATTGGTTTAAAAGGGATAAAGCTCGGTCAACCGTGTTGCGCAAGATTCTTCTTTATTTTTTATTATTATTACAGAGAGAAAGAGAATAAGGAGGATGAGTACGGGAAATTTGCTCCAGCACACACACAAAACGGACACGCCATGGTGACTCCTCCTTTTTTTTATTTCAGGGACCACATGTTTATAGGATGAAGAAAAAAAAATACGAAAGAATTACGAAACACTTTCACTCTTGTATGATGGATAACCGTTTGGGTATTCAAACCGCACTACTTCCTACATTTAACAAAAGAAAAAGCTCAAAGATGCATAAATATTTAATACTCTGATTTTTCCCCTCATTTTATCGACATATGCGAGAAAGCTTGGATATTATGGGGCTATTGAATTAATCGAGTGCAGATGAATTGTCGGAAAAATAAACGGGGGATCGAAGAAAAAATTTGACGAGTTTTATCCAGGATTGCGTAAATTGTTATTCGAAATATCTAGAAGAACACGCAAATGGCGTAACTCAATTCTTTACTTGGTTATTTAATAATCGGTTATGGTTATACAGAATTTTTATTTTTTAATGGGTTTTAAGCTTTAATTTTGTTCTTTTTGACAAAAGAATTATTAATATTTTAACATCTTTCTTAACAAAAAAAATGAAAATTCGAAAAAATATAAGGGCAATTTTAGAAAAAAAAAAAATTATTGGGACGAGTGAAACAGCATGATATGCAAATTTTTTTTGGACTGAAGGAGTTGATGAAAAAATCTGAAAAAATTTGAGAAGATGGTCCAATATATGAACATTGTTGGTGAATTTTTTCAGAAATTTCCTAAGACTCCTTGACTCTCAAAAAAAATCACGAATCATTTTGATCGTCAAATCGACTTTTTTCTAAATTTCCCTAATAATTTATTTCCCTAAAAAAATCCCCCAAAAAATTCAGAAAATTACTGTTATTATCAATGCTATCAATATGACATTAATTCCCTCTACAATCACATTCATCCGTTCCTCTATCTCTATATTTATCCCCGAACTCAACTTTCGACAATTCCGGAAGCTATTACCAAAATTTCGACCGTGAGATTTCGACTAAAATGTCGTAATAATCGTCAATTGTTGTCTTTCTCCTCAGCCCAAAAGAATCGTGGAGTTCGTCACGTATCATTCAAATGTCTCAATTTTTAATATCCCAAAATCTCCCTTTTTTCGTCATTATGAAAGTCAAAAAATTGTTGCAATCGAAATTTCCGTGCTTCCCAATAATTTCCCATTCTCGAAAGGCACGTGGAATATTCAGAACTCCGCGAAAACTTACGCGCACGTAATCATTGACTGCACTCGTTTCCGTGATTTTTACGTAACACATGTTTGAAATAAAATTAAAGCAAAAAAAAAAAAGGAAAAAGAAAAACAAAGATAAATTAAATGTGATACAGATGGGAACATTGAAAGCAGTGGTTGCTTTTTCATTTTGCCCCCTCGCTCACACTATCCCCCAATGCACTGGCAACTTGGCTACAAGTGGACACAACACCAAGTGTCTCCCACCAACTTTACCATTTCGTATCGGGACCCACCTTTATAAACCCATCGCTGACCACTAAACAACCAGAACTGTATCAGCATTCGTTAAATCAAATTGCGAATTTTTCTTTTTTAAGAAAATTCAATTTTTCTCTCTGAGAAGCTAATATGTACTCTCACACCTTCGCTGTGAGTACACGTATAATTTATTAGTATTTTTAATTAGGATAACGTTACTTCCCATTGGGTTCAAAGTGCAGTGTAAATTTTTTTGTATTTTTTTTTTGAAAATTATTGGTTTTTATTTATGTGTTTGGAAAATCAGGGATTCGGTCAAATGATCCTTGCATATGATTAGAGAAAAAGTTTTGGCTCAAATTAGGTTTATTGGTGGCAAGAAGATAATAGCAATATTCCTATGCTTATTTAGCAAAATTGGGATAATTTACTTTTGACAAATAAATTTTTTTGAGATTTTTTTTTTAAGTGTAGTCAATCTTTGTGGATTTTATCCTTTTTTTCTTGATACTGGAACGATTAGATCCTTTAAATTGAATAGCTTCAGTAAATTTAACAGATTTTTTTTAGTTATTGGGGATAATTGGGAGGTATAATTGGAAAAAAAGTCAAATTTTTGTGTAAAATTGTTAATAACAATTTGTACAAGATGGAACTTCCAAATCTGATTCAGTGAATCTGTAGAGAATTTAATGAGAAATAAAATGAGCCCTAGAAATGAAAAATTGATTGAGAATTGAAAAATTTTTATTTTTTTTTACGTTTCTTTAAATCTTGAAAAATTTGAAAAAAAGTAAAAAATAATGAAAAATTTTCAATTTTCAATTAATTTTTTGTTTCTAAGGCTTATTTTATTCCTCATGAGATTCTTCACAGATTCACTGAATCAGATTTGAGAATTTCATCTTGTATAAATTGTTATTAACGATTTTATACAAAAAATTGACTTTTTTTAAATTGAACCTTTCAATGATTCTTAAGAAAAAAAAATTTCTCAGGACCAATGGCTTTAATTTGTGATGGTTTTGACTAATTTTTTTCCTCAGTGCAATGCTCAATTATCTTCTCTCGAAATTTCGAATTTAAATTCCGCGTTTCGATAAATTCTTCTATGTTAGAAAATTATAATAATTTTAAATAACGTAAATTTTTTTTCTGCAATTTGAAAATAACTTTATTCTTCTTTGATTGTATATTTTTATTTTATTGAATTGGGGAAAATCAATAGGAATTATGTGAATTAGCATGACAACTTGTGTTCATTTTATACAGTAATAGTAATAATGACGGTGGGAATCTCATTTGATTCTTGTCACGTAAGAAAGTCGTGAATTTTCACCGTCACAATAAAATACCTAAATTAGGACATTTCGTACATCGTTGTTCTTATTGTCACCACGTAGAAGAATAGTAGTGCCGCGCACTGCCAGAAACGTTTCGCACTTTGAATTTATGTGCAGCAATTTTATTCAATTGAATCGGACAATTTTCTTTGATTCTTTGATCTCAAATAGGAAAATTTAAATGATTTTCAAGAAAAAATTTGAGCAAACGAAAATTGCCGGAGTTTAATTTAAGAAAATTCAGAGAAAAAAATCAAAAAATGATTTTCAAAATAATTTCGAAAATGCTGGAAAATCTCAAATAGCAAAATATAACTGATTTTTAAGAAAACATGTGGGCAAAGGGAAATTGCTGGAGTTCAACTTGAAAAAATTCCGAAAAAAAAATCGAAAAGAATTTTTAAAATCATTTCGAAAATTCTTAAAACTCTTCGCTAGCAAAATATAACTGATTTTTCAAAAAACATGCAGGTGAAGGCAATTTTCCGAAATCCAACTTGAAAAAATATTGAAAAAAAAATCGAAAAAAATTTCGAAAATTCGTAAAAATCTCAAATATGAAAATGCAACTGATTTCTTTTCTCATTATTTTTTTTTTCAATTCAGCTCATCGTTTTCGGAGTCCTCGCAGTGGCTTTGGCAGCGCCTGCTCCAGGATGGGGACATCAGTGAGTACAGAATTCAGTAGAAAAGGCAAAAACAGCCCAAATCGACTTTACACTCATCCTCAATGAAATAGAGTATCTAAGAAACTGATGGAGATCCCAAATTCGTCCCTAATTTTAAGAACTACATAAAAAAGGGATTAGACCTAAAACGGCGTATCTCCATTCATTTCAAAAAAATTTGCTTAAAAACTGTAAAAAAAATAGCATTTTTCTTTTTTTTACATTTTTACTACTAAATTATTCAATTAAACCCATTCTCAAAAATTTTGAAATAATAATAATAATCAATGATTTTTAAAATTTTTAGTGAACATCACGTCAAGATCCACGTGCCATACCACGTGCACACGGTTCATCATCACCACACGAAAAAAATTCACGTCCCCGTGCATCACGTTGAAAAAGTACACGTCCCATATCCAGTGCATCACGTTGAAAAAGTGCATGTACCAGTACCATACCCAGTGCATCACGTTGAAAAGGTACATGTACCAGTACACCATGTAGAGAAGGTGCACGTCCCAGTTCCCGTCCATGTGCCCATTCACGAGGAGAAGGGATGGGAGGGTTGGTGAAGAGAGTCGCAGAGAGTTTAGAAAACTTCAGTAGAAAAAGAAAATCTCTTCTGAATTTTTCAAAGACAAGTAAGTAGCAATGAAAAAAGGATTTCTTCTATTATTCATATGAAGAGCTTAAATCTTTTTTACTCAAGGATTTTCCTCAATTTTCAGATCCTAATCTCCTAAGCAAAATCCGATTTAGCTGTAAGCAGTATTAAACTTTTGGTTAAGAGGAATTGAAAGAGTTTCTGGAGAAGCTTTTGAAGAAAATCAAATTTCTGGACAAAAAAAAGTGCAAAAAGAGGCAAAAGAAGATTGATGTCCGACAGGTAATGTCGGATATGCAACAACCAAATGTAAATAGATTATATAATACTTTCTTCTTTGTTTTCCTCGTTACCTGAATATATTTTACTTTTTTTTTTGTACGAAAACTTTTGAAGATAATAAAAACAAAAGTTAATAAACTGCCTTTTTTTTCGTTGATTTAAGATAAAACCTTTATTGGCTCATTATCCAACAGACTCGTTAAAACGTCAACAATTAACTCTTAAAACCTAGCAACAACTTAAATTTATTCCTTTATCGTACAATTTCCTTTCGTTTCACCAAGCATCGTCAAAATACTTGTGTTCCTCAGTGTGAATTGGCTCTTCGTGCTTTTTCTCTTCTTTTATTGGAATATACACTTTCTTCATGATAGTGTGGTGGTGTGTGTGATAGTGGTGAGGTACGTGGATTTTTACGTAAACACTGAAAAAAAAAATAAAGAAAGTGAAATAATTTAATTTTTTTATAAACCTAAAAATAGCATAGACATTTAAAAAAAATTTGTCTTTTTTTTTCTTAACAAATAAATCATTTACAACAATGAAAAAAATATGCACATATAGAAAATTCGAAAAACTATAAGTGCAATTTTTTTAAATATTTTTTTTGTAATAATTTACTTGTTTAAAAAAAATCCAAAATTTTTTTTTCCAATTTTCATAAAAATTTCAAATAATTTTAATGAAAAATTACTCACTGCTCTTTTCCATCAGGTACTGGTGCTGATATGACGAAAGTTACTGCGATAATTAGCAGAAGAAATAGCTGCAATAATTTTATTAAATAATTAAAGAAAAATGTAATTAAATAATAAGCCTCATAACGCAATAAATTGCCCAAGAATTTTGAAACCAGGAAGAAAAATTATATTTTCATGGTGAATAACCGCGAACTTTCGTAATGCATTATAAAATAAGTGCATAACGTTAAAATCTCAATTTTTAATCAAATAATTAAAGGAAATTTAATAAATTGAGATGAAATTCCAGAAAAAAGTGAAAAAATTGATTAAAAAAAGGTAAAAACGCACTTTTATCCTCAACATCGTTTTTTTTCTTCTCAATCTCGTTCACTCGCGAATTGTTGAATGAAGACTAAACTCAGTTGCGCTTGTACCTCTGGCTTTATAAATGTAAACAAACTATAATCATAAAATAGTCAATTATGAAAAACAGAAGCTTCCTGATTGGCTCTCACTCCTCATTTGAGTGGCAACATATCTGTGAAACACGCAGCCAGGATACACCGCCAGTTTTATGCATGTAAGCGGATATATTTATAATAAAGAAGTGGTTAAAATGTAAAAATTATTAAAGACTCGGAAGTAAAGCGGGAAAGTTTTGAGGAAACATACAAGACAGGACTAGGCTTTTATGCTTCAATGCATTCGATATTACGTTTTATTCACACACATTGATCTAGTAAATTGCTGCTTTTGTATTTTTTCAAGTTCATTGCTCTGGGAAATTTAAAATTACTATTAAAACACTTCCGGAAGTGTCTAGACGTGAAATTTAATTTTTTTAGAAAAAGATTAATGTCTTGATAAATGAAAAAAAAATTATCAAAAAAAAAAATAATTATAGGATAATATAAAATAAAATAACTATATATATTATTATAATAATATAATATTATATTACATTAAAAAAAAAAATTATAGAATTTTAAAAAAATCATATAATTAAAAAAAATCATATAATTTAGAAAAAAAAATTTTAAATTTGAAAAAAAATGTAAAATTCAATCGAACATTCGAGTGACAATTATCATTACCGGAAGTATTGAAGAGTAACTTTCACGCAACGGTACAACTCATCTATCGTGGGTTTAACAAAAAGAGAACCTGGTGAAATGCCTCCCACTTTGTTCTCCATCATTTTAAGAAGTGGGAGACACATAAAATATATATATATATATATATACGCAGGATAAACACATGATTCTCTTTCACCTTCGTTCTGGCACACACAAGTGCATTGCTTTCCATTTCGCTTAAATTTCTCACGCGATGAGAAGTGGAGAAATGCTTCAGCATGAACGAAGAATATGATACTTCAATGAATTTCTATTTCCTACATTTAATTTAATTTAATTTAGACTCTAATGTTTTTAATTGCATGGTACAGTGCTGGTTTGATCCGCGTGACACGTGAAATTGTGTGAAACTATCTCTTTTGCGACACACAATGTCACGCGAGTAATTATCCGCTATTTCTCTTTTCTCCTATTTTTATGTGTGAATGGGAAGAATCATTGAAGAAAAAAAAAGGCATGATATTAAAAAATATATAAAACTTTTTATTACAAAACATACAAACAAGACACATAAATATTTACAAAAGTCATTATGTTACAAGTACAACAGCAATAACAATTAAAAATAAAAAATCATGCGGAGAAATACGTAAAGAGAGATAAATTCGAATCCCAAAGAAAACGTGCGAGTATCGATTATGAACGGAGAATTTCACGTGAGATCAGTGAAATTATTTTTTTTTTTTCATTACTCTTTTACTTTCACAAAGGTGACCAGTGTGTATGTTGTGTCACACGAAATATAGTGGGGAATAACATTGGGGTGAGGATGGAAATGTTTCAATGCCTCTGGGGGCTTTCTTCGAGAGAGCCCCTGACATCACCCATTGGTGTGAAAGGATTGGAAACGACGAAAGGAAACAGGATATTTCTTCCCCCCCCCCCCCCCTCTCTCTTTCTCTCTTTCTCTCATCTGTAATTTCTTCTTTTCTCTTGAGTCATTAATTTTCCATGTCAAACTTTTACTTCTTGTGATAACCGCCAAGTCCTCCGTGACCACCGGATCCACCGTGTCCGGATGAGTAAGAGTCACCGCCAAATGATCCATGGCCTCCACCTGAAGAGTGACCGGAAGAGTAAGAGTCGCCACCGAATGATCCGTGACCTCCGGATGAAAATCCTGAGTAGCTACCACTCGAAGAACCGCTGAAACTACCATGTCCACTGAAATCGTTACAAAAAAACCATAAAAATCTTATTCTCAACATTTTGTTGCTTTAGGAATAAAGGGGCGTAAATGCTATATATAAGCATAGCACTTACGCCATTTTGTTAGGAACAAAGGGGCGTAAGTGCTATGTTTATGGATAGTATTTACGCCCTTTTGTTTCTAAGGTGACGATTTTAAGTTCTACTGTTAGACCTGTTACAATTAAAATTTCGAGACTACTGACCTGCCACCGAATCCCGAGGAGAAACCACCTCCTCCGCCTCCGCCTCCACCCCCATGACCTGATGGAGCACCATAACTCGATGATGGTGCAGAATAACTTGATGACGGTGCCCCATAGCTTGAAGATGGTGCACTATAAGCTGACGACAATCCATGGCCCGACGAGCCTCCTCCATGACCCGAAGAAGATCCACTATAAGCTGACGACAGTCCGTGGCTTGAAGAGCCTCCCCCATGACCCGAAGATGGCGCTCCATAGCTTGAAGACGGTGCACTAAACGATGAAGAGAATCCATGGCCTGATGAACCTCCCCCATGACTTGAAGAAGGCACTCCATAACTCGAGGATGGTGGACTATAACTGGAGCCTCCTGAACCATGTCCGGATCCCCCATGACCTGATGATATGGGTGCTCCATAACTTGACGAAATTCCGCCATGACTTGAAGAAGGTGCTCCATAAGTGGAGGAAGGTCCACCGTGTCCGGAAGAAGGTGCGCCATAACTGGACGAAATTCCGTGACTTGATGACCCTCCATGACCTGAAGATGGGGCCCCATAACTTGATGAGATGTCCCCTCCATGTCCGGAACCTCCGAAACTGCTGGGACTGAATCCGCCGGAAGAGCCATGACCTCCTCCGAAGCCTCCGGAAGACCCATGACCTCCGCCAAATCCTCCGGATCCACCATGGCCATGGTCAGAACCTCCAAAGCCTCCGCCAAATGACCCACCACCATGCGAATGGTCATCAGAGCCACCCCCATACCCACCCCCAAAAGAACCACCCGAATGATCATCAGAACCGCCTCCATATCCACCGCCAAAAGATCCGCCTCCATGTGAATGATCATCGGAACCTCCAAAACTGCCACCGAATGAACCACCAAAACCGCCACCACCACCGCCGCCACCATGACTTCCTGACGAATGATCGTCATGACCTCCGGAACTGTATCCGCCTATTCCACTGCCTCCGAATCCCCCACCACCGCCGCCACCATGACCGTGTCCACCACCACCACCACCACCTCCGTATCCTCCACCGATTCCTGGACTAGTTATTTCAATATGATCACCACCACCGCCACCTCCACCGCCACCATGATGATGGTCATGATGTTCCTCTTTTATCGGCAAGTGGATCCTGATGTGAACACTAAAAAGAAGCGAAAAGAATTAGATTTCATTGAGATTTGGAAATATTTTACGAAAACTGGAATTTTAAATTGTTTGAAATAAAAATGATTTTAAAGAAAGACTAACGGAGATAGATTCCAAAAAAAAATTGGAAAATTTTGGAAATATTTAGAACATTTACCAAAACTCGATTAGGTTTCATTCTTACTAACTCAGTTTTAGTTTCAGAGTCAATTTCGATTTCAGAATTCACTAGTGAAGCGATAAACAAAGTTAAGTACATATGGTAATTCTATATGACTTAACCTTGTTTACCACTTCACTACTGAAGTTATAATAAAAAATTATAATTGCAGTTTTACAGTCCAGATTAGAAAACCAAATTATATGCCAGAAATATAAGAAAACGGTAAAATATCGCATATTCCGAAGTTATTTCTTCTTATAATCTAAAATCTATCTTCAGTCATATTTGAGTATATCTGTAGATCCATTTCAGGATATAATTTTTTTCGTGAAAGATAAGGACCTTTGAATGATTTTATTTTATTTATTAGCTCTGTATTCCTAAGTTCAATTTCAGGTGAAGTTTTAGAACCCAGCCACCTCCACGGTCAATTGAAATAATTCTTTTGTTACTGACTAGTCGGATATTCACGTGGGAATTTACTTTTCATTTTGATTATTTATGTTAAAGTTTCCTCAATCGAATGAAGTGTCGTCCTGGCACCCAACAATTTATTTCGTTAATTTTATTCGGATTTTGGAAATTTTTTTTTTTCGACCATTCAGTTTCGCGGACTTTCTGATTTTCTGTGTATAGAAATAAATAGTAAACTCACTGTTCCTTTCCAAAGGTTGCTGCAGCCACTGCAATTGTTGCAGCCAGCAGTACCACCTAAAATCACCAAATAAGGTTCAAATTAGCTTAAAATTAAGCAAATTACCAGCAAATTAATAGCTTACAGTAAGCCTCGACGTCATCCCGTCTCGCGAAATAAATCCTTCCTTTTTTTTCCTTCTTTTACACGGTTTTTGATCCGCACTCGACACCAGGTAGATGCTCACTGTTATATATATCAAAGCCAATCTCTCGCTTATATATCCCAACAGTGAGAAAATAAGCCGAAGGGGAGGAATGCTTCTTAAACGCTTTTGCTAAGAAGTGGGGCGCAATTGAGGGGACCACATGATTGTATACAAGTGATCGTTGCTCCTTGTCCCCTTCCTCATTGGGGGGATTTACCGATGGGAAGACGAGGAGGAAATATTGTTGAGTCTTTCATATATATATATGTGTATGTGTGTGGACCCCACGCCACCGGCCGTGACCCACAGCCAGTGAAATTCGCGCTCCAGGCATTCACCAATCAACATGATCATTTCGATGTATCAGCTTCCTTCTACAACAACAATTTACACTTTAGTATTAATCCGTTATCGGAACAATAATCATTATCACAAAGCTTTTGTTAAAAAAAAAGTCTGCTAATGTCTGGAAAAAATGATAATGAAATTAGCACATATCTGACGACTTTTTGCTTTTTTTTAACAAAAAAATAATTATTTAAAAGAAATTTTTAAAAATTGGACTTTACAGATTTCTTAAGTTGATACTAGTGCATATTTTTAATTTGAAATTATTTTTCGAAAAAAAAATTTCTGAAGAAATTTCAAATTGTTTTTTTTTATTTCAAAATAAATTTCCAAATTTCAAAATTTTTGTAAAAAATTCAAAAAAAATCAAAAATTTCACATTTTTATTTTAAATAATTTCAAAACTTCTGAAAAATCTCAAATATTAAAATAAAACTGATTTTTTAAATGTGAATGGGCAAAAAAATATTGCCGGAGTTTAATTTGAGAAAATTTCGAGAAAAAATTGAAAAATTTCATTAAAATTTTTTTTTTTGCGAAAAAATCTGAAAATTGTTAAAAGTTAGCGACTTTCAGTATTATATCATTGAAAAAAAGGAAAAATGAATTATAATCTTAATTCATGAGGTTTTAAATCATGAAAAAGCTCAATTTGATCGTTTAATGCATTACTAATCCCTCATAGCATTTAATTAAATCGATAAATCCATTGAATCATTGAATCAAGTAAACTGCATAACGTCTAGACGTGTTTTCACATAATAATACGGATTAAAATCCATCCCTGGAGAATCCTTAGCGTTATGCATACGTGCGTGTTTGTCTAGACTGATTCTCATTTCCCTTATAGTATTAAGTAATTCTAATTCGTGGTGACATTAATATTCATTCAACAATGATAAACCACATGTTTTTAAAGTTTCATTCAAAATTACTCTAATCACGTGACTATATATATATTGTCTTTACTTTCTACTGTAACATTAACTTTTAATATCAAGTTTCTGCGGTTTTTTTTTCTCCTTTTTTTTTTAGCAAAGTGAATTATACAATTTAGTTTATGTGACAAGATGAAGTACCGAGTCATTAAGAGTTAAGTTAAACACTGGAAGACAATAACGACATGCATTATGCGTTTGAGTATTCTGAAATGCGTCATTATTATGGAGTAGTTCATTTCTCCTTCCTCTAAATCTCCATTTACTGTCTGATCTATCTCATCTCCATGAAAATCATTATTTCCGCGAAAACCTCAGGCACTAGTCTATGCTTTCTATTACGCGTAATTTAATAATTGAAAGATTAGTTAGTAAATCACTCAGATTAGTCAGTAATTTGATAATATGCGGATTAAATATTTTACTTGATAAATTATAAATGATATGGGAGGGAAATCGAAACTTAAATAAAAAAAAAAGGTCATCATCTGCACAAACGTGCTTGTGAAAGCATCATTGATAATGGACCATTAATAAAATTCCCTTAAAATTCACGAAAATTGAACGTTTTCCACACCAGAGATCGGCAAAAAAAAATTCGCATTTTTAATTTTTTAATTTTTTTTTATTTCTGTAATTTCCATTGAAGAAAATTTAATTACTTTCTTAATGAAAAATTTGGATTTTTAAATTTTTCATTAGTTTGAAAATTAATTTTTTTTTTTTAACAATTTTGATTACTATTGTAATTCAAAATTGGACTGATGAAATTTTATAATTCTTTTTCTTATTCGAAATTTTGATTCTTTCTTACTTATTAATTGATTGGAATAATTAATTTTATAATAAAATCAACGCTACTATGTTTAATCTTCCCAAATATAACCGTTTTTCAGACAAAAATTTTGAGTTGAGAGTGTTAACTAAATGTAACACAAATAAGAACTTATAATTTAATCCAATCTAAATGACGCTTATATGACATTTATAATTCAATTCAACTAATAAAAATGTTAATAAGTTTGATAAAGAAAATAATTATGAAATTCCATCAGACAAATTTTGAATTACAATAGCAATCAAAATTGTTAAAAAAAAAAATTAATTTTCAAACTAATGAAAAATTTAAAAATCCAAATTTTTCATTAAGAAAGTGATTAAAATTTTTTCTATAGAAATTACAGAAATAAAAAAAATTAAAAAATTAAAAATGCGAATTTTTTTTTGCCGATCTCTGTTCCATACTGAAAAATAATTCTTTTGAGAAAATTGACTTAATTGTATAAAATGTAAAAAAAATCTTGGATGCAAAGTGGCGTAAGTGCTGTGGATAAGCATAGCACTTACGTCCTTTTGTTTCCAAGGTGACAATATTTAAATATTTATTTATTCAATAAGTACATAAATTTCTTTTTTTTGTACATTAACTTATAATCGATACTTGTCGCTATCGCTAGTATCACTTGCATTTCAGTCTTATATATCACTTTTATATGTATATATATATGTGCATATTTTTTTTTGGCTTGGCAGCTTTTTTTTGATACTCTATCTGCTACTATTACACTGACAATATTTAAATTATATAAATTGTGAAGGAAAAGTTTGCTATAAAAAAAAAATTTTGTCACAAAAATGTTTTTTTTCCTCAGTCAGTGCATGTTATATAGATCATGGTTTAAATAAAGTCAAGAGTTTTATATGAGATGTTGAACATCCGAGGAAATAGAAAGTGGTTGAAATTGTGGGATGAGCATTCCAGGGAGATTCTCGTTGCTTACGTGCCCTTTCCACGTGTCTTTTTTTTCTCCTTTCCTTTTTTTTTTTCTTACTTTGTTCCCTCGACTTTATGAATAATTTAATTGATTGCAATTTGAATGGAAAATAGATGTGAATATGAGAGAATTATTCTGAGTGAACAATTTTTGGTACAGGACAAATTTATTATCTTGAGAATTTGACTTTCACTCGTGTTCGTGAAATCTTTTATATGTGAAGTAGTTTTTTTTTTCCTTCGCTTTCCACATGAATTGAAATTATGGAAGAGTACGACAATGCTTGAGGTATTTGAATAGCACATTGTTGAGGAAAAATTGAATATTCAGTATTATTAAATATGAGATGGAATCTTATTTATTTAAGAGAAATTGAGAGTTAGGCATGATTAAAAGTTCATGAGCATCAAGATTTCTCTCTCGAATGTAATTTAATTCAGGTCTTTTTCCTTCTTTTGGAATCGAAGTAGTCTGACGTAACTTAGAACCTATTAAATTCTGAGCACAATTGCTTCACAAAACTCCTAAAAAAAGCGGTAAAAAATGGAATTTCTTCATGAATTTGATTACTTTTCGAGGAGAAACCATGTGATTTGAATGTTTTTGCATAAAAGTAGTGCGTTGATATCTGCTGAACATCAAGTGCCCAAAAGATGCGAAAAGGAGATAAAAAAACTGGGGATCAATCGCAAAGTTATTGGCTCAACTCGAAAAATTTCGCAAAATCGAGAAAAATTGTGTCAATAAATTTATTAAGGTGGTATCTCAGAGTACAGTTGATAAAACAGAAAACATGAGGGTTTGTAGATTAATTTCCAATTAATTGCTGATAATTCGGGGAAATGTGCTTTAATTTACCCGAAAAAGTGATTAAACTATTCGAAAGCCATATTTTCAGCTTGTGAATATAATTTTTTTTTTCTCGATTTTTTTTTACATTAATCTCCTATCACATGCATGAGATAGAGAGAGAGGCAAATAGTTACGACTACCTTCTAATTAAAATTTCTCAATAACTATACGGTGAATTGAATATTTTTTTCTTCTATTATTTAGTTAAAATGCTGTTCTCTTTGCCAATTGTTTTTAAATAATGGGTCAATCCTGTGGTTTTTTAGTAATTTCGTTATTTCTGTCCGATTTAGGGCGTTTCATCTCCACCACCGCTATTTTCAGTAATTTTGATAATTCATATCTCATAAACTGCACGGACAAAAATTATGAAAAAATTCAGGAAAATGCAAAAAAATATCATCTTTTATACGGCATTAAAAAAATAAGTTAAGATACTACTTTGAATGGAAAAATATTCAATTCAACATAATGAATTAGCACAAAAAAATCCCATCATTCAAAGAAAAAATGACTAAATAAAAAAATATCCACGTTTTACCCATTCAACGACAGACTTAGATTGATTCCATTGATATTTCTACAAAAATGGCCTTGGCAATGAACTAAAACCTGTCATTACGTGGACAGTAATGCGCCAAGTTTTTGTATCTTTCTCCACGTTTCCTCGCTATTATTCAAAAAGTACATAATTGATCGTTTACACTAAACGAAACATAAGCATGACAAATTGAATGAATGTGTACTTTCTTCTCGACTGCTGCAACAATTTCGATGAACTTGCTGTTTTCCTCCAGCGAAGACAATTGAGTTAGAGAGTAAACGCATGAAATAAAAGGAGATAATCCACCTTTCCACGACTTCGTTAATTTCTTCTATCTCCTCATCTTCATTTACTCTGATTGACTCCTATCCAGTGACCTTGAGGTGCCTGCAATTTACGTCGACAACTGAATTAATATTAAATTATTAATTTATTTTTCTCCAAGCTCTCTTGATTGTTCTTTCAATCCTAAAGAAAGCATTTAATTGCAACAATTAATGAGCCTCGTTTAGTAAAGTCTTAATAACGTCTGATTCTCTTAAAATCAAGTAATATTTCCTTTTTTTAAAATTAGGTTAATGTCAGGCCGGAAGTCATGAAAGCCAGGGTCAAATACGGTTGATTTTCCATGTGAAAACACAATTATAAAAAGAACACTATCAAGTGCGCATGCGCAATAGATCGAGCGAGAAAAAGGACTGATGTTCTGCGCATGCGCAATAGATCAAGAGCGAAAAAAGCAGATGTCTTACGCATGCGCAATAGATTAAGGGAAAAAAAGAGCAGATGTTCTGCGCATGCGCAATAGATTGAGAGCGAAAAAAGCAGATGTCCTGCGCATGCGCAATAGATTAAGGAGAAAAAGGGCAGATGTTCTGCGCATGCGCAATAGATCAAGGGAGAAAAAGGGCACATGTTCTGCGCATGCGCAATAGATCAAGAGTGAAAAAAGGCAGATGTTCTGCGCATGCGCAGCGGCACTGACTCCAATAATGGGCATAATTGGATTTTTAAATGTATTCTAATCTAATCTAATTGAATGACAATGCTAGAAATTCAGGCAATTATAAAGAAATTGTGCGCATTAATTAATCACTCAACATGCATAGATTAATGAGTTATTCCCTGAAACAGATAATGCAAATTTCCAACAATTAATTACTTCCGAAAAAAAAAAGAAGAAGAAACATTATTCTCCCATAAATTAAAATAAAATAGTGCTTTCACACACACGATAACGAAAGTTAATTAGAAACAATTCGAAACGTAAATTCCATTGCCAAATTATCCGTATACTCATTTCTTGGAAGAGAGAAGAGGAAATACTGAAATTAAGAAGAACATCCGATTGTCGGCGAGTTCCTCCCGTGAGTTCATTTGCCCGTTACACCACCTTTCCTTTTCATTCTGCGTGTACACGTACTTCTTTCTGCATTACATGTATATATTCAGTAAAAAAGTGAGGGGGAGAAATGAAGAAGAGTTTATTACTCTTTGGCCTCTCTTACCGGTTTACTCTACTCTTCTTTTTTTTTATCCTCTTATTTCCCCTCATTTATCTCTCCTTCTCCCACCCAGGACACTTGCACCTTTTCCCTTTCACGGTTATACGTCTGGGAAATGCAGTAACATTGAGCACTCAACGTACAACGAGCAAAGCGTCTTGATACTCCTTTCAATAAACTCTTGTGCACTGTACCAAACGTGCGGCCTCGAGATTTTTCTCTTTTTTTTTTCATGGTCAGGAAGGAATTCACCACTTTCTTCGTGTCCCCCAATTCAACGAAAAGGTATAATACAATGTCATTAATTTTTTTTCGTTTTTTCATTCTCACGAGTAAAAAAATGTGACATAATAATTATTTATTCACTTTTTTTTCATTAAACCCAATTTTTTAGATTAAAAAAAGGGGAAAATTGGGGAAAAAGGGATAGAATTGAATCGTTGCCTTAGAAGCAAAGGGGCGTAAGTGTTATGCATATATATATAGCACTTACGCCCCTTTGTTTCTAAGGCGATATTAATCTGTTTTTTTAAATTCATTTTTTTATTATTATTATATATTAAATGATGAATAGATTACAAAATGAAAATGAAAAATTAATTACTAAAATTGTGAATTATTTGAATATTTTTGATTAATTCATATTTTTTTTTTTTTTTGCAAATTCAAGACATCATGAATAAAACACTGTTGTGAAAAAAAACGGGGGAAAAAGAGGAGAAATAAAAGTTGAGATCCTGCAAATGCTGTATCATCTCGTTGCAACAAACTTTCTAGACTTTCAAACACTCAACTGGTCGTCAGCATCAGCCAGTGAAAGTGCTACGATATCTCAAATGTGTATAAATGTGTGTATACACATGTATAAAAAGATATATATATATATATATTTCAAGTACGTATTTTCAAATGGATACCTGTAATTATTGGATAATAAATGGTATAGAAGCGTGAATTGGCCATGACCGTGATATTGAGAGAAGAAAATGAAAAGGAAAAACTGCATTTCTTCGATTTGATTGAAATGCGAGAGATAGATATTATCAGTAGATTCTTTTTTTTTTTTTTAGATGAAAACTTTCATTAACACTTAGAAATATACTAATAATGTATTGAAAAGGGAAAATGTAATAAAATATGTTGCTAGGATTAACATTCTAATACTAAAAGTTATCACAATGTTTTTTCAAGTCTGAAGTATCAAAAATGGCCGACTAATTAAAAAAATGACTAGGGAAAGATGGGGTAAAACGGGCACGTGTTATTTTTAGTATTTCATACCATGAAAATTACTCGAAATCAATGAAAATATTGGAAATAGGTTTTTTCTGATGATTCCATTGGAAAGCTGAGGAAACTTGCCATGGAAATCATATGTCACAAGTTATTTTTATGAATTTTCCAAAAATTCCATTTTTTGTTCGAAATTTGAAGGTAAAATACCTCTGTTTTTGAAGAATTTCATTTTTTCGGGAATATCTCTGGTTCTATTGATCGTAGCGACCTGGGGTTGATCTCAAATGAAAGGTGAGCTCATTTCCCATCGATTCATGTGGTTTAAAAAAGAATTATCAATTTTTTAAGAACTTATGGGGCAAAAACTGATTTTCAGAAAATGGCCTAAAAATATTTGAAAAATTGATAAAAAAATTTTGAACCACTTAAATCGATGAGAAATGAGCTCACCTTTCATTTGAGATCAACCCCAGATCACTACAACCAACAGAACCGAAGATATCTCCCAAAAAGTGAATTTTTTCGACTTTCGTAAGGTGAACCCCTTCAAAACTCGTCCAAAAAAGTAAAATATTCCAAAAATTTCAAAAAAATAATTTCAATCCCTGTTTTCCACCCAAAATTTCCTCACCTCTCCACCGAAATCATCAAAAAATCTCCATCGCCAACCATTCAATCGAAATCTGCCCATTTTACCCCACCTTTCCCTATTAAATTTAAATACTTTGGTAACCCTACAAAACAAAATCTATCAACGCCCAAATTCACCAAAAAACATTAATTTTTCATCCTTGCAGAAGTCCAGGAGCTCCCGAGAACCCAGAAAATCCATATTGAGCATTCCCAGGAAATGGCGGTTGTGAAATTCCATGAAAATTCGGTCCATGGATATCACCACCCCCTAAAGGAGGATTTTGAATGGAAGTGCTATGGAAATCCCTCGGAACATCCTCCACATCCTCTTTAACAGCATAGCCCTGATGCTGAGGTGCATAAGAAGCCAAATGATTGCCTCCATCATTCCCACTAGGTCGAAAACCAAAAGAATTCCCAGAAAAATCATTCAGCATTGGACCAACATTGGAATTCGATCCTTGTGGTAAGCCATTCAATGCAGCTGGCCAATTTCTCGTCAATTCCATTAATTTCTTCTGATAATCGCCCAAATCAACGCTATCACGAAAGACAATTCCCTCTTTATTCGCATTAAATGAATGATTAGGAATTTCTCGAGATGGGAAACCTGGTCTGTCTTTTATGAAGCTGTTTGTTGCATAAATTGGCTTTTTTGGACTGTCGTAGATGATTTTGTTGAGTGATTGATCATGTGGACTCGGTGAAAAATGCCTCTGTCTTCTGTCGTCCTTCCTACGCTCATGCATAATTATCTGATTATTATTATTATTATTATTATTATTATAATGATTAGTTGACCCTTCCTCTTGATGCAGATAGTTGTCGGCTTGGTGTGTCACATGCGCTGTTGAATAATAATTCATTCGATTGTCTTCTGTACGCCCAGGGGAGCCAGGAGCCTCGGAGAAACCAGCATGGTCTTTCAGTGCTCCATGTGGCACGTAACCATGACCGTATGTTATTGCATGACTGATTCCTTTGCCATGGGGAATTACTACGTGATTTATTTCATCATTGCTGTGATCAAAGTCATCACCACCCTGGGGTAAATGCTGATTGAAAGAGATAGATTTACCTTTTGGGATGAATTTTTTATTTTGATAGGCTGCAGAATGCTGGGTTGGTAGGAAATGCTCGTCCAGGAACTTTGGTGCCTTTGTGAATGGTGGACGAGTGAATTGACGCCAGGGACTGTTGTGAACACGTCTTATTGTTCTTGGGATGATTAACATTATTTTCTTTCTGGAGATGAGAAAAAAAAAGAGTTTTTTGTGAGAATTGGGATGAAATTGGGTAGTGAAGAGGTAAAAGAGGATAAGTCTATTTTTTTTGCCTTTTTTTCTTTTTTAATAACTGAATTTGGAGATTAAGCGAAATAGAGCGATTTTGTCACAATTTAGAAAAAAAAAAATTGAAAAAATTTGAAAAAATTTTTTTTTTTCTATGCAGAGTTATAAAAAAAAAATTGGATAAAATCGCCTTATCTCGCTTAGTTTCCAGGAGGATCCATTGTTAATGATGACAATGATGAGTTGACTCGTCTTCTTTTATCTCTTAACTACTTGAATTGAATTATTAATGAATGAAAATGAGACTGATACTCGATATTATTTCTCTCTTGAATTAATTATTGAAGGGAAATGGCATCAATCTTCCAAGACTCATTAATAATTGATAAAGAGAAAGTAAAGTCGATATTAAATGCTCTCGGGGGTTTTATTTCCAATCGGATCCAGTTTGTCAGGATAATTAGAAAAAATAGGTGATCAGATTTTTCTTCAATGTCAAGGCGAGATAATTCACTCATTTTTTTTTTTACTCAAATAATTCAGTAATGAAGAGATAATATGGGACAAATCGACTTATTCTCTGCAAGAGAAAATGAAATTAGCACACATCTGATATTTTTCTACATTTTTTCAAACAAATGAAGGTTTTTGAAGAAAGTGTTGAAAAAAACTTATAGTTTTTTAAAATTTTGTATTTGTGCATTTTTAAAAATTCTTTTTCAATAATTTATTTGTTTAAAAAAATGGTCAGATTTCTAACATTTTTAGTTTCATTTTCTTATTCATTCCCAATGGAATATTCCGTAAACGAATGGAGATACGCCCTTTTTATCCAAACACAATTTTATAAAGAATTTCAAGAACTAAAAAAAAAAACGAAAGCTCTATCTCGTTTACTTTCCGAGAAATTTCTTTAAAAAATCACAAAAAATAATGAACTTATCCCATTTTACACCTTCGTTACTGAATTAATTAAAAAGATATTATTTCATCATTTTACTCACTGTCCAGCAACAAGAAAAGGTCCCCAAATCCCCAGAAAACAGGCAAATATCACCTAAAACAAATATTCTAATTAATTTAAAGTATCATGGAAAATTGAAAGGTTTTTTTTTTAAATAATACTAAAAGATTGTCAATTCGCGACGTTTCGCTCATAATTTAAGCTTCTTCAGGCTCTTTCAAGAGCCAAAATCAATATATATATATGAATATAAAGAATAAATATGTCGAATATATTTCACATATATACGCAAATACATAATGTATAAATGATATATATATATTTTATATATATGTTGGAAATATACATATTGAATATATGTCAATGACGCCATTTTTTGCTACACATATATGTCGTATGATTTTTCTATGTGTAACATATCTGTTTGCATATATATTTTTTCCATACAGTAAAAAGCTTAAATTATAAGTCTATCTTTTAATATTGTTTTAAAAAAACCTTTTCAATTTCTCACGACACTCCAAATCGATTATTATTAACATGGAAATGAATTTCCGATCATTAATTCTAATTAATTTAAATTGAATTTTTCTAAATTACTCAAAATTTCATAAAAAAAACTTCAGAAATATCAAAAAAAAAATCTGAATTATTGCCTAATTCTCACGAATTCCATAATAATCAATAATTCAATAATCAACAGTTAATTTACTCACCACAAACCGCATATTCGAAGCAATCAGTGAAGCCCCTTGTCTTCGTTAAAATCGTGAAAATCTGCTTTTACCCTAGTATCGAGCCAATAAATATGTCAGTCGCAAGTATATCACCTCTTCAATAGGAAAATCAAGAGACGTAGAATTACAGTGAAACACCGAGTCAGCAGTTTCCATCAGAATGAGATTAGATGCGTCAAGTAGTTGCTCCAGTTTTAAAGAACTTCAAAAAGTGAAGGGTTTTTCCCCCCCTTTTTTTTTCCCTTGCAGATCCAATTTAATGGAGTATCAACTCGTTGAATGTTGAGAACGCATTGCCAGTCAAAGAGATTGGATACATAGCTTTTATAGATGATAAAAACAAGCAAAACTACAAGAGAGTATTCCTCCCACTCTCCTCTCAAATGTATATTCTGGAGCAAATAACTCTACACTCACTAATCACTAAATAGTTTAACATCATTGGTAAACTTCCATTTTAACGATAAAATCATAATGAGCAGTCATCGCATTGCTAATTTTTAAATGAGCGTGTTCAAATGTTTTCATTTTTAATATCAGGAATTTTTTCCTTAATTAAAGATGTTGAAGCTGGAAAATTAACTTTTCCACGAAATTCAGTTGAAATCGTTTGAATATTTTTTTTTCACGACGAAAGTAGAAAGAAAGTCGGTTTTTTAATAACAAAAGACATTCGCCTGTTTTTTTTTCATGTTCTGAGTACTCATTAACATTTTTTTCCCACAAAAAGCGAAATCTAGATTTCAAAAATGAAAAAATTGTTATTATTTTTCACATAAATTGTGGGAAATGGTTTCTTTGGGGGAGACAAAGCCGAGCATTTTCTCAAAATTTGCGGTAATTTCTTCAAATTATTTTTTTTTTAATAGGAAGTGATGGGATAAAAGCGACAGATCCTAGTTTTGATATTTCATTTTAAGAAATTCATTTGAAATCAATGGAAAGATTGAAAATAGGTTTTTTCTGATGATTCCATTGAAAAGCTGAGGAAATTTTAGAAGAAAATCATATGTCAGAATTTAATTTTTGGAATTTTTCGAAAAGTTCGATTTTTTGGGCGAAGATTTGAAGACGAAATCCTTTTCATTTTTGGGAAATTCGACTTTTTTGAGGATATCTCTGATTCTATTGGTCATAGCAGCTTGGGGATGATTGCAAATGAAAGGTGAGCTCATTTTCCATCGATTTATATAGTTTTGAAAAGAAAAATATCGATTTTTCAAATGGATATTGAGGAAAAACTGATTTTTCAGAAAATGGGCTACAAGTAATTGAAAAATCTACAAAAAAAATATTTTGAACGACATAAATCGATGGGAAATGAGCTCACCTTTCATTTGAGATCAACCCCAGATCGTTACAACCAAAAAAAACAGAAATATACCCAAAAAAGTAAATTTTTTCGATTTTCCCAAATTTTGACGAAAAAAATAGAATTTTCAAAAAAACTCAAAAAAATCATTTCGACACATGTTTTCCCCCTAAAATTTTCTCAGCTTTTCAATGCAATCATCACAAAATATCTATCTCGAACCATTCAATAAAAATCTCCATTTCCCCTCCACTTTCCCCTATTCAAATAAAAATTCACAATCATTAAAAAATCATAAATAATGTATTTTTCTAATCAACTGCAGATTAAAATCGAATTTGATGATTGATTCGCCAATTATTCATCATAAAAATTCAAATTAATTGTGTACAAGTACCGTGAAACATTGAAACATGCAATAAATGCTTCACAAACTCGGATAATATCAGCCTGCGTAGTATAGAATTTATGAATTCTCTATCAATCATTTACCTAAGCTTTCTCACTTTTTCATCAAAACAAGAAAAATAACAGATTCATCTGAAAAGAAAACCAACAAAAAAGGGAAAAAATGACTCTCACATTATCTTTATTTGAACTTCAGCATAAAACCTATTTTTTTCATTTCACCCACTTTTATTTGCCCCTCCCCTCCCCCCCCTCCCTCTTTTTTTATTATCTTATCATGCATCTCAATTTCCTCTTCGCTTCATCTTCAGGCTAAATTCCTCACATTTGCAGAGTGCAACATACACTCGAAGCATAAATTTCCCAACTCACTTATTAATTTTATTTTTACGCAGAAATTGATCTGCCTTTCTCTCAGAACCTAAATGAAAGCAAAACAGCTTCAATAAATTTTTAAACATTATTGAAGAGATTTTTTTTATTTTTTTTTAATTTCTGAAGAGAATTTCATTTTGATAGGAAAAATCGAAATCGAATAATTTCCTCAATTTATTAGGAAGGACATTCGTATCGATTTCATAGAAAATTTATATCAAAAATGAAGAAAAAAAAAAAAAGGATTTAAATTATTAAAAATAATTTTTTTTTTTTTTGATAAATGCAAGTGATTTTGCGTTTTTTTTTCAATCTTTCACTGCCACAAATCACTTTTACTATCACATTAGTTCAATTTTTTTCTGCTCTCAATTTCCCTTTCACATAGAATTTTTTTTTTTTAATCCAACAATTGTGTTTTAAAATGAAAGGCATTTGCTTTCGTTTGAGATTGTTTGAAGAATTCGACATGAGAATTATTAACAATTATTTTTGCAAATTAAAATCGAATTAATCTAGTTTCATTTATCTTCGATCTTCCAATTAAATTGACCTTGAACCTCAAGCACTACAATTTGTGACAATTGTATTGCATTGTATTGCCTCTTGATCAAAATGTTACTGAATGCACTAGCAGTGAAAGGAGTCTAATTGCATTAGAATTACTATCTCCTGCCATTCACTGGAATTGCGATGGTTGTGTAATGAAATTGGGAAAAATGTTGATGCTGATTGTCTTCAGAGAATGATGATAGATAGTTGTGTCGCCTTTTTTCTTGTTCCTTTTTTTTTGTAAAATCCTTTCACGGTTTTCTAGTTAATGTCGTTGTTTTCTTTCAGGAGCGAGTTTGGGGGCAGTATGACATGATTCAATGTATAAATGGAAGGATACAATAGAGGCAATGTCACAGATTTTTGAAACATCGAGACTGAATTATGGACAAATTCAAGGTGAGTTCGATGGAATTGTTTAAAAAAAGCTCTATTTGAAGCCATTTCATCAAAATCCTCATTTTATCCTAATTTTTTCTAATATTTTGTCTGTTTTATTGAATCATTTTATCACTTTTATTAATGATTTCATTAATGAGAGTAACTAAGTTACTCTTTTATCAATAAGATTACTCTCATTGAATAATTTTATTAATTTTATCAACAATTCTATTAATGAGAGTAACAAAGTTACTTTTTTTCCAATAAAATTACTCTTATTGAATAATTTTATCACTTTTGTTGATGATTTCGTTAATGAGAGTAACGAAGTTACTCTTTTATCAATAAGATTACTCTTATTGAATAATTTTATTAATTTTATTAACAATTTCATTAATGAGAGTAACGAAGTTACCTTCTTTCAATAAAATTACTCTTATTGAATAATTGTTTAAAAAATGCCTCTTATTGATAATTTCATTATTTTTATTAATAATTTCATTAATGAGAGTAACAAAGTTACCCTTTTATGAATAAAATTACTCTTATTGAATAATTTTTTTAAAAATGCCTCTTATTAATAAATTGACGCTTATTGAATATTTTCATTAATTTCATTAATGTGAGTAACAAAGTTACTCTTTTATCAATAAAATTACTCTGATTAAATAATTTTTTTTAAAAATGCCTCTTATTGGATAATTTTTGAAAAAAGTCTCTTATTAATAAATTCACTCCCATTTATTCTAATTAATGATTTTAACAATAAGAGTAACAAAGTTACTCTTATCAATAAGATGCCTCTTATTGAATAATTAAAAAAAAAATGCCTGTTATCAATAAATTTACTCTTATTGAATGATTTTTAAAAAAATGCCTCTTATTAATAAATTTACTTTTATTTACTCTTATTGAATAATTACTCTTCTTTCAGGTGATTCTGCTTATTTTTGGGACCCTGATGATCCTGTGTCAAGCTGAACAGTGAGTAGTTTCTAATATTTTTCAAGGTGAATGAAGAATTTTTCGATTGAGGCCTGAAGGCAATTGTTAAAAAGCACTTTGGGTAAAAAAAAATTGAAATTATTCTACATATAACATCCTTAAGATTGTTAAAATATGCAAAATGAGCTAATGTAAGGGGAAAAAAGGAGGAAAGCTAATGTGCATTTGGAAAACGAATAAATTAATAAATCGAAATTATTCCGGAATATATACATATATCTGCAATGTTCTTAATATCGTTGAATCTTTTTAATTTCAAATTTCTTAAAATGGAAAATGTCTGATCGATAAATTTCATTTCTACTTAGCATTGCATGCAATCATTTCAGTGAATTTTAATTCACTGAATTAAATTCTTCAATCGAAAATAGGAAATGACTTGATGATTGATGACTTATACTAATTTCTTGTTTCAGTGAGCATATAATTATTCACGTACCCTATTATATAAAGACGATTAAGCACACACACACGATAACAAAACACGTACCCGATAAATCAAGAGGTGATGATCATTACGAAGTGCTTGGATATACCCTTGGCCATCCAATCGATCTAAAACAACATGAGGAAGTATGGCCTGAGAATAGTGGTGAACTGTCAAGTGGACAAATCAGTGATAATTACGTTGGTGAAGGGTACGGAAATGGACCAAAGCCCAGTGAATATTAGGAAATACCAAAAAAAAGGCGAATGAAACAAAGAAAAAGCTTTTTTTTCCTCGAAAATATTTATTGTCAACACAGTAGAAAAAGTACAGAAAAATTTTGTTTTAGTCTGATTTATATAATTATAATTTTAAAAAACAAAATAACATTTTTTTTCATTGAGAAAAAAATTGGAAGTCTAAATTTGTAAATTCGACGATTGAGATTATCATTTAATTAACATTTCTTCATTTTTTTTTAGTTATTTCTATTTAATTTGCGAAAATTCCGTTATTGTGGAAAGAATTAAAATTACTAGATTATTTATTAAACGGAAAAAGAGCAGAAGCCAGTGAATATCAGAAAATCTCCATAAAAAAGGGCGAATGAAGAAAAAAAGCGTTTTTTCCTCAAAAATATTTATTCTAAAAATTGTAAAAATATTTCATTATAAAAATTGATTTCAGTCTCTAATTTATATAAATTATAATGCAAAAAGTAAAATAACATTTTTTTCCATTAACAAAAAAATTGGAAAACTAAATTGTAAATTAGACCATTAAGATTGTCATTTCCTTAACATTTCTGCATTTTTAAAAATTTATTTCCATTTAATTTAGGAAATTCCGTATTTCAAAAAAAAATTAAAATTATTCGATTTTTTATTGGACAGAAATGGAGCAGAGACTGAATTTTGGAAAATTTGGATGAAAAAAGGGGCGAATGAAGAAAAGAAAAGGCATTTTTTTCCACAAAAATATTTATTGTAAAAACAGTAAGAAAATTATAATATAATATTGAATTTCAGATTCCATTCTGCTTCCTGATGTATTTACTCCCCAAATACCCATAATGATCCTCTTCACTCTCGCCACCAATATTTTCCGAGGACTCTTCAATTTTATTATTATAAATATTTTCAACATTGCTGTTGTAAACATATCCATGCTGCAGTTCACCACCAGATTTATTGCTCTCCTCGTAATTTGATTGCTCGTAAGACGCCGGAGTTTCATTAACATTTTCAGTAACTTCGTAATTACTGTTAATGTATTGTGGTGGATGATTGTATCCACTTACTCCATCGCGAAAAGTTTTAAATGGCTCAACATGTTTTGGCTTTGGGTATTCACCTAAATAAGTGAATAAAGATTAACATCGTTAATTAATCATGATTTGATTACAAGTTCAGTAAAAAAAACAAGGAGAAAAGGGCAAAATGGACCTTTTTTCAGAAAAAAAATCATTTGCGATTTTTTTTGAGAGTGAAGGCTTTTATAAAAAAATTTGAAAAAATTCACCAATAATGTTCACATATTGGAGCATCTTCTCAATTTTTTTCAGATTTTTTTATTGAGTCTTTCACTCCGAAAAAAATTCCCGAATCTTGCTGCAAGTTGATTTTCATCGATTTTGGTCCATTTTGCCCCGATTTTCTCTGCTATTTTTTGAGGGTCACATGACTGACCTCTGAAGTCGTCGTAAAATGGAATCGGGGGTTCTGCTTGATCCATGCTCTTATGGGTCACCAATGAAGGATAATTAGTCGTCAAATGATCATTATTTCCCCCTCCATTCCCCTCTTCTGTTCCATATTCTTCATGATATCCTCCGTGTTTGCTGTAAGTGTCATGAACGCTCCAATCCTCATGCTCATTGTACACGTGTTCTGGTTTCTTCGGCTTCTTCTTCTTTCCTGGATGATGAACGTGGATGTAGACAGTGTGTGTATGAACATGGTGCTTGTAAAATTCGGGTACGTGAATTCTGAAGTGAACACTAGAAGAAAAAAAATTAATTGATGGAAATTCTAGAAAATTTTGGCAAAATCCCAAAATGTAAAAAAATCATTTTTAAGAAAGTATTTTCAGAGTTCTGGAATTCGAAAATTCTGAAAAATTTCTAAAAAAATTCTAGGAAATCCAAAAAAAATCCAAAAAAAGAGAAACTTATTTTTAAGAAACTATTTTTGAAGTTCTGGAATTCCATAACTCTGAAAAATTCTAGGAAATTCCTGAAAATTCCAAGAAAATCTCAAAATGGGAAAATCTTATTTTTTTCTAGGTTCAATAAAAAAAAATGATGGAAAAAAATTAGTGAAGAAGTACAACGAGATAAGTCAATTTTTCACCATTTTATGAAAACATCTCAGAAACTAATACATTTTATTTATTAAATATAAGAAAATATTATTTTTTTTTTTGGATACACGCCCTTTTTATCCTACTCTTGTTCTATAGCTCTTAAAATCCTCTATGAAAAGAGATAAAGCAAACTCACTCTATTTCGCTAAATTTCCGGAATATTCCACAACACTAAAAAAAAAAAAAAGGTCTTGTGGCAAAATGACTTTTTATATCAAAATTCCTTGGAGTGAAGTGAATTTTCTAAAACCAAGTCAATTATCTTGCAACAAACAATTTTTTTTTCCTCCAATGTAAGAATAATTTTAGCAGAAAAATAAAAAAGCATTGGCTCTTTATCTATCGAATATCTCCTGAAAATTTCCCATTTCCCTTTTCTCCCAAGATGTCTAAAAAAAATGTTAATCCCTCAAATTTACACACCATCAATCCTCCGCAATTTTCTCAAGTGAAAAATTACATATTCCCTATAAAATCCATAGAATTAAATTATCTATTCCGATCAGATATACCCATATACCTATGTAAATTGCACATTACTTCTATCCAATTCAACGCTTAAATAAATTCCACTCAATTACCGTATCCCCAAGAGCTCTTCGACAATCAGAAATGTTGTATACTTCAATACTACGTATATCTCAATCTACGAAGCGACACGTATTACAATATTCTGTTTTCATACATTCACAGTATTTCGCTGGCATTATCTATTAGTTGTCTTAATCCGTCTCATACTTCATCAAATCCTACATATTATAGGTCCCAAATAAATTATTCAGAAATCGGCAAAAAGAAAATTCGCATTTTTAATTTTTTAATTTTTTTTATTTCTGTAATTTCCATCGAAAAAATTTTAATCACTTTCTTAATGAAGAATTTGGATTTTCAAATTTTTCATCAGTTTGAAAATTAATTTTTTTTTTTAACAATTTTGATTACTATTGTAATTAAAAATTTGACTGATGAAATTTTATAATTCTTTTTCTTATTCGAAATTTTGATTCTTTCTTACTTATTAATTGATTGGAATAATTGATTTTATAATAAAATCAACGCTACTATGTTTAATCTTCCCAAATATAACCGTCTTTCAGACAAAAATTTTGAGTGGAGAATGTTAACTAAATGTAACACAAATAAGAACTTATAATTTAATCCAATCTAAATGACGCTTATATGACATTTATAATTCAATTTAACTAATAAAAATGTTAATAAGTTTAATAAAGAAAATAATTATGAAATTCCATCAGTCAAATTTTAAATTACAATAGTAATCAAAATTGTTAAAAAAAAAAAATTAATTTTCAAACTAATGAAAAATTTAAAAATCCAAATTTTTCATTAAGAAAGTATTTAAAATTTTTTTGATCAAAATTACAGGAATGAAAAAAATTAAAAAATTAAAAATGCAAATTTTTTTTTCGCCGATCTCTGCTTTCAGTATCATAAATCCTGGTCCTTCAAGAATTCCTCCGTAGTAATAGTTACTACTCCAAAAAAGAATAATTCTTAGTAAGTTCGAAAATAAAGTATTTCCAGAAAACGAAACAGTGTTTTACGTTATTAAAAACACAGCATAAACTTACTGTTCATCCTCATCCGCGAATATTCCAAAAACTTCGATAAGCACAATCAGCAGAAGTGCCTTTGATCCCTGAGGTGAAACAAAAAAAAGGCAATCACTTGTATATTCACAAAAGTGACAAGTAAATTTATGTGCACAGTATTGTTACTTTCACTATCGAATTCATGGTCAGTATTGCCAATTATCTCAGTATATAATTACAATTAAATATAACAGAAAAGGAGATTGAAAGTGACGTGAAGATTTAATGATCATATATCAATGTGTCAATTAGTATATATATATATGTTTATTGAATAGCTTTTTAATTGCTTGTTTACCATCATTTGTTGATGATTTTTTATTTATTTAAATAAATGATCTTTTCAATGTCTCAACGACATTTGTTGACGTCTGAACAACGAGAAAGAGTATTTATACTCCATCCATCTCCTTTTAACTCTGAAAACCGCTATAAAAAGAACAAAGAAATATACTCAATTGTCACTTACCCAGTGAAGGATCTCAGATTCTTTTGAGATATTTTTTTCCATGACAAAAGAAGTCACTTTCGCGATTAACCGTAGTTGTGATTTGCACGATTTCCCTCTGGGTAAAATAGAAGGAAAAAAAAGGTAATTTTCAATGTCACTAAAGAAATAACGGGAATTGGAGTAAAACGACTCTGACACTGGTGTCAATAGTACTTCTTTTTTTTGTATTCAATGGTATTGAAGTAGAAAAATCCATTCAATCTTTCATGCCTGGATCTTTCTAGAAGCTATTGGATTCTCAAGATTTTTCAGGTGGATAAAGAAAGTGGGGAAAATTATTCGTCACGGTAAATAAATGCTTGGTATAATATTAAAAAAATATCGGGAATGGTGTAAATATAGGCATGGGCGATTTAAAGAGGTAGAACTAAGTAGCAGATACAGATAATGAGCATTTTTTTTTTTTTTCGATAATGAAATTAGCGCCTGACAATTTTTCTTATTTTACTGAACGTTTATGTTATTAGAATTTTTTTTTAATTTGCACTTTTAGTTTCTCAAATTTGCAGCATGTGTATATTTTTGAACTTTTTCCAAATAAATAAATGACTTAAAAAAATATTCAAAAAATTCGTATTTGTAGTTTTTTGAATTTTAGACATGTGCATATTTTTTGAAATTTTTAAAAATAAATAAATTAATAAAGGAACTTTTTTTTTTAAACTGGCACTTATTGTTTTTTGAATTTTCAACATGTGCATATTTCTTAGATCTTCAAAAATATATGAATCATTGTAAAAAAAAATATTTAAAAAATTTGCACTCGTAGTTTCTCAAATTTTCAATATGTGCATATTTTTGAATTTTTTCTAAATAAATAAATGACTTTAAAAAAATATTCAAAAAATTCGTATTTGTAGTTCCTTTAATTTTCAATATGTGCATATTTTTTAGATTTTCAAAAAATATATGAATTATTGTAAAAAAAATATTTAAAAAATTAGCACCTGTAATTTCTTGAATTTTAAATATGTGCATATTTTTTCGATTTTGTTAAATAAATAAATTATTATAAAAATGATACTTAAAAAAATTGCACTCGTACTTTTTCTTGGATTTTCAAAACGTGCATATTTCTTGCATTTTTTAAATAATTAATCCCTCAAGAAACAAAAAATTGTCTAATGTTATTTTCTAGTGAATTTCTTGCAGAAATAATTTCCCAAAATTGAAATAAAAAAAATAACACTTAAAATTTATTTCATCATATTCTTTTAATGTCTTTTAAATAACCATAATTAACACAAATCATCTAATTTCTAATTTGTACATTCAGTAATTAAAATCATCTAAAAATTATCTAAAAAATTTTCCTAAAAATTTATTATCTTCAATCATTATTTCTTGAAGTGATCAAATTCTTCATCAATCTCGCTCGCACCAACACCAGTGTCTTTTTTCTCCTCGTGTATGTGAGTCGGCAGAACTTTGTAAATCGTATGTGTATGCTTGATGTTTTTGATTTTATAAGGTACATGAATCACAACTTTTTTTCTGCAAAAAATAAAAGTCCTCAGTTTTATTGACAATTCGAACTACAGTGTTGAAAATGTATATATATGAAGGGGTAAATTTATTACCCATCCGCTCGTTCTTGAAGCATGATCATCGCAATGCAGAAAGCCAACATGCACTATAAAAAACATAATTTTCTAATAAATAAATATAAATGTCTATCAAAAAGCATCAACGATACTATCCTTACCAGTCGTTCGTTCCTCATTCCTGAATGATTTTATATTTATGCACAAAACAAGTTATTTATTGATGAAAAAAAGACGCTTTTCTAAGAAATTTTCAGATCAAAGTTAATATTTCACAGTTGTAATAAAGATTCTCAACTGAGCGCTCGGCGAAACATTTGTGGCTTTATATATGTTATGAAGATTAGCGAGGCGCGTCCATTAAAATCCCCATAGTATTCAGTGAAACTCAAAGGCTCATCCCTGTTGCAACGAGCGGAACATGTATAAAACATTAATGAATCTCTTTAAATATATCATTATAATAAAAATAAAGAAATAACATTTTTTTTAATTGAGAAGAAAAAAAAATTGGAACGCCAAATTGGGAATTCGACGGTTGGGATTAGCATTTAATTGAAACTCCTTTATTTTTTTATGTATTTTTATTTAAGGGGTAATGAAACGCCTTTTAATTATTGCATTTTTAAACCAATTTTTATTAATATTTTTATCATGAAAAAATGTTAATGACTTACGAAGGAAATTATAAAGTGGATGCTTCTGTTATTTCATGAAAAAACGATAATTATTGCTAAACGATAAATTTGAAAATTTGGAATTCACTGGGTCTTAAGGTAGTTATCCCTTAAGGTAGTGTCCCAACGAACTCGAGTACAGTTAAACTCTTATTTTTTTGATGCTGCATCAAAGATGCTATTTTTTTACATTTTTCTGAATTTTTTCATAATTTTTGTCCGTGCCAGTTTATGAAATATGAATTATCAAAGTTACTGAAAATAGCGGTGGTGGGGATGAAACGCCCTACACAGAGAAAAATGTTTTCTTAATTTAAGAATGTGCAGTCACTTAATTTAAGAATGTGCAGGTCACTTAAATTAAGTGACTTTTCTCACTTCAATCAAGTGACTTTTCCTTTCTTAATTTAAGAAAGTAAAACTCACTTAAATCAAGTGCGTTTTTTCACTTAAATCAAGTGACTTTTCTCACTTAATTCAAGTAACTTCTTCTTTCTTAAATTAAGAAAGTAAAAATCACTTAAATCAAGTAATCTTTTCTTTCTTAATTTAAGAAAGTAAAAGTCACATAAATTAAGTGACTTTTCTCACTTAAATCAAGTGACTTTTCTCACTTAAATCAAGTGACTTTTTTTTTCTTAATTTAAGAAAGTAAAACTCACTTAAATCAAGTGACTTTTCTCACTTGAATTAAGTGAGTTTTCTCACTTAAATCAAGTGACATTTTCTTTCTTAATTTAAGTGACCTGTACATTCTTAAATTAAATGACTGCACATTCTTAAATTAAGAAAACATTTTTCTCTGTGTAAATCGTACAGAATTAACGAAATTGCTAAAAAACCACAGGATTGACCCATTATTTAAAAACAATTGGCAAAGAGATCAGCATCTTAACTAAATAATAGAAGAAAAAAATATTCAATTCACCGTATAGTTGTTGAGAAATTTTAATTAGAAGGTAGTCGTAACTATTTGCCTCTCCCTCTGTCTCATGCATGTGATAGGAGATCAATGTAACAAAAAAATTCGAGAAAAAAAAATTACATTCACAAGCTGAAGATATGACTTTCGAATAGTTTAATCACTTTTTCGGGTAAATTAAAGCACATTTTCCCCGAATTATCAGCAATTCATTGGAAACTGACCTACAAATCCTCATGTTTTCTGTTTTATCGACCGTATCCTGGCATACTACCTTAAATTCATGAGATTCCGGTTATCATAATTCTTTTTTCCCATATAAAAAGTAAAATTATTCTCGAAAGACTCATCAATTAATCATTTACTTCAAGTGAAGATGAGAAACAACAAATTCAGTTTCACTCGTACGCAGTGAAATTCCCTCTATTTTTTTTCTTTTCTCAATCGTAACAAGTTCGAAGTAGCCTTTTATGTTGATCATCGCGTGTGTGCGGTTGATCCGTAACTGCTTCTTTTATTGAAAAACACGAATGAAACCTCAAATGATATTCGCAAGTGTTCAAGTTCACAGATTTCAAGATAAAAGTCAAGATCAAACGATGAAAAATGCTTTAATTTATTGTAATTGAATTATTCATTTTCTACTTCCTTTTAAGAAATTCGATAAAACTGAGTAGAAACTTCGATTGAAGTTGAAGCTGTCGCAGAAAAAAAGTATTTTCACGTGACTTCAGAAATTTCTAATTTGCTTATTATTTTTTATCTCGATCGTGCTTCCATTTACGTTCTACTTCAAACTTTTTTTCTCTCATCAAACTTGATTTTCGCAATTTTTTTTTATTTTTCTTTGCACTTTTTCCTTCACCAGAGAAAGCAGTAGGGTTATTCAATATTCCCGATAAATTTCTCTTTCCCCAGATTATTTTGCCTCAATGACAAGCCCAGAGGATCTGATGGCGTGGAATAAATACTAATTGACAGCAATATTCAAATTCTACAATTTTTGCATTAATTCGCATTTGGCTCATTTCAATTGATAAAATTCTCCATTCAAAGTGTCTATTCCTATTAAGATGTTGAATTAATCAGCTACTTTCTCCCATGAATCTTATTGCCACTAATAATCAGAGTAAATACCACTAAATCTCTGCATTAAAATAAATTAAGCCATAAACTCCGTAATTCATCTCTAATGAGTCCATTTTTATTCGACTATTTATTTATTTAAATGATACAATGGCAGTGAACACTTTGTGAAGTAAATGTGGTAACATGAATTAACAAAAAAAAAAAAAATATCACTTGCATTAATAAAAAACAGTTAGGAAACAAGAAATTCAACAATACTTAAATCCTATATTTATAAATAATTTTAAATTTCATTTTTAAAAAAATAAAAAATCAGTAAAAAAACACAAATTGTACATTAACCCTAGACTGGTCCTTTTTTGAGGGATTCACCGGGCTCCGCCATTTTTATTTTTTCATGATCATTTGGCTGAGCCTAAAATTCTGAAAAAATTCAAATTTGTTCATTGAGATGTTCAACAAACTTTCATATTTTTTAAATTACATATTCTGCAAATTTGATGAAGAAATAAAATAAATTCTAGGAGTTGACAAAATTTTTTCAATGCTGAATGAAATTGTTCAGTCAGCAACGTTGCCGAAAACTCGCTAAACGCGCTTGGGCAGTGTAGAGTCAATTCGGCAACGTCGCAGTCAAAATAAAATGGCGGCGAATTCCTCATGATGGGACCAAAGTCGTAGGGGCGCATTAGGTGACCAATTTAAAGTTAACAATCATTACTAAAAACTAACTTTTGGACTTCGACTTGACTCGCTCTCCCTTTGAACTCGTCACTGATACTGAACTTCTAACGCTCTCCACAATCCTCACTCTTCTGTTCCTGTTCTTAATACTATCATTTAACCTCCCATAATTCCTCGCAATACCTCCTTTTGGAACCTCCCTATTCTTCCAGGAATTATCAGCAGTGAGGCTCATCACCTTCTGAATAACATCAGGTGTCGCATTCTCCCCCCTTTCCGTTGATTCACCCCCAAAATCTGACGAATCATCAACATCAACATTCTTCGTTGTTCGCATATTAAATGAATTTTGAGTGGGCACGACATCCAGAGGGGTCCATTGATTCCTTCTCCTTGTGACCCTTCCCTGAATTTTCGGAATTTCCGTTACGACTGTCGGTCGAAAGTTACGTTTTTCCATCTCTTTGGTCACACTTTTATGAGATGATTCATCCGCACTTGTTTCTCTTCCATCTACCATGGTCGAACCATTATTTACATTCAACTCTGACCTCTTCTTCTCACTTTCTCGTCTATTTTGACCCTTCAAATCAGGCGCTGCAACTTCTATCATGTCCGTTCGACTGAACTTCAACTTCACCTTCCCCCTTTCTCTCAGTAGCTGATCTTCATCATCATGATTATGATTATGATCATGATTATGATTATGATCATGACCATGACCATGATTATAATCATGATCATGATTATGATCACGACCTTGATTGTGATCATGACCATTATCATTATGACCATGATTATGATCATGACCATTATTATTATGACCATCATTATGATCATGACCACGATTTTGATCATGATCATGATCCTTTCCTAAACCTGCTGCTGTTCCATTTTTCTGCTTTCTCGACCACGAATGACTCCTCCACGTAGGACTAGTCGGTGCCATTCGATCAGGACGATAAATCTCCTTATAAGTGTTTGTGGATGATGACGCTAATGACGCAGCCGATTCCAATGCTGGAGTCACTTTCGACTGTTTAGCTTCCGAGTACTTAGCTTCATTATCATTTCCCTCATCGAAAACTTCACCGCTGATAATCGTCTGATTTTTGATGTCTTGGACATTACTATTACTATTACCATTACCATTAACATCAGCTCCTTCATTAAATGGTGGATAAGGATGATTCGTGCTTCTCACTGGTTCCGAAATGTAGTTCGAGACTCTTCCGCTGTTTTGTATCGAATTATCGAAATCATGATGAGTGCCGTAAGGATTCTGCTGTTGATAATGAGATTGATAAAACGGCTGATGACTGGCTTGCCACTGCTGATGATTTTGGTACTTCGGAGGTGAATAATTGAAGCCATTCTGATAATTATTCCTGTTGAATGTATACTGTTGGGCATTTTGTTGAGGTCTTTGCCATTGAACTGGAGTTGGTGCAGGTGATGACATGGGTACGAAGCCAGATGATGGCATTGGTAATTGTCTCGTTGGACCCATTGGAAACTGTGGAGTCTGGTAGTAAGTGTAGTATGGAGTTGGTATAGCCATTGGAACGGACATCTGCTGCATCGGCGGATTCATTACTCTAACTACAACTCGATTATTTGCGTTGGACAGGGAATGCAATTGTTTTATGTAAACTTCGTCATTAACACCTGGCACTCGGATTGGCCCGAGCATTGGACGTACACTGGGAGCTCTTCTCTTAGGCGCTGTCATGCCTCTGAATAAATTTGCGATCCAATCTAATGGACCATCGTCCTCTTCTTCTCTAACTTTCATAACTGGTTGGAGAATCAGAGCTCTCGGAACTCTTGATACTGCAGTTTCTCTAAAAAAAAAATAATAATAATTACGTGGATGAAGAAAAAAAGGTAATTGGCTTCAAGTATTTTGTTGGCTTAGGAACAAAGGGGCGTAAGTGCTGTGGATAAGCGCTATGTACTGTCACGTTTTTTTTGATCCACGAAAATCGAAAAGTCGGAGAAACTCAATGGCCCAAAAAAAATTTCCAAAACCAAATAAAATTGACGAATTAATTGTTGGGCGCCAGGACGACCTTTCGTCCGAAAAACAAAATTCAAATATCAAATAAATAACTCCCAGGTGGAATGTCCAACTAGTCAGTAACAAATGAATAGAATTCAAATGGTAATTTGGAACTAGGAATACAGAATTCGAAAATAAAGAAAATCAATTTACGTTCAGTATTTATAATTTGAGCGATATTGATTTTTTAAAACTTTTCTCATAACAATAAAAATAAATTACAATAATAATTTCAAAAAAATACTTTGTTACTGAACTTACGCCGATTTGTTTCTGGGGCGATGATTTAATAATTTTAGTTTACTCACCCATTTTGCGCATTGAGTTCTGCTGTCGCTGCTGTGGACAGCAAAAACGCGATCTGAATAAAAAAAAAGTGCAATTAGGGGAAAAAATTAACTAAAGAACTTTAATTAAAGAAATCCAAGCAGCAGGTCCAAATGATCTATTTTTTTTCTTTTTTTTTTTCTAAGTTATCATGAATATTCTAATTATTCCGATTTCGTAACATTTTACCGATATTAAAACAATGTCCACAATAATAAATTGTTATTAAATAATATTATAAATATCCAATATTGTTCCGAATTTGACTGACGCTGTTCCAGCATCTAGGACTGTGATTGGAGGATCCTCGAATTTTAAATACCAATATTCCCGCCAATTCATGTTTTCATGTAATTAATTGGATTAATCGTCGCTATTTGTCCGGTAACAGGTGTTTTTTTATGATTTGAAAAATTAATAGACATTCTGACGAACAAGAATATATATAGTTATACAAGGAAATAGATCTGTAACCATGAATTGTGTTGCAGTGGAACTGAAACTAAATCTCGCTTATGGAGTTCTAATGTTAATTTAATTTTGTGAATTATAAGTGAATTTTAAGAAAATCTAATTTTAATAAAAACTGAAAAGGAAAAATAGATTATCGGAACTACTTGGATATCCTCAATTTAAATCAAAAAGTATTAAATCCTTTACGTTGAAAAATACACAAAATTTCATCGTTCAATCTCGCAAAAACACTTTTAATCACACTCAATCAAAAAATCTTCAGAACAAACTGATAATAATATCAATTAATAAATAAATCCGTGATTTTATTGATAAAACACTATTTAAATTTTTTAATTTTTTTTTACTTTTTTTTATTTTTCGTAGTTTATGGAAAAACTTCACGGATGATAGAACGATGTAATCTTCTCAAGGATCTGATCTACTCTGACCACTGATGCTGACTGCACTCACCGTTATTAGTAACACTATCCTCATGCTTATGCGTAAAGATCCCCCAAACGTGGATCACTTCACCGAGTCGCACCACTGGAACGACTGTCGTACAAACAACATATTTACACGTCTTTTAAAGGCTTGCCTCGGTTGCATTGAAACATCCATATGTCGTTGTCTTAGAAACAAAGTGGCGTAAGTGCCTATGTTTATGCACAGTACTTGCGCCTTTTTATTTCTGGGATGACGATGGATCTAGCTGTTTCATTATCTTTTTTTTCTTAGAAATTCCGGATGACTAGTACGTGTGTTCATTGCAGTGCTCTTGAACGATCATTTTTTATTGGAGTACGTGCTGCTGTTTTTTTTTTGGGAGCCCTTCGAGTTGAGAAATTGGGGCAAAGGTCAGGATGACAGAAAGGGGAGAAATGAGAGAAAAGAAAATTCTGGGAAATAGGGAAAAATAGAGTTTTCTATGGTTTTTTGAGAAAACTTTCCTCTTTTTATATTTCGACATTTAATTTTTTTTTTCGGATTTTTAAAGAAATTTATCAATTTTTTTTGAATTTCACCGCAATTCGAAGGTTTTTTCGCTCATTTTTTACTCATTGATTTTCTGTGTGCGCTTGTAACTTCATTTTCGTATTACCCCAAAATTTCACTACATTGTAATCTAATTTTTGAAGTTCAATGGTCCAATTTGCATTTCAAATCCCTCCCCCTCCCCCATTGAATCGAGTACTCGATAATCTAATTTTAATCAGTAACTGTAAATTACAATTTTCTAGAAATTGAGTTTTCTCATTAATTCAAACATTAATTTTCACATTCGCTAATGAAGAAATGGAGAGCTCAATTTTTTTCTCAAAAAGATAATTATTAAATTCGCTGAATCAATTGCTTCGATTCTATTTATTAAAACATTAAATTGAAGTTCAAGGGTTCAGAAAAACTAAACGAGCTCATTTCCGTAATGAAGAGATAAAAACAGATGAAACTGAAAAACGCAAACATTTCTTAATTTTTCGTTGTTTTTTTACTTTCTTTTTTAACAAAAAAAAAAAAATTTCATTTGCAAAAAAATTTAAAAAAACTGTAAATGCAATTTATTTGTTTAGAAAAAAATCCCAATTTTTTTTAGATATATCGTCGTGTTAGAAGCAAAAGGGCGTAAGTGCTATGTTTATACACAGCACTTACGCCCCTTTGTTTCTAAGGAGAAGAAATGCTAATAATGTTATTAATGTATTTTTTTAATGTTATTATCATCAAAAGAGGAGAAATCGAATTAACTCCGAAATTTGAAATATTTCGGAAACTAAACGAGATAAAGTGATTTTGTCCTAAGTCTGTTTTAAAGAATTTCAAAAAATACAAAAAAAGCCTTAGAGCAAAAAGGGCGTATCTCCAATGATTTACAAGATATTTTCAAAAAACTCGAAAAAATAAATAAACTTATCTCGTTTTATTTCCTCGTTACGGCATTAATATCCTGAAAAAAAAAAAATTATAACAACCATGAACCGATAATTTGTCGTTTACACAAATCATATCATTAAAATTCCCGGCATTACTTGGAAAAAAAAAATTGATTGTTGATATCGTGAAAAGTGACAGTAAAAATTAGTAGAAAACCAGGAAGTTTTGAGTTTGATTTACATTGAAAAGTGAAAACTATCAATATCAAGAGTTAAATTAAAATAAAAATGAAAAATCATTAAATTTACAAGCATTAACGAATTTTAATGAGAGAAAAAAAAATATATATTAAATTGAAAAAAAAAAAATTAAATTATCCACTTAGCAAACAAAATTGCAAATGCCTCTCTCCAACGTTTGAATTTATTTAAAAAATAAAAAAAAATTACATGACCTTTCAGTATATAAGTAATAAATTACAATTTTTCGTTTCTCCTTGAATTACCTTGAAATTTCCAAGTGAACTAGTTTTCACATGAACCTCAAGATTTTTCTGTATATGACCATGAACATTCAATGCAAATGATTATAAGGTCATTACCATGCCCCAATGAAGACAAGTTTTCCCTCCATCGAAGAATCTCGAATAATTACAAGCTGCCTTTTTTATAATTTGCCTTTTAAAAAAATAAGCATAGAACTGAAAAGTGATGGTTGTCACTGGAGAAAAAAAAAACCTGTTGAGAGGATGTCCGAACGTGGAAAACTCGAACTTTACAATTATGAGAATTTCATTAGTTTTTTCTACTTCCATCATAAAGGCATAGATAGGAACTGTCGATTTCTTGGTGGAAAGAAGAAAAAACGAGAAAAAAAAAACATGTGCTACGGATTGGAATCTCGTGTGTTAATGATGAAAGAAGTCATTCTGTAGAAACCAGTGCACGTACACACATCCATGAAATTTATCCATCGCAAATTAAATAAAAATAGTTGAAATACAAGTTTTTTTGCAAGAAAATCCCATAGCACATGTTTGTCTCCAGTTGCCCCTGCAGCATGTATGTATGAAATTTGAAAAACCAATTGTTTGACGATATTTATTAATATTTTTATTATAGGAAAGTGTCAACGATTGGGAAAAGACATTAGAAAGCCAGTATTTTTGTTATTTAATGAAAAAAAATAGTAATTATTGCTAAACAATGGACTTTAAAATTTGGAATTTATGGGGTCTTACGGTAGTTGACCCTTAAGGTAGTGTGGCAAGGAACTCGATCGCAATTAAAGGCTTATTTTTTTGATGCCTCATCAAAAATGCTATTTTTTCCCATTTTCCTGAATTTTTTCATAATTTTTGTCCGTGCAGTTTACGAGATACGAATTATCAAAGTTACTGAAAATAGCAGTGGTGGGGATGAAACGCCCTAAATCGGACAGAAATAACGAAATTACTAAAAAACCACAGGATTGACCCATTATTTAAAAACAATCGGCGAAGAGAACAGCATTTTAACTAAATAATAGAAGAAAAAAATATTCAATTCACCGTATAGTTATTGAGAAATTTTAATTAGAAGGTAGTCGTAACTATTTGCCTCTCTCTCTATCTCATGCATGTGATAGGAGATTGATGTAAAAAAAAATTCGAGAAAAGAAAATTATATTCACAAGCTGAAGATATGACTTTCGAATAGTTTAATCACTTTTTCGGGTAAATTAAAGCACTTTTTCCCCGAATTATCAGCAATTGATTGGAAAAAAAGCTATAAATCCTCAGTTTTTCTGTTTTATCGACCATTCTTTGCGATCCTACCTTAAAAAACCTCATAAACCACTTCCAAATACAAAAAATTATAATTCTACAATCTCACAAACTAATTCGAACTAATTTCCTCTTAAAAAAAAATTATCCACTCATCCATTACAATCTTTTCTATAAAATATAATTCTAATAATCCTCTTCCTCCGCAGAATTTCTTTTCAGTGAAAACACAACGGCAGTGAAAATGCGCAAAAAAAAGCATCTGCACCACATTTATATCCACAGAAATAATGCTACGTACGTATTAACTAATGACATTTAATTGCACATAATTAAAAAATCTTTGCAAATACAAAAAAAAACACATTGATGTCCATATAAAGATGAAAATAGCTTTCATTTCCTATGCGTAATTGAATCGTCTTTTTCCATCGAAACGGAAGCCATAGGCAGCGCTGTTCGGAACTCCCACGAGTGCTGGATTTCGATAAGAATTGAAGGAAGCATGTAAATGCGGTGGTCTTGCTGCATTTTCCTCCTCATTCTGCGGTGATTTCTGATAAAATGCCTCGAATTTGCCAGCTGGCAGAAGCACATCCTTCAAGGACTCATCATTAGGATCATAAGCAACTGCTTGAAGCACCAAGGATATCATCAGAATCTTTAACGCAAAAAATTTAAAAATTTAAAAATTTAAAAATAAAAGAAGTGATAAATCACATAGAAGAGATGCGAAGAAATCGATGTGAACATATGATTAGAGTGAAATTATAGGTACTCACTGTTTTCATCTTTTTTTTTATTTAAAAAAAAATTTCCTCTCTCTCCATACGTGTCTTGATTATCTCGATATTAATGTCGGTTTAACCGCGCGAATTTTATCACATTCAAAAAATGACAAAACGACAAAAAGACAAAAAAAGGATTTTTTTTGAGGGAATTAGTTGTAGTTGTAAACGAGTTGTAGTAGAATATTATCGGATTTAAACTATTTGGTTTTGAGAACACAGAACGAAAGTGAAAGTATAGGACACTCAAGTTAAAGAGGGGAATTCTGCTTGTTCCCCCCCTTTTTCTGCGCTTTTTTAAAAAGATATCAGAGAATGAGTGAGACACACAATTTTATACACAACCGCATGGCCTTGTCTGTAGATCGATATATAGATGAAGAATCAACATCGACATTTGATACGCTAAACCAGAATTAATGTTTGATCTTGGAAATTCGAGCGGAAATCAAAGGAAAGTACTCACTTACACATAGAGAATAAAGTGAGATCTTTCTTTCGATTCGAAATCACAATGATTCTCATTGGCTATTTGCCATAAGCGCTTTTTTTCAAATTTCGCGGAAAATATTTTTGGAAATCGAAGAATTTATTATTAAAAAAATGACATTCACATTTTTAGGAAAATAATTCATTGATTCTCTCAATTTTAGCGATTTTTTTTGCAATAATTTTGGAAATTCAAGCAAAAATCTCTTTCGATTCGAAATCACAATGATTTTCATTAACTGTTGCAATAAGCGGTTTTTCAAATTTCGCGGGAAATATTTTTAAAATAGAATTAGAAAAAGAATTGATTTCTTTCTTTCTTCATAGAAATAATTCTTTGATTTCCTGAATCTTAGTGATTTTTTAAAAATCATCTTGGAAATCGAAGCGGAAACCGAATAAGAATGTTCACTTACATATCGTTTCCTTAGAAACAAAGGGGCGTAAGTGCTATGGTTATACATAGCACTTACGCCACTTTGTTTCTAATGCGACAATATATAGGAAATAAACGAGATTTTTCTCTCGTTTTGAAATCACAATGTTTCTCATTGGCTCTTGCAACAAGCGGTTTTTTTTCAAATTTCGCGGGAAATATTTTCGGAATTGAAGAATTAATTTTTAAAAAATGACATTTACGTTTTTATAAAAATAATTCTTTGATTTTCTAAATTTTAGTGATTTTTTAAAAAATAATTTTGGAAATTCAAGCGAAAATCAAATGAAAATGTTCAATTTCCATTTGATTTCTATTTTAAAAAATGACATTTACGTTTTGCTAAAAATAATTCTTTCATTTGTACCGGCAGTTTGGCTGTTCGGTCTGTGTATGGCTCGGCGGATCTACCGGGTTAAGCAGCATTGCGTCTGGTTACTACTTGGATGGGTGACCGCTTGCCGTACACAGATTTGAACAACAAACTGAACTATACGGTGAGGTGTGACTATAGAGAATTAGTGTGCCTTTCTCGTCAGTGTGACAGAAAGGCACATTAAGGCTCTGTAAGAATCCGACTGCACTGATCAGGGTTTTCCATGGTTTCCCCTGGTCCACGGCAAATGCGGGCAGTAATAGAAAGTCGATCCATGGCTCTCGCAAAAATAGGGAAGGAAGGCGGCAAAAAGGCAAAAAAGGCAGATGAAAGGGGAGGGTATAAAACCAGAACGTGGTAATACCTAAGGAAATGAATAAAATAAAAAAAATAATTCTTTCATTTTCTAAATTTTAGCGATTTTTTAAAAAATAATTTTGGAAACTCAAGCGAAAATCAAATGAAAATGTTCACTTACACATAGAAAATAAACGAGATCTTCCTTTAGTTTTAAAATCACAATAATTCTCATTGGCTCTTGCAAAAAGCGTTTTTTTTTTCTAATTTTGCGGAAAACATTTTTAAAATAGAATTCATAAAATAAAAACAATCAACCTTTTTTTCTATAAAGGTAACTCTTGAATTTCCTGAATTTGATCAATTTCCTTGAAATAATCTGGATTAAATTCTTCGAGTGCTTCTCTCTCAAATCGTCTCTGTCGGATGTTCGTAGGCGAAAGTACCAGTTGTGGACCAGTTTTCTTGAAACTGGTTTGCAATCAGAATTACTCGTAATACGCTTCTCGATGCTCTGAATTTTCATGGCTCTATTAATAAGTGATTTCATATAAATTTAACTTCCTGCACTTTATTTATTGAGTTTCAAGAAGGGAAAAAACAATCAATTATGTATCCTTGAGAAATGAACTTGTTTGATCGATTTTATTCAGAGCATAAATATCGTCTTCATCTTATTTATATTTCTCCTAGATTATAAGAGACACACAAATTGTAAATTTCCATTTCAAGTTTTCAAACCAAATGACTTTAATGGTTCTTGTTTACACATGTAATCGCTTAAGATTTATCATGGATTCGCTGTTTATCATATCTAAGCATTCGTCAGTTATCACACAAATTGCACAGCAAATTATTATTTAATTAACGAGGTCACGACATATGTTTCATTTTCCATTACAATATATTATTTATAGATAATTGTTTTTTTTTTACTTTTTTTCAAATTTTCAGTAATAATAAGTACGGATGTGGCGAAGCGCATTATTCATAATTAGTGCATTCACGTTTTTATTTCTGGAAATTTTCTTTCATTTTCATCTAAACGGAAGATTCAATTCTTCGTGGAATGTAAAGTATGAAGTTTCATTTTTTTAAACAAATTAGAAATTTTTTTAAAACAAATTAGATATTTTTCTAAAACAAATTCTTTCCAAAAATTGAGAAAATTGATTTTTTTTTCAAAAATAACTTTAAAAATGAAAATAGCACACATCTGAAATTTGTTTGGATTTTTTTCAACAAATAAATTATTATTTAAAAAATATTTTAAAAATTTGGGCTTACAGTTTTTTAAATTCTCTACATGTGTATATTTTTTATTTTTCTAAAAATAATTTATTTATTGAGGAAAAAAATTAAAAATTGTCAGATGTCTGCGATTTTTTGTATCATAAATAACTACATATCCTTAATCGTTCAATTGGACGAGGAAGTTTCAGATTCATCTAAGTATATTAATCATCCGTTAATTAAAAATCTACCTAATTTGTATAAAATTGCGAATATCTAAGTGTCTTATAAAAAAAAAAAAAATTATTCAATATTCTATGTAAAATATTTACACACAATTTGTCATTCTATGTTTCCTTTGCTTTTTTTTTTTCATTTGTAAATGCAATTCCCAGGCACTGTTACAATCATTGCGTTGAATTTACGTGGTTTTCACATTACCCAAGGTACTGAATTTTTTTTGTATTTTTATATATTAAAAACACATTATACATTTTAGAAATTCCATGAAAAGGCCCTATTGTATTGTATCTGTACTTCATTTCGTTTAATATTAAATTGCTAGAAAAAAAAATCAACTCATAAATTGATTCAATCCTTAATTTTTTATGATTAATTCGTAAAAATTAAAAAATGAACGAAAAAAAAAAATTTGATTTAGAAAGTTATTTTTCTGAAATTCCAGCAAATTAATATCGATGTTAAGAAAATAAAAATTAGCGCACACATCAGTTCTACATAATTAATGTGCAAATGCGCTCGTGTTAATGTTCAAGTCTTCATTATGTATAATATATTTACAATTCATCTTGAGTTAAGAAAAAAAAAATATTAATGAATTAATTAAACTGAATACAAATAAGAGTCTAGTTTGATTTTGGCATTTGGTGGTGATGTGAATGGAGAAAACCAAGCTATTGAAAATCTACCGAAAACAGCTTGAATTGATTTCCATCTGCTATTACGAACCCATCTTGCTTCTTCTTTTTTCAATTGTTCTATACCCTGTTAATAAAAATGAAGATTTTAGAAAAATGTACAATGATAAAATTTACGTTTTTTCAAAAAAATCGTCAGTTCTTTCAAGAATATCTCGGAAATTAAGGGAGATAGAGCGATTTTGCGTCAATAATTTTTTTTAGTTCTCAAAATTCTCTAAAAGAAACACCTCTAGACAAAAAGGGCGTATCTCCATTATTTACCAAGATATTAAAAAAAAAAGAAACTGGTGATAAAATTACAAAAATTGTCTAAAAATGTCAAAATTTCGAATAATTCGAATTAATTTATAGATTTAATGGTTTTAATTACCGTTTCATCATTCCAAATTGCTTGCAACTGTGTCCCCAGCATTACTGCAGTAAAAATAGCAAACAAAAGTGCTTCAAATGTTAGAAACAACAACAGAACCACGGTTGCTGGTGGACTGAATGTTGAGCATTCACGCCACTCTTGTCTAACACAAGTTGTGAATTGTTGAATACACAAAAATAAAGATTGCAACGAAATTCCAGCGATATAAAACTGCAAATAGAATATTAATGATTAGTTAGGGGCAATTGATACATAAGGGAAACAATTTATAAATGAGTACTTACAGTAAAAAGTACAAAATATTTTTGATTATTTTCACCCACACAGTTATTCACCCAGGGACAATGATGATCCATTTTTCTTATGCACCTGGAAAGAATTTTACACTTAGCAAATTATTAATTCATAAAGAAAAAATTTTCCAAAGTTGGACGACTTTGAAAAATGCATTTCCAATATACTTTGATGATACAGTGCATTATCAGATTCTTTTTTAATATCAATTCTTATGTCATTAAATTAAAAAGAATCTTTTTTAAATATTTTTTTTTTCATTTTGTGTCAAAATATTTACCTCTGACAAACAGAACAGTGATGCGCTCTGTCAGGTTTGATGGAGCAGCATCTCTGGCATTTAAATATCACTTGGCCTTCTCTAAAACCCATTTGTTGAATCATTTCTTTAGTTGCATTGCCCTTTGGTACTGCTCCCTAAAATGATTTTGAAAAAATAGACTCAGTATATGATAATAAAATTGGCAGAAGCTTGGAAATTTTGTGTATTTTTTTAAAGAAAGAAATAATTTTTTTTCAAATATTGAAAAAAATTCGCACTTATAGATTTTTAAATTGTCTACATGTGTATATTATTTGTTTTTTTAATGAATTTGTTTGTTGAAAAGAAAAAAAAGAAAAAAATCTTTAGATTTCCACTTTTTTTTTAGTATTATCTTCGTATAACTTTCCAATGGAATCATCAAAAAAATCCTATCTAAAATGATTTTACAGATTTATCGCGATTTTCATATCGTTGCCTTAGAAACAAAAGGGCGTAAGTGCTTTGAAGATAACACTTACGCCCCTTTGATTCTAAGGAGCCTCTATTATAAAACATCAAAACCAATATGTGTCCGTTTTTTAGACTTACTGGATCAGTGAACATTGTCCTTAAATGTGATGCAAATGCTAAAAATGCCATTGTTTGAAAAATAGCCATATTTATACTGGAATAAAATGTGTGAATTGTAGGTATCAGTATAACAGCCATCACAACAAATTCCGCATAAATAATTAGAAGCCATGTCAGGATGGCACAAATTATTCCACATATGTCCTGTAATTCCATAAAAACAATTAGAATTTTTTTTTTGAAAATTACCTAATAATTAAATAAATTAACGTTTTAAAAAGATTTTCATTTACTAATTGGATTTATTTCCATGTTGTTGACAATTTATTTGAAGTATCATGGGAAATTGAAAGATTTTTCAAAATAAAAATATTAAAAAATTGTCAATTTGCCATGTTTCGCTTATAATTTAAGCTATCATTTAGTGTTTTTATTAAAAAAAAAAAAAACTTCCAGTTTCCCATTATATTTCAAATAAAAATTTCGACAAGGCTAGAGGTACACAAGTGCCTTTAATAAATGCATTAAATTCTGTATATAATGTTAGTGTCTTTAAGTGTCATTTAAGTGTACGTAAAGTGTAAGTAATTTACCATATACTCAAAGGGCATGTTAAATAAACGCAAAAGGCACTTATTTACCTCCAGCCTTATCGTGAAAATTTATATTTACCTTAATGCACCAAAATTTACCGCCACAGCATCTATTATGAATATCCCTTTCTCTCTGAAAGGGCATATACTCATAATCCATATCTTTAATTTTATCTTCACTCTCATAGATCTAAATTCATTTTTATAATTTTCTTTAACGTCTCATCAAATATTAATTGATCAATTTTTTTGATCATTCTCTGGAATAAAGAAAAATAAATATTTATTAAAATAATTTTATACCTTTCTCTGTACAGTACCCATCACATAAAGAAAACGAAATAAAAAAAAGAGAAAATTATGAAATTTTAGAAAATCGAATTAAATTTAAAAAAATACTAAAGTTATTTTTCAACCAAGCAATTCATCTCTGAATAATTAAAATCATCATTGCACTTATGCAATTCTTGGGAAAAAATCCGTTTTTTTTTCGGTATATGTAGAGGGTACGTACACAATTTCAAATTCAATTAATAATATAACCTATGTTTTTCATGATAAACTTACAATTTTATTGTGAATTTTTAACTATCTTGATATGAAGTAATGTTTAAATGTCTTGGACCTTCAATCGACATATTGAATTAACTGTGAATAAGATCAATAATCACATGTACGTGATAAAACTCCAATTATTACTGACAACTGTCATACACAGTTAGCTATTTGACGCCAATGAAGCAGTATTATATATAGTGAAACTCCTTTTTTTTTTTTTTTTTTTTTTAGAAGTACTACGATCCTCCGAGGTTTGGCGTTAGTTGTATGGGCATTGGTTGAAGAGAACTATATAGATTGAGATAGGCACATGTGGTCTATTAAGGTTCAATGACCCTTAAGGTAGTGCGGCAAGAAATTCGAGTGCAGTTAAATCTTAATTTTCTTGATGCCTCATCAAAGATGATATTTTTTTACACTTTTCTGAATTTTTTCATAATTTTTGACCGTCCAGTTAATGAGATATGAATTATCAAAGTTACTGAAAATAGCGGTGGTGGGGATGAAACGCCTTAAATCGGACAGAAATAACGAAATTACTAAAAAACCACAGGGTTGACCCATTATTTAAAAACAATTGGCGAAGAGAACAGCATTTTAACTAAATAATAGAAGAAAATAATATTCAATTCACCGTATAGTTATTGAGTAATTTTAATTAGAAGATAGTCGTAACTATTTGCCTCTCTCTCTATCTCATGTATGTGATAGGAGATTAGTAATGTTGAAAAAAATTCGAGAAACAAAGAAACCTGATAGGGGAGAAAGGGCAAATGGACACTGTAATGAAACGGTTAGAGATGGATTTTTTCTGATGATTCTATTGAAAAGCTGAGGAAATTTCGGGCGGGAAACGAGTGCCGGAATTAATTTTCTTGAAATTTTGGCAATTTTGAATTTTTTGAGCATTTTAAAGGGGAAACACTTCTTTTTTTTTTGGAAATTTTCAGTTTTTTGAATATATCTCTGGTTATATTGGTCGTAGCAATTCGGGGCTGGTTTCAAATAAAAAGTGACCTCATTTCCCATCGATTTATGGGGTTTTGAATTCAAAAATATCAATTTTTGGAATAGTCATAGGCCAAAAACTGTTTCACAAAACTGTTTCACAAAAATGCCCATAAATACCTTAAAAATCGATATTTTTAAATTGAAAACCCTATAAATCGATGGCAAATGATCTCACCTATCACCTGCCGTCAGAATTTTTTCGCTACGACAAATAGAACCGAAGATATTCTCAAAAAACTGGAAATTTTCAAAAAAAGGAAGTGTTTCACCCCTCTAAAATGCTCAAAAAAGCCAAAATCGACATAAATTCAAAAAAAATAATTCCGACACTTGTTTCCCGCCTAAAATTTCCTAAGCTTTCCAATGGAATCATCAAAAGAGATCTACCGCCAATATTTCTATTAATTTCAAGAGTTTTCCATAATATGCCTAAAAATTTAGATGTGTCCATTTTACCCCACTTTCCCCTATTCAAATCTGAAGATATGACTTTCGGATAGTTTAATCACTTTTTTCGGGTAAATTAAAGCACATTTTCCCCCGAATTATCAGCAATTAATTGGAAACAAGCCTAAAAATCCTCATTTTTTCTGTTTTATTGACCGAACTCTAAAACTACCTTAATGCCTCCAATTATAAAACAGTTTCAAAAAAAGGCGCTCTTCAATAATAAAATGGCTTGAGGACAGTCATCACAAAAAGCATTACTCGGTTCGTAGAAAACCTACGAAACTTAAAGTCCCGGAGTTTGAAATTGGCCGGAAAATGATTCTCATGGAACAAGCAGAACGTGAAATTCAAAATTGTTCGGAAAGTAAAAGTCTTGGTATTACTCTGTCGTGGTGATTTTACAATTCGGGATATCTACAGAGTCCGGAAACTGAATATTTCGGAGTGATCGATTGCCAGAAATCTCATTTGGCGGAAAACTTGATGTTCGGAAACGACACGGACCGGAATTTGATGCCAATAACGCCAGATTTCTACATTGCCGACAGAAGGTTATAGTCCAGCAGGTAAAGGAATCGACAATTTAGCTTATCATATATCATAGATGGTTTCTTTATCAACGTTGGCTGAAATAGTTAGCACGGTAATCAAGAGAGGGCAGCACCTTCATTATATTATAACATTCTGACTGATTTAATGAGAATTATAATCTTATCTTATCTTATATATATATAAAAGAACGTGTGCTATGTGCGTGCCGATAAAACTCAGAAACTAACCCTCATAGCCCCATGGGTGTTATATGGGGTGTTAGCCCTCCACCCCCCATCCATGAAGAAGTTTTTCGTTTTCAGCTACGGGGGTTGGTTTTCGAGATATGGGAGTAGCAAATATTGCTCCTTATGGGGGTAAAATAATGTTCTAGATCGTTCTACAAAACACTAGACTGATCTAGAATAGTTGAGAATGCTATAGAATGTTCTGGAATGTTCCAGAATAGTTGAGAATGCTATAGAATATTCTGGAATGTTCCAGAAAGTTCGAGAATTTTCAAGATTGTTCCAAAACGTTTCGGAACATTCTAGAATTTTCCAAAAAATTCAAGAACGTCCTAGAATGTTCTAGAAAGTTCAAGAATTTTCTAGAATATTCCAAGAGATTTAAGAATATTTTGAAATGTTTATAAATATCCGAAAAGGTTATGGGAAACTTGGACTACATGAATGGATGAGAAATGAATTCACCTTCCATTTGAGATTAACTCCAAATCCCTGCGACTAATAGAACCGGAAATATTGTCAAAAAAGTGAATGTTGTCAATTTTGAGAAGGGATATCCTTTCAAGACTTGGCCGAAAAAGTGAAATTTTCGGAAAATCGAACAAAAATAATCCTGACACTTGCTGTCCACCTAAAAATTTCTTAGCCTCGAAAGGAAATCATCAGAAAATCCCTATCTTGAACCGTTCAATTGAAATATCCAGTTTACATCATCTTTCTCTAATGAATCGATCAATATCGATGAAGATATTGGACATAGGTTTCTTCTGATGATTTTATTGAGAACCTGAGGGAATTTTAGATAAAAATCATAAACCGGAATTTCTATTTTTGAATTTTTAGAAATTTCATTTTTTGCTGAAGATTTGAAAAGCAAAGCCTTCTATTTTTGGAAAAATTCAGTGTTTCGGAAATCTCCCTGGTTTAGAATCATGGCTTCTCCCTTCACAATGTTTACGTTTGGAGGTCCATATCATCTTAATTCAAATGTCATACAAAGTGACCCGAGCGAAGCCGGGTAGGACAGCTGGTATAGAATAGAACTAGAGTTACATCGCGCGCACAGCGCGCGCTGAGTTTCTATGACATAACTGTGGATGTCCGATGTTCTGAATCTTTATAGCTATTGGCCCTCCAGTTCCTTCATCATCACGCTTTTAAGAAACTTTCGCCAAATTTCGAAGAAAACCTCGTATCTCCAAGGGAAATGGGTGAAAAATGACTTTGAAAGAGAATTAAATTTCGAAAATTCGACAAAAATCGATTTTCTAAATCGTTTACTATTTTCGGTCTCCTGGGTTCCCCAAATGTCGTGCTTTTATACAACTTTTGCCAAATTCCAAGGAAAACCTCGTATCTCCAAGAGAAATGGGTGAAAAATGACTTTGAAAGGAAATTAAATTTCGAAAATTCAACGAAAAATCGATTTTCCAAATTGTTTCCTATTTTCGGTCCCCTGGGTTCCCCGAATGTCGTGCTTTGTCGAATCGATTTTTTGTCGAATTTTCGAAATTTAATTTCCTTTCAAAGTCATTTTTCACCCATTTCTCTTGGAGATACGAGGTTTTCCTTGGAATTTGGCAAAAGTTGCATAAAAGCACGAAGTTTGGGAAACCTAGGGGACCGAAAAAAGGAAGCGATTTGGAAAATTGATTTTTGGTCGAATTTTCGGGATTTAATTTCCTTTCAAAGTCATTTTTCACCCATTTCTCTTGGAGATACGAGGTTTTCCTTGAAATTTGGCAAAAGTTGCATGAAAGCACGAGGTTTGGGGAACCTAGGGGACCGAAAAAAGGAAGCGATTTGGAAAATTGATTTTTGGTCGAATTTTCGGGATTTAATTTCCTTTCAAAGTCATTTTTCACCCATTTCTCTTGGAGATACGAGGTTTTCCTTGAAATTTGGCAAAAGTTGCATAAAAGCACGAGGTTTGGGGAACCCAGGGGACCGAAAATAGGAAACGACTTAGAAAATCGATTTTTTGTCGAATTTTCGAAATTTAATTTTCCTTCAAAGTCATTTTTCACCCATTTCTCTTGGAGATACGCGGTTTTCCTTGAAATTTGGCAAAAGTTGCATAAAAGCACGAGGTTTGGGGAACCTAGAGGACCGAAAAAAGGAAGCGATTTGGAAAATTGATTTTTGGTCGAATTTTCGGGATTTAATTTCCTTTCAAAGTCATTTTTCACCCATTTCTCTTGGAGATACGAGGTTTTCCTTGAAATTTGGCAAAAGTTGCATAAAAGCACGAGGTTTGGGGAACCCAGGGGACCGAAAATAGGAAACGACTTAGAAAATCGATTTTTTGTCGAATTTTCGAAATTTAATTTTCCTTCAAAGTCATTTTTCACCCATTTCTCTTGGAGATACGCGGTTTTCCTTGAAATTTGGCAAAAGTTGCATAAAAGCACGAGGTTTGGGGAACCTAGAGGACCGAAAAAAGGAAGCGATTTGGAAAATTGATTTTTGGTCGAATTTTCGGGATTTAATTTCCTTTCAAAGTCATTTTTCACCCATTTCTCTTGGAGATACGAGGTTTTCCTTGAAATTTGGCAAAAGTTGCATAAAAGCACGAAGTTTGGGAAACCTAGGGGACCGAAAAAAGGAAGCGATTTGGAAAATTGATTTTTGGTCGAATTTTCGAGATTTAAATTCCTTTCAAAGTCATTTTTCACCCATTTCTCTTGGAGATATGAGGTTTTCCTTGAAATTTGGCAAAAGTTGCATAAAAGCACGAGGTTTGGGGAACCTAGGGGACCGAAAAAAGGAAGCGATTTGGAAAATTGATTTTTGGTCGAATTTTCGGGATTTAATTTCCTTTCAAAGTCATTTTTCACCCATTTCTCTTGGAGATACGAGGTTTTCCTTGCAATTTGGCAAAATTTGCATAAAAGCACGAGGTTTGGGGAACCTAGGGGACCGAAAAAAGGAAGCGATTTGGAAAATTGATTTTTGGTCGAATTTTCGGGATTTAATTTCCTTTCAAAGTCATTTTTCACCCATTTCTCTTGGAGATACGAGGTTTTCCTTGAAATTTGGCAAAAGTTGCATAAAAGCACGAAGTTTGGGGAACCTAGGGGACCGAAAAAAGGAAGCGATTTGGAAAATTGATTTTTGGTCGAATTTCCGGGATTTAATTTCCTTTCAAAGTCATTTTTCACCCATTTCTCTTGGAGATACGAGGTTTTCCTTGAAATTTGGCAAAAGTTGCATAAAAGCACGAAGTTTGGGGAACCTAGGGGACCGAAAAAAGGAAGCGATTTGGAAAATTGATTTTTGGTCGAATTTCCGGGATTTAATTTCCTTTCAAAGTCATTTTTCACCCATTTCTCTTGGAGATACGCGGTTTTCCTTGAAATTTGGCAAAAGTTGCATAAAAGCACGAGGTTTGGGGAACCTAGGGGACCGAAAAAAGGAAGCGATTTGGAAAATTGATTTTTGGTCGAATTTTCGGGATTTAATTTCCTTTCAAAGTCATTTTTCACCCACTTCTCTTGGAGATACGCGGTTTTCCTTGAAATTTGGCAAAAGTTGCATAAAAGCACGAAGTTTGGGGAACCTAGGGGACCGAAAAAAGGAAGCGATTTGGAAAATTGATTTTTGGTCGAATTTTCGGGATTTAATTTCCTTTCAAAGTCATTTTTCACCCATTTCTCTTGGAGATACGAGGTTTTCCTTGAAATTTGGCAAAAGTTGCATAAGAGCACGAAGTTTGGGGAACCTAGGGGACCGAAAAAAGGAAGCGATTTGGAAAATTGATTTTTGGTCGAATTTCCGGGATTTAATTTCCTTTCAAAGTCATTTTTCACCCATTTCTCTTGGAGATACGCGGTTTTCCTTGAAATTTGGCAAAAGTTGCATAAAAGCACGAGGTTTGGGGAACCTAGGGGACCGAAAAAAGGAAGCGATTTGGAAAATTGATTTTTGGTCGAATTTTCGGGATTTAATTTCCTTTCAAAGTCATTTTTCACCCATTTCTCTTGGAGATGCGAGGTTTTCCTTGAAATTTGGCAAAAGTTGCATAAAAGCACGAGGTTTGGGGAACCTAGGGGACCGAAAAAAGGAAGCGATTTGGAAAATTGATTTTTGGTCGAATTTTCGGGATTTAATTTCCTTTCAAAGTCATTTTTCACCCACTTCTCTTGGAGATACGCGGTTTTCCTTGAAATTTGGCAAAAGTTGCATAAAAGCACGAAGTTTGGGAAACCTAGGGGACCGAAAAAAGGAAGCGATTTGGAAAATTGATTTTTGGTCGAATTTTCGGGATTTAATTTCCTTTCAAAGTCATTTTTCACCCATTTCTCTTGGAGATGCGAGGTTTTCCTTGAAATTTGGCAAAAGTTGCATAAAAGCACGAGGTTTGGGGAACCTAGGGGACCGTAAAAAGGAAGCGATTGGGAAAATTGATTTTTGGTCGAATTTTCGGGATTTAATTTCCTTTCAAAGTCATTTTTCACCCATTTCTCTTGGAGATACGAGGTTTTCCTTGAAATTTGGCAAAAGTTGCATAAAAGCACGAAGTTTGGGAAACCTAGGGGACCGAAAAAAGGAAGCGATTTGGAAAATTGATTTTTGGTCGAATTTTCGGGATTTAATTTCCTTTCAAAGTCATTTTTCACCCATTTCTCTTGGAGATGCGAGGTTTTCCTTGAAATTTGGCAAAAGTTGCATAAAAGCACGAGGTTTGGGGAACCTAGGGGACCGAAAAAAGGAAGCGATTGGGAAAGTTGATTTTTGGTCGAATTTTCGGGATTTAATTTCCTTTCAAAGTCATTTTTCACCCATTTCTCTTGGAGATGCGAGGTTTTCCTTGAAATTTGGCAAAAGTTGCATAAAAGCACGAGGTTTGGGGAACCTAGGGGACCGAAAAAAGGAAGCGATTTGGAAAATTGATTTTTGGTCGAATTTTCGGGATTTAATTTCCTTTCAAAGTCATTTTTCACCCATTTCTCTTGGAGATACGAGGTTTTCCTTGAAATTTGGCAAAAGTTGCATAAAAGCACGAAGTTTGGGGAACCTAGGGGACCGAAAAAAGGAAGCGATTTGGAAAATTGATTTTTGGTCGAATTTCCGGGATTTAATTTCCTTTCAAAGTCATTTTTCACCCATTTCTCTTGGAGATACGAGGTTTTCCTTGAAATTTGGCAAAAGTTGCATAAAAGCACGAAGTTTGGGGAACCTAGGGGACCGAAAAAAGGAAGCGATTTGGAAAATTGATTTTTGGTCGAATTTTCGGGATTTAATTTCCTTTCAAAGTCATTTTTCACCCATTTCTCTTGGAGATGCGAGGTTTTCCTTGAAATTTGGCAAAAGTTGCATAAAAGCACGAGGTTTGGGGAACCTAGGGGACCGAAAAAAGGAAGCGATTTGGAAAATTGATTTTTGGTCGAATTTTCGGGATTTAATTTCCTTTCAAAGTCATTTTTCACCCATTTCTCTTGGAGATACGAGGTTTTCCTTGAAATTTGGCAAAAGTTGCATAAAAGCACGAGGTTTGGGGAACCTAGGGGACCGAAAAAAGGAAGCGATTTGGAAAATTGATTTTTGGTCGAATTTTCGGGATTTAATTTCCTTTCAAAGTCATTTTTCACCCACTTCTCTTGGAGATACGCGGTTTTCCTTGAAATTTGGCAAAAGTTGCATAAAAGCACGAGGTTCGGGGAACCTAGGGGACCGAAAAAAGGAAGCGATTTGGAAAATTGATTTTTGGTCGAATTTTCGGGATTTAATTTCCTTTCAAAGTCATTTTTCACCCATTTCTCTTGGAGATGCGAGGTTTTCCTTGAAATTTGGCAAAAGTTGCATAAAAGCACGAGGTTTGGGGAACCTAGGGGACCGAAAAAAGGAAGCGATTTGGAAAATTGATTTTTGGTCGAATTTTCGGGATTTAATTTCCTTTCAAAGTCATTTTTCACCCATTTCTCTTGGAGATGCGAGGTTTTCCTTGAAATTTGGCAAAAGTTGCATAAAAGCACGAGGTTTGGGGAACCTAGGGGACCGAAAAAAGGAAGCGATTTGGAAAATTGATTTTTGGTCGAATTTTCGGGATTTAATTTCCTTTCAAAGTCATTTTTCACCCATTTCTCTTGGAGATACGAGGTTTTCCTTGAAATTTGGCAAAAGTTGCATAAAAGCACGAAGTTTGGGAAACCTAGGGGACCGAAAAAAGGAAGCGATTTGGAAAATTGATTTTTGGTCGAATTTTCGGGATTTAATTTCCTTTCAAAGTCATTTTTCACCCATTTCTCTTGGAGATACGAGGTTTTCCTTGAAATTTGGCAAAAGTTGCATAAAAGCACGAAGTTTGGGAAACCTAGGGGACCGAAAAAAGGAAGCGATTTGGAAAATTGATTTTTGGTCGAATTTTCGGGATTTAATTTCCTTTCAAAGTCATTTTTCACCCATTTCTCTTGGAGATACGAGGTTTTCCTTGAAATTTGGCAAAAGTTGCATAAAAGCACGAGGTTTGGGGAACCTAGGGGACCGAAAAAAGGAAGCGATTTGGAAAATTGATTTTTGGTCGAATTTTCGGGATTTAATTTCCTTTCAAAGTCATTTTTCACCCATTTCTCTTGGAGATACGAGGTTTTCCTTGAAATTTGGCAAAAGTTGCATAAAAGCACGAGGTTTGGGGAACCTAGGGGACCGAAAAAAGGAAGCGATTTGGAAAATTGATTTTTGGTCGAATTTTCGGGATTTAATTTCCTTTCAAAGTCATTTTTCACCCATTTCTCTTGGAGATACGAGGTTTTCCTTGAAATTTGGCAAAAGTTGTATAAAAGCACGAGGTTTGGGGAACCTAGGGGACCGAAAAAAGGAAGCGATTTGAAAAATTGATTTTTGGTCGAATTTTCGGGATTTAATTTCCTTTCAAAGTCATTTTTCACCCACTTCTCTTGGAGATACGCGGTTTTCCTTGAAATTTGGCAAAAGTTGCATAAAAGCACGAGGTTCGGGGAACCTAGGGGACCGAAAAAAGGAAGCGATTTGGAAAATTGATTTTTGGTCGAATTTTCGGGATTTAATTTCCTTTCAAAGTCATTTTTCACCCATTTCTCTTGGAGATACGAGGTTTTCCTTGAAATTTGGCAAAAGTTGCATAAAAGCACGAAGTTTGGGAAACCTAGGGGACCGAAAAAAGGAAGCGATTTGGAAAATTGATTTTTGGTCGAATTTTCGGGATTTAATTTCCTTTCAAAGTCATTTTTCACCCATTTCTCTTGGAGATACGAGGTTTTCCTTGAAATTTGGCAAAAGTTGCATAAAAGCACGAGGTTTGGGGAACCTAGGGGACCGAAAAAAGGAAGCGATTTGGAAAATTGATTTTTGGTCGAATTTTCGGGATTTAATTTCCTTTCAAAGTCATTTTTCACCCATTTCTCTTGGAGATACGAGGTTTTCCTTGAAATTTGGCAAAAGTTGTATAAAAGCACGAGGTTTGGGGAACCTAGGGGACCGAAAAAAGGAAGCGATTTGAAAAATTGATTTTTGGTCGAATTTTCGGGATTTAATTTCCTTTCAAAGTCATTTTTCACCCACTTCTCTTGGAGATACGCGGTTTTCCTTGAAATTTGGCAAAAGTTGCATAAAAGCACGAGGTTCGGGGAACCTAGGGGACCGAAAAAAGGAAGCGATTTGGAAAATTGATTTTTGGTCGAATTTTCGGGATTTAATTTCCTTTCAAAGTCATTTTTCACCCATTTCTCTTGGAGATGCGAGGTTTTCCTTGAAATTTGGCAAAAGTTGCATAAAAGCACGAGGTTTGGGGAACCTAGGGGACCGAAAAAAGGAAGCGATTTGGAAAATTGATTTTTGGTCGAATTTTCGGGATTTAATTTCCTTTCAGAGTCATTTTTCACCCATTTCTCTTGGAGATGCGAGGTTTTCCTTGAAATTTGGCAAAAGTTGCATAAAAGCACGAGGTTTGGGGAACCTAGGGGACCGAAAAAAGGAAGCGATTTGCAAAATTGATTTTTGGTCGAATTTTCGGGATTTAATTTCCTTTCAAAGTCATTTTTCACCCATTTCTCTTGGAGATACGAGGTTTTCCTTGAAATTTGGCAAAAGTTGCATAAAAGCACGAAGTTTGGGAAACCTAGGGGACCGAAAAAAGGAAGCGATTTGGAAAATTGATTTTTGGTCGAATTTTCGGGATTTAATTTCCTTTCAAAGTCATTTTTCACCCATTTCTCTTGGAGATACGAGGTTTTCCTTGAAATTTGGCAAAAGTTGCATAAAAGCACGAAGTTTGGGAAACCTAGGGGACCGAAAAAAGGAAGCGATTTGGAAAATTGATTTTTGGTCGAATTTTCGGGATTTAATTTCCTTTCAAAGTCATTTTTCACCCATTTCTCTTGGAGATACGAGGTTTTCCTTGAAATTTGGCAAAAGTTGCATAAAAGCACGAGGTTTGGGGAACCTAGAGGACCGAAAAAAGGAAGCGATTTGGAAAATTGATTTTTGGTCGAATTTTCGGGATTTAATTTCCTTTCAAAGTCATTTTTCACCCATTTCTCTTGGAGATACGAGGTTTTCCTTGCAATTTGGCAAAATTTGCATAAAAGCACGAGGTTTGGGGAACCTAGGGGACCGAAAAAAGGAAGCGATTTGGAAAATTGATTTTTGGTCGAATTTTCGGGATTTAATTTCCTTTCAAAGTCATTTTTCACCCATTTCTCTTGGAGATACGAGGTTTTCCTTGAAATTTGGCAAAAGTTGCATAAAAGCACGAAGTTTGGGGAACCTAGGGGACCGAAAAAAGGAAGCGATTTGGAAAATTGATTTTTGGTCGAATTTCCGGGATTTAATTTCCTTTCAAAGTCATTTTTCACCCATTTCTCTTGGAGATACGAGGTTTTCCTTGAAATTTGGCAAAAGTTGCATAAAAGCACGAAGTTTGGGGAACCTAGGGGACCGAAAAAAGGAAGCGATTTGGAAAATTGATTTTTGGTCGAATTTTCGGGATTTAATTTCCTTTCAAAGTCATTTTTCACCCATTTCTCTTGGAGATACGAGGTTTTCCTTGCAATTTGGCAAAATTTGCATAAAAGCACGAGGTTTGGGGAACCTAGGGGACCGAAAAAAGGAAGCGATTTGGAAAATTGATTTTTGGTCGAATTTTCGGGATTTAATTTCCTTTCAAAGTCATTTTTCACCCATTTCTCTTGGAGATACGAGGTTTTCCTTGAAATTTGGCAAAAGTTGCATAAAAGCACGAAGTTTGGGGAACCTAGGGGACCGAAAAAAGGAAGCGATTTGGAAAATTGATTTTTGGTCGAATTTCCGGGATTTAATTTCCTTTCAAAGTCATTTTTCACCCATTTCTCTTGGAGATACGAGGTTTTCCTTGAAATTTGGCAAAAGTTGCATAAAAGCACGAGGTTTGGGGAACCTAGGGGACCGAAAAAAGGAAGCGATTTGGAAAATTGATTTTTGGTCGAATTTTCGGGATTTAATTTCCTTTCAAAGTCATTTTTCACCCACTTCTCTTGGAGATACGCGGTTTTCCTTGAAATTTGGCAAAAGTTGCATAAAAGCACGAAGTTTGGGGAACCTAGGGGACCGAAAAAAGGAAGCGATTTGGAAAATTGATTTTTGGTCGAATTTTCGGGATTTAATTTGCTTTCAAAGTCATTTTTCACCCATTTCTCTTGGAGATACGAGGTTTTCCTTGAAATTTGGCAAAAGTTGCATAAGAGCACGAAGTTTGGGGAACCTAGGGGACCGAAAAAAGGAAGCGATTTGGAAAATTGATTTTTGGTCGAATTTCCGGGATTTAATTTCCTTTCAAAGTCATTTTTCACCCATTTCTCTTGGAGATACGCGGTTTTCCTTGAAATTTGGCAAAAGTTGCATAAAAGCACGAGGTTTGGGGAACCTAGGGGACCGAAAAAAGGAAGCGATTTGGAAAATTGATTTTTGGTCGAATTTTCGGGATTTAATTTCCTTTCAAAGTCATTTTTCACCCATTTCTCTTGGAGATGCGAGGTTTTCCTTGAAATTTGGCAAAAGTTGCATAAAAGCACGAGGTTTGGGGAACCTAGGGGACCGAAAAAAGGAAGCGATTTGGAAAATTGATTTTTGGTCGAATTTTCGGGATTTAATTTCCTTTCAAAGTCATTTTTCACCCACTTCTCTTGGAGATACGCGGTTTTCCTTGAAATTTGGCAAAAGTTGCATAAAAGCACGAAGTTTGGGAAACCTAGGGGACCGAAAAAAGGAAGCGATTTGGAAAATTGATTTTTGGTCGAATTTTCGGGATTTAATTTCCTTTCAAAGTCATTTTTCACCCACTTCTCTTGGAGATACGCGGTTTTCCTTGAAATTTGGCAAAAGTTGCATAAAAGCACGAGGTTTGGGGAACCTAGGGGACCGAAAAAAGGAAGCGATTTGGAAAATTGATTTTTGGTCGAATTTTCGGGATTTAATTTCCTTTCAAAGTCATTTTTCACCCATTTCTCTTGGAGATACGAGGTTTTCCTTGAAATTTGGCAAAAGTTGCATAAAAGCACGAGGTTTGGGGAACCTAGGGGACCGAAAAAAGGAAGCGATTTGGAAAATTGATTTTTGGTCGAATTTTCGGGATTTAATTTCCTTTCAAAGTCATTTTTCACCCATTTCTCTTGGAGATACGCGGTTTTCCTTGAAATTTGGCAAAAGTTGCATAAAAGCACGAGGTTTGGGGAACCTAGGGGACCGAAAAAAGGAAGCGATTTGGAAAATTGATTTTTGGTCGAATTTTCGGGATTTAATTTCCTTTCAAAGTCATTTTTCACCCATTTCTCTTGGAGATGCGAGGTTTTCCTTGAAATTTGGCAAAAGTTGCATAAAAGCACGAGGTTTGGGGAACCTAGGGGACCGAAAAAAGGAAGCGATTTGGAAAATTGATTTTTGGTCGAATTTTCGGGATTTAATTTCCTTTCAAAGTCATTTTTCACCCATTTCTCTTGGAGATGCGAGGTTTTCCTTGAAATTTGGCAAAAGTTGCATAAAAGCACGAGGTTTGGGGAACCTAGGGGACCGAAAAAAGGAAGCGATTGGGAAAGTTGATTTTTGGTCGAATTTTCGGGATTTAATTTCCTTTCAAAGTCATTTTTCACCCATTTCTCTTGGAGATGCGAGGTTTTCCTTGAAATTTGGCAAAAGTTGCATAAAAGCACGAGGTTTGGGGAACCTAGGGGACCGAAAAAAGGAAGCGATTTGGAAAATTGATTTTTGGTCGAATTTTCGGGATTTAATTTCCTTTCAAAGTCATTTTTCACCCATTTCTCTTGGAGATACGAGGTTTTCCTTGAAATTTGGCAAAAGTTGCATAAAAGCACGAAGTTTGGGGAACCTAGGGGACCGAAAAAAGGAAGCGATTTGGAAAATTGATTTTTGGTCGAATTTCCGGGATTTAATTTCCTTTCAAAGTCATTTTTCACCCATTTCTCTTGGAGATACGAGGTTTTCCTTGAAATTTGGCAAAAGTTGCATAAAAGCACGAAGTTTGGGGAACCTAGGGGACCGAAAAAAGGAAGCGATTTGGAAAATTGATTTTTGGTCGAATTTTCGGGATTTAATTTCCTTTCAAAGTCATTTTTCACCCATTTCTCTTGGAGATGCGAGGTTTTCCTTGAAATTTGGCAAAAGTTGCATAAAAGCACGAGGTTTGGGGAACCTAGGGGACCGAAAAAAGGAAGCGATTTGGAAAATTGATTTTTGGTCGAATTTTCGGGATTTAATTTCCTTTCAAAGTCATTTTTCACCCATTTCTCTTGGAGATACGAGGTTTTCCTTGAAATTTGGCAAAAGTTGCATAAAAGCACGAGGTTTGGGGAACCTAGGGGACCGAAAAAAGGAAGCGATTTGGAAAATTGATTTTTGGTCGAATTTTCGGGATTTAATTTCCTTTCAAAGTCATTTTTCACCCATTTCTCTTGGAGATACGAGGTTTTCCTTGAAATTTGGCAAAAGTTGTATAAAAGCACGAGGTTTGGGGAACCTAGGGGACCGAAAAAAGGAAGCGATTTGAAAAATTGATTTTTGGTCGAATTTTCGGGATTTAATTTCCTTTCAAAGTCATTTTTCACCCACTTCTCTTGGAGATACGCGGTTTTCCTTGAAATTTGGCAAAAGTTGCATAAAAGCACGAGGTTCGGGGAACCTAGGGGACCGAAAAAAGGAAGCGATTTGGAAAATTGATTTTTGGTCGAATTTTCGGGATTTAATTTCCTTTCAAAGTCATTTTTCACCCATTTCTCTTGGAGATGCGAGGTTTTCCTTGAAATTTGGCAAAAGTTGCATAAAAGCACGAGGTTTGGGGAACCTAGGGGACCGAAAAAAGGAAGCGATTTGGAAAATTGATTTTTGGTCGAATTTTCGGGATTTAATTTCCTTTCAAAGTCATTTTTCACCCATTTCTCTTGGAGATGCGAGGTTTTCCTTGAAATTTGGCAAAAGTTGCATAAAAGCACGAGGTTTGGGGAACCTAGGGGACCGAAAAAAGGAAGCGATTTGGAAAATTGATTTTTGGTCGAATTTTCGGGATTTAATTTCCTTTCAAAGTCATTTTTCACCCATTTCTCTTGGAGATACGAGGTTTTCCTTGAAATTTGGCAAAAGTCGCATAAAAGCACGAAGTTTGGGAAACCTAGGGGACCGAAAAAAGGAAGCGATTTGGAAAATTGATTTTTGGTCGAATTTTCGGGATTTAATTTCCTTTCAAAGTCATTTTTCACCCATTTCTCTTGGAGATACGAGGTTTTCCTTGAAATTTGGCAAAAGTTGCATAAAAGCACGAGGTTTGGGGAACCTAGGGGACCGAAAAAAGGAAGCGATTTGGAAAATTGATTCTTGGTCGAATTTTCGGGATTTAATTTCCTTTCAAAGTCATTTTTCACCCATTTCTCTTGGAGATACGAGGTTTTCCTTGAAATTTGGCAAAAGTTGCATAAAAGCACGAGGTTTGGGGAACCTAGGGGACCGAAAAAAGGAAGCGATTTGGAAAATTGATTTTTGGTCGAATTTTCGGGATTTAATTTCCTTTCAAAGTCATTTTTCACCCATTTCTCTTGGAGATACGAGGTTTTCCTTGAAATTTGGCAAAAGTTGTATAAAAGCACGAGGTTTGGGGAACCTAGGGGACCGAAAAAAGGAAGCGATTTGAAAAATTGATTTTTGGTCGAATTTTCGGGATTTAATTTCCTTTCAAAGTCATTTTTCACCCACTTCTCTTGGAGATACGCGGTTTTCCTTGAAATTTGGCAAAAGTTGCATAAAAGCACGAGGTTCGGGGAACCTAGGGGACCGAAAAAAGGAAGCGATTTGGAAAATTGATTTTTGGTCGAATTTTCGGGATTTAATTTCCTTTCAAAGTCATTTTTCACCCATTTCTCTTGGAGATGCGAGGTTTTCCTTGAAATTTGGCAAAAGTTGCATAAAAGCACGAGGTTTGGGGAACCTAGGGGACCGAAAAAAGGAAGCGATTTGGAAAATTGATTTTTGGTCGAATTTTCGGGATTTAATTTCCTTTCAGAGTCATTTTTCACCCATTTCTCTTGGAGATGCGAGGTTTTCCTTGAAATTTGGCAAAAGTTGCATAAAAGCACGAGGTTTGGGGAACCTAGGGGACCGAAAAAAGGAAGCGATTTGGAAAATTGATTTTTGGTCGAATTTTCGGGATTTAATTTCCTTTCAAAGTCATTTTTCACCCATTTCTCTTGGAGATACGAGGTTTTCCTTGAAATTTGGCAAAAGTTGCATAAAAGCACGAAGTTTGGGAAACCTAGGGGACCGAAAAAAGGAAGCGATTTGGAAAATTGATTTTTGGTCGAATTTTCGGGATTTAATTTCCTTTCAAAGTCATTTTTCACCCATTTCTCTTGGAGATACGAGGTTTTCCTTGAAATTTGGCAAAAGTTGCATAAAAGCACGAAGTTTGGGAAACCTAGGGGACCGAAAAAAGGAAGCGATTTGGAAAATTGATTTTTGGTCGAATTTTCGGGATTTAATTTCCTTTCAAAGTCATTTTTCACCCATTTCTCTTGGAGATACGAGGTTTTCCTTGAAATTTGGCAAAAGTTGCATAAAAGCACGAGGTTTGGGGAACCTCGGGGACCGAAAAAAGGAAGCGATTTGGAAAATTGATTTTTGGTCGAATTTTCGGGATTTAATTTCCTTTCAAAGTCATTTTTCACCCACTTCTCTTGGAGATACGCGGTTTTCCTTGAAATTTGGCAAAAGTTGCATAAAAGCACGGGGTTTGGGGAACCTAGGGGACCGAAAAAAGGAAGCGATTTGGAAAATTGATTTTTGGTCGAATTTTCGGGATTTAATTTCCTTTCAAAGTCATTTTTCACCCACTTCTCTTGGAGATACGCGGTTTTCCTTGAAATTTGGCAAAAGTTGCATAAAAGCACGAGGTTTGGGGAACCTAGGGGACCGAAAAAAGGAAGCGATTTGGAAAATTGATTTTTGGTCGAATTTTCGGGATTTAATTTCCTTTCAAAGTCATTTTTCACCCACTTCTCTTGGAGATACGCGGTTTTCCTTGAAATTTGGCAAAAGTTGCATAAAAGCACGGGGTTTGGGGAACCTAGGGGACCGAAAAAAGGAAGCGATTTGGAAAATTGATTTTGGTCGAATTTTCGGGATTTAATTTCTTTTCAAAGTCATTTTTCACCCATTTCTCTTGGAGATACGAGGTTTTCCTTGAAATTTGGCAAAAGTTGCATAAAAGCACGAGGTTTGGGGAACCTAGGGGACCGAAAAAAGGAAGCGATTTGGAAAATTGATTTTTGGTCGAATTTTCGGGATTTAATTTCCTTTCAAAGTCATTTTTCACCCATTTCTCTTGGAGATACGAGGTTTTCCTTGAAATTTGGCAAAAGTTGCATAAAAGCACGAAGTTTGGGAAACCTAGGGGACCGAAAAAAGGAAGCGATTTGGAAAATTGATTTTTGGTCGAATTTTCGGATTTAATTTCCTTTCAAAGTCATTTTTCACCCATTTCTCTTGGAGATACGAGGTTTTCCTTGAAATTTGGCAAAAGTTGCATAAAAGCACGAGGTTTGGGGAACCTAGGGGACCGAAAAAAGGAAGCGATTTGGAAAATTGATTTTTGGTCGAATTTTCGGGATTTAATTTCCTTTCAAAGTCATTTTTCACCCATTTCTCTTGGAGATACGAGGTTTTCCTTGAAATTTGGCAAAAGTTGCATAAAAGCACGAGGTTTGGGGAACCTAGGGGACCGAAAAAAGGAAGCGATTTGGAAAATTGATTTTTGGTCGAATTTTCGGGATTTAATTTCCTTTCAAAGTCATTTTCACCCACTTCTCTTGGAGATACGCGGTTTTCCTTGAAATTTGGCAAAAGTTGCATAAAAGCACGGGTTTGGGGAACCTAGAGGACCGAAAAAAGGAAGCGATTTGGAAAATTGATTTTCGGTCGAATTTTCGGGATTTAATTTCCTTTCAAAGTCATTTTTCACCCCATTTCTCTTGGAGATGCGAGGTTTTCCTTGAAATTTGGCAAAAGTTGCATAAAAGCACGAGGTTTGGGGAACCTAGGGGACCGAAAAAAGGAAGCGATTCGGAAAATTGATTTTTGGTCGAATTTTCGGGATTTAATTTCCTTTCAAAGTCATTTTTCACCCACTTCTCTTGGAGATACGCGGTTTTCCTTGAAATTTGGCAAAAGTTGCATAAAAGCACGAGGTTTGGGGAACCTAGGGGACCGAAAAAAGGAAGCGATTTGGAAAATTGATTTTTGGTCGAATTTTCGGGATTTAATTTCCTTTCAAAGTCATTTTTCACCCACTTCTCTTGGAGATACGCGGTTTTCCTTGAAATTTGGCAAGAGTTGCATATAAGCACGGGGTTTGGGGAACCTAGGGGACCGAAAAAAGGAAGCGATTTGGAAAATTGATTTTTGGTCGAATTTTCGGGATTTAATTTCCTTTCAAAGTCATTTTTCACCCATTTCTCTTGGAGATACGAGGTTTTCCTTGAAATTTGGCAAAAGTTGTATAAAAGCACGAGGTTTGGGGAACCTAGGGGACCGAAAAAAGGAAGCGATTTGAAAAATTGATTTTTGGTCGAATTTTCGGGATTTAATTTCCTTTCAAAGTCATTTTTCACCCACTTCTCTTGGAGATACGCGGTTTTCCTTGAAATTTGGCAAAAGTTGCATAAAAGCACGAGGTTCGGGGAACCTAGGGGATCGAAAAAAGGAAGCGATTTGGAAAATTGATTTTTGGTCGAATTTTCGGGATTTAATTTCCTTTCAAAGTCATTTTTCACCCATTTCTCTTGGAGATACGAGGTTTTCCTTGAAATTTGGCAAAAGTTGCATAAAAGCACGAAGTTTGGGAAACCTAGGGGACCGAAAAAAGGAAGCGATTTGGAAAATTGATTTTTGGTCGAATTTTCGGGATTTAATTTCCTTTCAAAGTCATTTTTCACCCATTTCTCTTGGAGATACGAGGTTTTCCTTGAAATTTGGCAAAAGTTGCATAAAAGCACGAGGTTTGGGGAACCTAGGGGACCGAAAAAAGGAAGCGATTTGGAAAATTGATTTTTGGTCGAATTTTCGGATTTAATTTCCTTTCAAAGTCATTTTTCACCCACTTCTCTTGGAGATACGCGGTTTTCCTTGAAATTTGGCAAAAGTTGCATAAAAGCACGAGGTTTGGGGAACCTAGGGGACCGAAAAAAGGAAGCGATTTGGAAATTGATTTTTGGTCGAATTTTCGGGATTTAATTTCCTTTCAAAGTCATTTTTCACCCATTTCTCTTGGAGATACGAGGTTTTCCTTGAAATTTGGCAAAAGTTGCATAAAAGCACGAAGTTTGGGAAACCTAGGGGACCGAAAAAAGGAAGCGATTTGGAAAATTGATTTTTGGTCGAATTTTCGGGATTTAATTTCCTTTCAAAGTCATTTTTCACCCATTTCTCTTGGAGATACGAGGTTTTCCTTGAAATTTGGCAAAAGTTGCATAAAAGCACGAGGTTTGGGGAACCTAGGGGACCGAAAAAAGGAAGCGATTTGGAAAATTGATTTTTGGTCGAATTTTCGGGATTTAATTTCCTTTCAAAGTCATTTTTCACCCATTTCTCTTGGAGATACGAGGTTTTCCTTGAAATTTGGCAAAAGTTGCATAAAAGCACGAGGTTTGGGGAACCTAGGGGACCGAAAAAAGGAAGCGATTTGGAAAATTGATTTTTGGTCGAATTTTCGGGATTTAATTTCCTTTCAAAGTCATTTTTCACCCATTTCTCTTGGAGATACGAGGTTTTTCCTTGAAATTTGGCAAAAGTTGTATAAAAGCACGAGGTTTGGGGAACCTAGGGGACCGAAAAAAAGGAAGCGATTTGAAAAATTGATTTTTGGTCGAATTTTCG